>OY757315.1:90485725-90852461 GCA_963583905.1 Stenurella melanura | reverse complement strand
ATAAAGGTGCACCCTCGTGTTAAAACGTGCAAAAATCGCACTAAAGTGCTCCGATTGGCAACACTGCCTGAAAGTACAAATACCCCACGCTCACCCCTCTACTTCCACCACTCCTAGAGTAGGGGATTGGTGGGATGCTTCCTCCTCATTAGTTGAAATGTATCACGCCACCAAAGTCGAGCGCCACGTCAGGCATCGCGTCATCTCTAGTAGGTATCAGCATTGTTGCCACATAACCCACGTGGGACCGCACGGCTTGCGAACATACCTCGAATAGACGCCAGCGTTGTTGCCACATGACCCACTCTAACCGGTATGTAACAAAGACTGTGGTACAGTACCCACCATAAGAAATTACGCTTTACCTGACTTTAAAATAGGATTTCCTGTTACCACATAGCCCAGGCTGAATCTTACGGATTGCAAACATGCCAACATTGTTGCCACATGGCCCACTCTAACCGGTATGTAACCCAGACTATGGTACAGTACCCACCATACGAAATTACACTTTATCTGACTTTAAAATAGAATTTCCTGTTACCACATAACCCCCGATAAATCTTACGGATTACAAACTTGCCTCGAATAGACACCAGTGTTGTTGCCACACGGCCCACTCTAATCGGTATGTAACCCAGTCTGTTTTACAGTACCCACCATAAGAAATTACACTTTACCTGACTTTAAAATAGAATATCCTGTTACCACATAACACACGATGAATCTTACGGATTGCAAACATGCCTCGAATAGACACCAGCATTGTTGCCACATGGCCCACTCTAACCGGTATGTAACAAAGACTGTGGTATAGTACCCACCATAAGAAATTACGCTTTACCTGACTTTAAAATAGGATTTCCTGTTACCACATAGCCCACACTGAATCTTACGGATTGCATGCATGCCTCGAATAGACGCCAGCGTTGTTGCCACATGACCTACTTTAAACGACACGTAACACAGGCCACGGTACACTACCTATCATAAGAAATAACGCTTCATTTAACTTTAAAAGATAGGAGTTCCTGTTGTCACATGGCCCACGTTAACTCTTACGGCTTGCAAGCCTCGAATACATTACAGCGTTGTTGTCGTATGACCTCTAAACGACAGGTAACCCAGGCCACGGTACAGTGCCTATCATAAGAAATTATGCTTCATTTAAATATTAAATATTAATTCTGGTACAAAGCTTAGTAACGGCATATGATTATTCTTTTCTGCGTATACTTTATTACAATAACAGTTAACAACAATAAAAAGGGGTTCTTCAATTCATTAACATTTTATTTACAATTACATATTCCTACATATACATATTACTATACAGGGTGTTTGGTAAGGCGATGCCGATCCTGAACAGGGAGGTAGAGGGGGTCATTTGGCATCTATATGACCAACCATACCTATATGAAAAATGCTACGGTTTTTTTTATATTTCCAATTTTGTACTTTTTCAAAAAATCCCCATATTTCATCGTTTATTTAAGTATTACGTACTAAATGTAACTTTTGATATTCTGAAATATTTTTTTTCTTTATCCGAAATACATAAACTTCCAACAAAACAAAAAATGAATGAAAGTTTCTGTCGCCTAAAAAAAATAAAATGACATTTATTAGAAGAAAATTTTAATGGCAATTAAAAGTGTCGATTTTGGGAGTATTACAAATTTTTTTTAAAAAAGTTAGTGCCTGGGCCAGCAATGAAATGGACTTCATGATTATAACCCTTTTAAAACCTATTCGGGGGGGTTCCTTTTGACGAGTCTACCACGAATATTCACATCGCCCTATATGGAAGCGGCGCTTTAACCCTTACGGACCCCTCAAACACGTAATTTTTCAGCCTTTGGGGTTTGTGATAAGAACCCGTTTGTTTTTGATTTTAATGAGAAGATTATACATAAAAACCCCTATACGGAAGCTATTGTCCGACAAAAAAAGTGACGCGTTCGCCCAGTCCGACACCCCAAACATGTCAATTTTGAGCCTTATGGTTTCGTGACTATAACCCTTACCATTTTTGGCACAAAGTTTAAAAATTGAATGTAAAACATCGTGGTAAACTTGTCTGACAAAAAAATGACGCGTTCGCCCAGTCCGACACCCGAAACATGTCAATTTTGAGCCTTATGGTTTCGTGACTATAACCTGTCGGACAAAGGCACCACGTGATTCATTAACACTTTCTTAAATCATTTATATCTATGTCCGACAAAAATATGGACGGTCCGACAAGAAAAATGCAAAAAAGATATTTTATTAGTGGTGCTTTTTTTCAGAATAATTATAGACTAGGAAGCATCTGTTTTCAGTTGGCTGTTATGAAGGGCACGTAATTTTTTTGTGAAAAATCCTTAAGAATAACATAAAGAACAGTAATTGAGGAATTCGCAGCCTGAAAAAGTTTAGCTAAATTTTTGGTGATTAATTTTGTGTAAAATTCCGAAAAAAATGACTTTTTGACTATTTTTTTCTAGTTTTAGTGAAAAGTTCAAAAGGGATAAAAGTTTTGTAATTAAGTTTTACATAAGATCTTACTATCTCACTATTTACTGAACAAGTGCAAAATAATTTGCAAAATAATAACTGTTTTCTAACCTTCAATAAATACTGTAAATACCCTTCAATAAATACTGTAAAAATGAAATTACGACCACGTGAAATAATATGGAGCAAAACTGATGTATATAATATACTAATGAAACGGAGCAGCTGATGCCCTTCCTTCTTTATTTACTCCCTTTCCTTCATTTGTACGTGCTCTGTAGTACGACTTTCTTGGAAGAAAGATGGAGTAGTATTAGTATACTACTCCGTGCCGCGGAAATTTAAATTCCCATGAAGAAGCTATATTGTCATTATTTTATTAGTATAGAAAAAATAAATTACGGGTACAAGCATATAGCTTGAAAAGCACTTATTATCAAATAGTTGAATTTGTTAATGAAATATAAAGAGATAATTATTTGATTAATGAATATTAATTCATCTAAATTATTCTAAATTATGACATTACTTCTTTGATTTCTACCTTTAGAGACATGCTAGTACAATTTTTCGCATAGAAAGTTGTTTATTCGTTGCTCATTTATCAAATTTAAATGAAAACTAAGCATTAATTACTAAGATATGTTTAATTAAACATGAAAAAATCTCGATTTTTCCCTCCGTTAAATTCCATTTAAGACCGTGTCAAACACGTAAAAATAGACATACTTATAATTCAAATCAAACACACGCTTGGGCTACAAAAATTGAACTGAGTACTTTTAGGACATTGATTAATCAATTCTCATAATTTGAATAAAAACTGATCGTTAATTTAGAACCTCCTATGATCTTAAAGTAAAGATTATAATAAAACGCATTAAAAAACATTTTTGCATAAAAAAATGTCTTTTTTCCAGTTTTTCTAGATTTTGCGTCACTTTTTTTGTCGGACAAGTTTACCATGGTGTTTTACATACAATTTTTAAAAATTGTGCCAAAAATGGTAAAGGTTATAGTCACGAAACCATAAGGCTCAAAATTGACATGTTTCGGGTGTCGGACTGGGCGAACGCGTAATTTTTTTTGTCGGACAAGTTTACCACGATGTTTTACATTCAATTTTTAAACTTTGTGCCAAAAATGGTAAGGGTTATAGTCACGAAACCATAAGGCTCAAAATTGACATGTTTCGGGTGTCGGACTGGGCGAACGCGTCACGTTTTTTTGTCGGACAAGCTTCCGTATAGGGGTCTTTATATATAATCTTCTCATTAAAATCAAAAACAAACGGGTTCTTATCACAAACCCTAAAGGCTGAAAAATGACGTGTTTGAGGGGTGCGTAAGGGTTAAAGCGCCGCTTCCATATAGGGCGATATGAATATTCGTGGTAGACTCGTCAAAAGGAACCCCCCCGAATAGGTTTTAAAAGGGTTATAATCATGAAGTCCATTTCATTGCTGGCCCAGGCACTAAGTCATCTAAATATTACAATTACTTTTAAAACTTCTCTATTGTATCCTCTTTAAGTGACAATATCATACATACCATCAAGTTTTACCAGTCACTAAAAATAGACAAAAGACTGTCAATCGGCAATAATTTTTCATTTCATCAAAAATTAAATATGCGCGATCTTCCAACAAAAACAAAACTATCGTTTCAAAAAACTTCATATAAAACAAAAATGATTATTTGAAAACAAATTTATTATTTTTAATGTTCAAAATGAGACCCGTTATTTCTAATACATTTCCTCGCCCGTCTTCTAATTTCAGCAGTGGTTGTCCTTAATGTCATTTCTTGTTGCAGTTGTAGAGCGGCTCGTTCTATTTTTGCCACTAGTTGAACACGGCTTTGTATTTCCTCATTATACACAAGTTCCTTCATTCTACCCCATACGTAATAGTCCACTGGCGTTAAATCTGGGGACCTTGCAGGCCACAGAATAGGTCCACTACGTCCAATCCACCGATCGGGATATGTTCGATCTAAGTATTGATGGACTGTCAAGCGGTAGTGGGCTGGGCATCCGTCATTTTGGAAAATGATACGGTGACGAAGGTTAATTGGCAGATTTTCCAGGAGAGGAGGAAGATCGTTCTCCAAGAAGTCGAGGTAAGCGTCCCCGTTCAGGTTATCTGGTAGGTAATGAGGCCCAATGACTTGTCCATGAATTACACCCATCCAAACATTGACACTAAACTTATTTTGAAAGGAAGTGTTTCTTCATTTGCGGGTTGTCGCCCTTGTCCGCCCAATAATGGAGATTGTGAAAATTTGTTATGCCTTCACGAGAGAATTTTGATTCATCCGTCCATAGAATGGATTTTAAGTAATGGGGGTCCTCAATATCAGCATTCAACAAAAACCGACAAAATGCTATTCTTCGTACAGGGTCGCCCTCTTCGAGGCCTTGTACTGAAGTATAATGGTAAGGATGTTTGTTTTCCGTATTCATTACTGACCAAGTCTTCCAAATTGACAAATCCAACTTGCTGTGCCACTTCTCTAACGCTTGTTGTGGGATCTGCAGCAAATGCGGCTAGAATATTGTCATCAACTTCGGGATGATGGCGTACAGGTCCTACAGCAGGCTCATGTTGATGTAAATTACCTGTTTCCGCTATTCGGCGATAAGTGTTGCTAAACACACGCGGATCTGGAGTCCTTCTATGTGGATCAAATCGTCTATTATACAATCTTGCGGCCCGGTAAGCATTCCCATTTGCTTTGCCATAGTAAAAGAGTATGTCAGCATACTCTTGGTTACTATAAGTAGCCATTGAAATTAATTTTACTCAATATGTCAGAAACTTAAAACAAATTATCAGTAGAAATCGACACAACACTGAGGATAGCTATAAACTTCGTTAAAATTAAAGGAAACACAAAAATGCGCACGTTGACAGCTGTCAGTGATATTACTAACAAACAAATGTCTGGTCGTGACTGTTTTTGAAACGGTAGCTTTGTTTTTGTTGAAAGACGCGCATATTTAATTTTTGATGAAATGAAAAATTATTACCGACTGATAGTCTTTTGTCTATTTTTAGTGACTGGTAAAACTTGATGGTATGTATGATATTGTCACTTAAAGAGGATACAATAGAGAAGTTTTAAAAGTAATTGTAATATCTAGATGACTTTTTTAAAAATTTTTGTAATACTTCCAAAATCGACGCTTTTAATTACCATTACAATTTTCTTCTAATAAATGTCATTTTATTTTTTTTAGGCGACAGAAACTTTCATTCATTTTTTGTTTTGTTGGAAGTTTATGTATTTCGGATAAAGAAAAAAAATATTTCAGAATATCAAAAGTTAAATTTAGTACGTAATACTTAAATAAACGATGAAATATGGGGATTTTTTGAAAAAGTACAAAATTGGCAATATAAAATAAACCGTAGCATTTTTCATATAGGTATGTTTGGTCATATAGATGCCAAATGACCCCCTCTACCTCCCTGTTCAGGATCGGCATCGCCTTACCAAACACCCTGTATAAACCTGAAAGAATATGACAAAATTAAATACATGATATAATTATATGTTATAATCGGAAACATACCTGTAAAGTGATCATGATCTCGCACTTTGACCATGTTTAATTGTTCATTATTATGGATAGTAGTTGATTCATCTAGAGCAGTGGAAAAAGGTTCTCTACAAATAAAACATGTAGTAGCTGCTTCATGTTTTGCAAGTTCCTCAAAAGTAAGTGGTGTCATTGGAATTACATTGGAAAAATATTTTTTGTAGATGTGTCTTACATCATCTATCAACCATTTTACATAAACAGATGTGCAATTTTTTCCTCTATATTCTCTTAAAAATTATAAGGAGTTGTCAACATGGCATTAAACATAATATGCAAAACTATGCTTCATGTATTTGACTATTCATTATATACTTTTTCTCTGGATTTGATTCACAATTCTCGATACGATTTAAAATTGTTTCAAAGTCGCTATATATTGTAAAGGGTATGGGAAAAGATCTGTGAAAATCCTTAAATTGTAGATAATGTTCCCCCGGCTTTGGTAAAACTACAAATTTCAGCAGATGTTCAGATGTTCTTCTAGATCACTTTCTCTTCGAAAAAATACTAAACAACCATCACAAATAAAAACGGCATGTCCATGTTTATTTATCTGACATCCCACTAATCTAGACATGTTTTTTATCCAACAGAAATGACCATTCCTGTTATTCTCTGCTTCTAAGTAGAGTAAATTTATATGATTTTCCTTACGCATTTTAGTGTGATAAAGAGGGCCTATAATATTATATTTTATTTTATTACTACCACTCACAGAACTCTTCTCTAAACCGAAGACGTTGATACTAATCCGTGGATTTTGTTTTTCAAATTTAGCTATATTTTTTAGTTCCATGGGAAACGATATATTATTTAAATTAAGTTCATTTGAATATGGCTCATAATTAGTGATCCTATCTGGATTTGTTAATGATGGATATAGTGCACTTAAACAAGCCCACTTAAAACACATTAGATCGAAATTCCTAACATATACAATTGCTTTTTTCGAACGAATGGTAGGTGGAAGAGGTATAAACGACGATGCATGTAAAGGATTATATTTCAGCAAATTGACTTCAAGGAAAAGTAATGTTATCATAGACCAACCGGAATCTTGCTTCTGCAATAAAATAAAATGATATAATTCAATATTTTAAAAGAATAAATTTACTAACCTCAAACTCTTCAGATTTAGTTTTTAAGACATCATAAAAATGGGAATACATTTCTTCCAAACTTGTTGAAGCTGTGACAATTTCATACTTGCTATTGAATGATTTAACTTCATTTTTAACACAAGCTCCTTCATCATCATCCTCTTTCGTGGAACGAACATAGCAAGCAAATAGTTCGAAATTTATTTTTAATGGATTCTCTCGTAAACCCATAGCAATTAGTTTTAATACTTTATCTTTGATGTTGGAGAATAGTGAAACGTCTGTAATTGCACTATCATTCTGATTATCATATTCGATTCTATAAGTCGCAATGTTTCGTTTGAAAGCAGAGTGTATTAAATAAACTCCAGATTCAATTTCTACACATGAATTTTGTTTGTGGGATAGGCTTCTCTGATGTGAAGAAAATTTTTCTGACGCTATCTCAAGATTGCAAGTTTCACAAAATCTTGAGGATGGCTTCTCTTTTAGTAGAGATGTTTCATTTTTTTGATTGACGGCATCATTATTTATTTGTTCATAACTTGATGATGACTCTTTACATTCTTCTTCTATACCATGCACTCGTTTTAAATGTTTAATCAGATTGCTTTTATATGCACTTTGCATTGAACATACACTACATTTGTACATCATTTTCTTCACACAACTAGTATTATTATGAATTGAAGATGTGTGACGTTTTAAATTGTCTAATCGACTGAACGTTTTACAACAAATGCTGCAATTAAAAGCTTTCATGTTCTTCACACAGCTAGTATTATTATGAATTGAAGATATGTGACGTTTTAAAATGTCTGATCGATTGAACATTTTGCAACAAATGCTGCAATTAAAAGCTTCCATTTTTTCCAGTTTTATCTAAAAGATGTGTCATACGGAGAGAAGTGCATACATGTTAAACTTTATTATATGAGAAAATGATGTTTATATTGACATAATATAACAAACTATTTTCACTAGTATATAAATACCTAATATAATTAAATATTAACTGTCACAATAATTGAAAATTTAAATTTTTATATTATTATTATTATTATATAGCACTACTACATAAATAGACATTATTTTAACAATTATAATTTTCGTATATATTTATTACACTTAAGTCCTAGAAGAATGAAATTTGTGTATCTCTTATTAGAATTATAAATGAAAATATAATTTTAAAATTCGTTCCTTGGCCAATCTGGAACCACGTGCGTTTCTACAGAGTGTGTGCAAAAACAGAAATATTTCTCACATGATCGACAAAATCGGGTAAATAATGGTATCAGCTTTGGAGGTAGCATTTCTGATTCCCTTAAAAATATTTTTGTCAATAGAAATTGAGAATAATGTATGATAATTTGCTTACTCGTATTGGATTTTACTGATGTTTTTTTAGAATCCATGCTAAAATATATTTTAAAATTATATTGTTTCTTCTAATTAAAGCAAAAAATAATTACTATGAATAAAAAAATAATCATTTTATTTTAGCAGGGTGTACGCGTTCAAAAAAATACCACGCAAATTTATTGTAATGATTGCAGAAATTGATTCTCATCATATCGAGCTGAATGTTATATTGATCATGAACTAAATCAAAAATACACTTTGAAACTTGTTATTATAAATATAACTTAAATCTATATTATAGCTAACTTCATTCGCGGCTAATTCCACTAATCTGGGTGGTCTCCAATGTCTCTTTACACAGCAAACTCGTTCTGGTGTTACTTGACATCTCTTCATATTCCATAGATTGTTTTACTCCAGTAACTGTATTGTTATTAAAACTATTTTTTTTTTAATTTATAGAAAATATGTTTCTTTTTATTACTTCACCTGTTATATGTATGACTATAAGAACTAGTTGAAAAAGCATAGTTTACTTATTTATTATATTTAAAGTTATTAAAAAGGTGATTAAAAAACTGCTTGTATTACATGTCTAAATAAAAATAATTTCATGATTCGTAAATAAATTCTACCAACGGACTTGTTACCTTCGAATTTTTTTCTTTCTTTCTTGTTATTTGATGAGAAAAAATGTGAATGAAAAAAAATATATAACGTTAGATATCTCAATTTTAAATTTTAATGCATATAATAACCTACTTGTTATATTTAAGGTCAATAAGTGTTTAAAATAATAAATTTACTTATTTATCATATTTAAGTTCATAAGTGATTCAGAAAAATTAAATGCGCTTGTATTTATGTTGGAGTAAAAATTATTTTATGTTTCGTAAATAAATTCTACTGAAGGACTTGTTACTTTCGACTTTTCGAAAGCTTTAATCTCCCCCCTTATAAATTAAAATAGTTTTTTCATTGGATTTTATGTTTTTTATTGCCTCATCTGTAAGAAAGTTTAAGAATATTTTTTGGTGGTAAAACAAATGAAACTTAAAAGCGTAATTATTACTGACCGACCAAATGTTTTTTTTTTTACTGGCTTTAGATCAGTTATCGTATATTCTTTATTAATCTCTAATTCTTTAAACATTTTTTGTTTGTATGAGAACTGCCGATATGGAAGAATTGATCTCATTCACTAAATAATGTTCCATTCTACTAAAGGACTTGTTACTTTCAACTTTTTCGAAAGCTTTAATTATATAATATATAAGCTTATAAATTAAGGAGATATTTTTTCATCGGATTTAATGTTTTTTTTTTTATTCCCTCACCTGTAAGAGAATTTGAGATTTTTTTCAATGATATCTAAAAGCGTAATTATTACTGACCGATCAAATGTTGTTTTTAGATTAGTTATCGTATATTTTCTATTAATCTCTAATTTTTTTTAACTTTTTTTTTTTGTTTGTATCACAACTGCCGATATGGAAGAATTGATCTCTTTCGCTAAATATTTCAGTTTTTTTTTTGCTTAATGAAAAAAAATGTTATATTTAAAGATAATGCGTGATTAAAAGCTAATACGTGATTAAAATAATAAATTTACCTATTAACTATAATTAAAGTTAATAAGTGATTAAGAAAAAAAAATGTGCTTGTGCTGCACGTCTAAATAAAAATGACTTTATAACTTGTAAATAAATTCTACTATAGGACTTGTTACTTTCGACTTCTCTAAAGCTTTAATCTTCCCCTTCTAAATTAAGAAGAGATTCTTTTCATTGGATTTAATGTCCTTCATTGCCTCATCTGTAAGAGAATTAGATATTTTTTTGATGGCGGAGCAATTGTAGTTTACGTTTTCAATTGGATTTAAAAGCGAAATTATTACTGTCCGACCAAATGTTGTCTTTATTGGCTTTAGATCAGTTACAGTATATTTTTTATTAATTTCTAATTGTTTCAAATTTTTTGTTTGTATGGCAGCTGCCGATATGGAAGAATTAATCTCTTTTACTAAACCTTCCATTGTTTTATTTTGCTTTCTTAATTTAAAAAAATACACGTAAATGAAAAAAAGAACGTTAATGAAAAAAATTGAAAATAATGAAAAAAATGTTATATTTAAAGCTAATACGTGATTAAAATAATAAATTTACCTATTCATTATAATTAAAGTTAATAAGTGAGGAAAAAAGGACTTTATGACTCGTAAATAAATTCTACTATAGGACTTGTTACTTTTGACTTCTCGAAAGCTTTAATCTCCCCCTTATAAATTAAGGAGAGATTCTTTTCATTGGATTTAATGTCCTTTATTGCCTCATCTGTAAGGGAATTAGATATTTTTTTGGTGGCGAAGCAATTGTAGTTTACGTTTTCAATAGGATCTAGAAGCGAAATTATTACTGTTCGACCAAATGTTGTCTTTATTGGCTTTAGATCCGTTACAGTATATTTTTTATTCATTTCTAATTGTTTCAAATTTTTTGTTTGTATGGCAGCTGCCGATATGGAAGAATTAATCTCTTTCACTAAACCTTCCATTGTTTTATTTTGCTTTCTTAATTTAAAAAAAATATACGTAAATGAAAAAAGAACGTTAACGAAAAAATTGAAAATAAAATTTTAAAAAAATTACTACAAATAAATTTATAAAAAAGAAATACTCACATAGATGTTTCACTACACAGAAATAACTATAGCTGGATAGATTATTTTATAAAGTATATAATACTGCTTGCTATATGTTGGAACTGACTATTGCAAAATATTACATTTTCAGTATATATATATGTTATATGCTAAGTAACTCAATATCTTTATCTGAGATAAGCGATAACAGCTTCCTGGATTTTATTCCATTCCCATGTGAAACGCTTGCATAGCATTAATTTCCAAGAAATGCTTATGCCAGCGTCAGCAAATAGAATGTTATAAATACGACTCACAACGTTATCAGAGTCAGTCAACATATTATATTGTACCAAGCTTTATCTAACATTATATAAATAATTAAAATATTCAAAGTTAAATAAAAGTTTTCTATTGTAACTTTTTGTGAAAATAAAATTTTTTAAAAAGTGAAACAGTAAATAAGTGATATAAAAGTGGCGCAGTCGGTAGGATCTGGAAAAACACCTGGTAGAAAAGCCTAACTGACGAAAACCTCCCCGAAGAACAAGGAGCACCCCAAAAAGGGCCTAACTTCAGGAAAGGATCGCCGGAACAAGGAGACCTTTGACAACAGGTGGCGGATTCCAATCCCTTAAAGCAGAAAAAGGACCAACGTCTAAATGAAGATTTACGTGTAAGTACTTATTGAATCATTCAAGTGCAAAACTTATTTTAATTATTAATCGTACTATTTCTCGCTCGTTATTGTGGTAAAAACAGTTCTGTTGTCTCTGAATTATAAGTAAAATAAATAAGTCCTCATAATTCAAATCAGTTTATGCCAGTAACCACTAGAAATATGGCTCACCAACAGCAGCAACAACAACAACAACAACAACAACAACCAAATGAACCTCAACCAGATGTTGTTGAACCATATAAGTTGAGCGAAATATTTTCAATTGTCCCCGAATATGACGGTAATCAAATAAATTTAAATACATTTTTAAATTCATGCAAAATTGCTTACGACATGTCAATTGGCAATCAAACAGTTCTTTTAACCGTTCATGTAAAAAACAAATTAAAAGGTCGTGCAGCTGAACTAGTCAACTCTAGAAATCCCACTACATGGGACGAAATTAAAACACTGTTAGAAAATCATTTCGGAGATAGTAGAGACCTTACTTCACTAATACAGGATTTGCAGAGGATGCGACAGCTCCCCAGTGAATCCCCGCTTACTTTTATTGCACGCCTACAAACCCATGAAGCAAAAATGCATGCTTCTGTTCAAAAACAAAGACTAACGGCGATGCAAAAACAAGCTCAAATACAGTTAACTGAAGGTATGGTTTTGAACACTCTACTCACGGGATTAGAACCTAAAATCGCGCATGTTGTTAGGGCTAGTGATCCCCCAGATATGCTAACGGCAATAGCAAGAGTTCGAAGGGAGCTCCAATTAAATTATTTTGAGACACAAAAAACCAATCGTAACAATAATGCCATTACATCTATGCGCAACCTAAATTCACCTTTAGCAGTAAAGCAATGTTCATTTTGTAAACGTGCGGGACACATCGCAAACGAATGCCGCCAAAGACAACAAAATGTTAGACCTCCAAATTTTGGCGTACCCCAAAATTACCCTAGGCCTAACTATTATAATCAAAATCCTGGAAATTCGCAAAATTTCCAACAACAAAGACCTAACTATTATAACCAAAACCCCGGAAATTCGCAAAACTTTCAGCAACAAAGACCACCGGTTATTACACCAAACCCAAATTTTAATAATGCGAGACCCCCTGCGATTCAACCGAATCCGAACTATTTTAAACCAAATGTGAATAGGAAAACACTTCATTTTAATCAAAATACCGAACCCGAAAATCTAGAACAAAATCAAAGTTATTACTCTGACAACTCGTACGAAAATAGTAATGAGGGATATTATACGGATAATGACCCCCACGCGAGTCCGAATTATTATACAGCTAATACTTCGGAATATAGCAACACTAGTGAGGATTATTATACTGCTAATAACCCCTCCGAGAATTATTACGCAGAGGAACCAACTTTCGAAGCAACCCCTGTATACAATCGGGATTTTCGATCAGGCCCTCATGCCCAGTCGGACCCACCGTATCACAAAACCAGGGACTCCAATATGACAGTATTGCAAACCCAGTTTGGCAACATGAACTTGGACAATTTCAACCCGAATCTCAATTTCCCGGAACAACAGTTTCTATAAGCCCCTTGTTGTCTGTCAAATCTAAAAACTTATTTTACATCTATGATGCTACTAACACACATAGACTATTAATTGACTCGGGAGCGGGATTATCTATATTTAAACCAAAAATTTGCCGAAATTATAGTAGGAGATGCCCAGAAAATGTTACGATCCAAGGCATAACCGAACAAAAAATAATTATTAATGAATCGGTTTTTATCCCGTTTGACAACAACGAACCATTCAAAATTTACATATGCGATCTCGACATAGAATTCGATGGACTCCTAGGCTCTGATTTCTTAGAACGCTATGATTGTATGGTGGATATAAAAAACAAAAAACTTATAACAAATTTCAAAACAATTCCGATTCATAAAGTTACAGACCAGGGTCTATCAAATGTACAAATTGACCCAAACCCGGACGCTCAAGATACTATTCGTAACATTTCAAATATAATTTCAGTTGAACCGCGTACGGAAGAAATTACCAAATTCAAATGTCATTTAAAAAACACGGAAGCTATACTGCAAGCTACCGAAGTAGACAAGGTAAGACTTCCGAACGCGATAGTCCAAATAAACGACAAAGGCGAATTTATTACCTCTATATTAAATGCAAACGCAGTACCAAAAACTGTTAATTTTTCAAATATAAAATTAGAACCGATCCAAAATTTCTCATTAAATAATATAGGCGAAGAAAACTCCCAAATTTGCTTCGACAGACAGTATGAAATAAAAAATCAACTCCGTCTAGACCACCTAAACGAGGAGGAAAACGATTTAATAACTCAACTTTGTTTAGAATTCGCGGACATCTTTTATCTTGAAGGCGATCAACTAACTTTCACTAACGAGATTAAACACGCGATAGATACCAATGACGCGAAACCAATTTTCACAAAATCGTATCGATACCCCCAGATACACAAAGAAGAGGTCAAAACACAGGTATCCAAAATGCTAGACCAAAATATTATTCGTCCCTCAAATTCCCCCTGGTCATCCCCAGTGTGGGTCGTCCCTAAGAAGCTCGATGCTTCTGGTAAGCAAAAATGGCGTGTAGTCGTGGACTACAGGAAACTCAATGAGGTAACTGTAGGAGACAAATACCCCTTACCAAATATCTCTGATCTCTTGGATCAATTAGGCAAGTGCCAATACTTTACAACATTGGACTTAGCATCTGGGTTCCACCAGATAGAAATAGATCCAAAAGATATACCAAAAAGTGCCTTCAGTGTAGACAATGGACACTACGAATTCGTTCGTATGCCTTTCGGTCTTAAAAACGCCCCTTCCACCTTCCAGAGAGTTATGGATAATATTCTCATGGGTATACAGAACGAGAGATGTCTAGTCTACATGGACGACATTATCGTATATTCCCCAACAGTCCATGAACACATTTCTCGCCTCACAGAAGTGTTCAAACGTCTTCGAAATGCGAACCTAAAAATCCAGCCTGATAAATGCGAATTTCTTCGTAAGGAGGTCGCATATCTAGGTCACCTCATTACCAAAGAAGGAGTGAAACCTAACCCCGATAAGATTCAATGCATCCAAAATTTTCCTCAGCCTACTAACCAGAAGGAAATCAAATCCTTCCTCGGTCTGGCAGGTTATTATCGCAGATTTATAAGTAATTTCGCGAAGTTATCCAAATCTCTTACCAAATTGTTACAAAAAGATGTTCCTTTTGTTTTCGACTCAGAATGCAAGAAATCTTTCGAAGAATTAAAACAAGCCCTCACTTCTACACCAGTTCTTATCTATCCAAACTTCGACGAAACATTTCTACTCACCACTGATGCAAGCGCCTTTGCCATCGGCGCCGTTCTCTCACAAGGCCCCATCGGAAAAGATTTACCGATCGCTTTCGCTTCAAGAACACTTTGCAAAGCTGAGACCAAATACTCAACTATCGAGCGCGAGCTTTTAGCCATCGTATGGGCTGTAAAACACTTCCGTCCATACATCTTTGGTCGAAAATTCAAACTAATAACCGACCATAGACCACTAACGTGGCTTTTCTCAATAAAAGACCCCGGTAGCCGCCTAGCACGTTGGCGCCTGAAACTCGAAGAATACGAGTATGAAATTGAATATAAACCCGGTCGCATTAACAAGAACGCAGACGCTCTTTCCCGCATAAAAATAAATCACATACAAAATTTTTCTAACTTTCAAGCGGAATCCAAATTATTAACGTACCCTATCCAAAGGCCCTCGACTTCAGCAGAAGCCGATTCTGATAGTCAAACTGACGATACAGAAGCCAACGAACAAGAGGACACCCTAAAAGAATTCGAAACTTTCATAAAACTATACAAAACAAAGTCGCTTATCGACTATTCCAAAATTGAATTCTTGAACGGGCAACTCCTAGATAAAACTAACAAAAATATCGTGACCTTCTTCCAACAAAACAATCTCAAAGATTTTCACTACAAAATCATTGAAGATTTGTTCGAAGAAAACGCAGACTTTCGGAATTTAACAATAAATAAATTATCCAGTAAGTCGGTGCGACATAGAAATTACCTTATCGTAGCTCTACCATACGACCCCGAAACTGTAATCCAGAACCTGTTTATCTCACTGTACAACGGTCGGGAAGAATTCGATGACTCCAAAACGTATCATATTGAAAACAATGTCGATCTCCCCATCCTCGAAATTTTGTCATTTCTCTTAGCGGAAAAAGACGTAAAACTCAAAATATGCCAGAACGTTACTAAGACACCTAGTGATGACCAAATTCCGATTATTATCGATCAATACCATACCGGCAAAGCTCATCTTCACCGCGGAATAAATGAGACTATTAGGCGCATTCGACAAAAATACAATTGGCAAGGACTGACAAAGGATGTCGAAAAATTCGTAAAAACTTGCAAATGTTGCCAAGAAACAAAAATCTGTCGAAAAAACCTAGACTCACCCCTAGTAATTACGGAAACGCCTAAGTCCCCTTTTGAACGTATTAACATTGATCTTCTAGAAATTCCTACAAGAAATTACGCGCTTACAATACGCGACGAACTGACAAAATTCAGCCAAGCATATCCCATCAAAGATAAATCAGCGAAGTCGATCGCAAACACTCTACTCGTTTACTTCCAGCACTTCGGAACACCTCTTCGAATTCACTGCGACTTCGGTCGAGAATTCGATAACGCCATTTTAAGAGACTTATGCCTCCTCTATGACATCAAAATAACACATTCTAGTGTAGGACACCCACAATCGAATGGTTCCTTGGAAAGGTTTCATGCAACCTTACTAGAAATGATCCGAATACATATGACGGAGCATCCTGACGAACACCCCTTCAACATATTACCTTACGCGATAATATGTTATAACACCTCCACTAATAAAACTCACGGATTTACACCCTACGAGTTAGTCTTCGGACACACGTCTAGCAGACCGCCCGAGACACTCTATAATCAAGAGGAACTAGTCACGAAATACGTCAGAGACTTAAATAATCGCCTCTCTCACTATTATAAAGTCGCACGCGAAAGGACTGAAAATCAAAAACAAAGAGCAAAGATTCGATTTGACGCCCATGTTTCAAAAGAAACCCCCGAATATCAAATTGGTCAAAAGGTATACGTAAAAGAATCCCAAATTACCGATAAATTAAGTAACAAATTTAACGGGCCATTTGAGATTCTGGAACTACATAAAAACTCAGCCACCCTCCTTAACAAAAAAACAAAACAAAAAACTAAAGCCAATTTTGACAGGTTAAAACCATATTTTGAAGCCTAAATTGCCTTACAGGTTCACCTTGCTGATCGGAGCAGCCATATCCCAGTACCAAATAACACCGATCAATAACACCGTCGGAGTCTATTACCACGACGAAACAAGGATAGTAATTTCCAATGATAAATGGACCCTGCTAGTCCATAAAAACCTATCAAGCCTTGAAGAAGCCTTCATCAACAACAACAAAATTTTAAAGTCAATTGTCGATATATTTGCCGTTGATACACGCGAAACGAAAGAATTCCTTGTCAAAGTCAAAACGCACATAACGCTTCTAAATCAGATATCGAACTCTCTTAATGTAAAGTTTGAGGAAATCTTTGTTAACACTAAACGATTCAAACGCGGTATACTAAACGGAGTAGGTAGCGTATTCAAAGCCATTACCGGTAATTTAGATGCTGAAGATGGACAATTCTTTACAGACAGTATCAATAAATTAAATAATGACCAACATCAAATAGAAAACCTTCTGAAAAATCAAATATCTGTTACCTCTACCGTCATAAAGACTTTTAACGAAACATTTCAAGACATGCAAACCAATATAAAAACCTTTAACGAAGACATGAGAAAAATTCAAATTGCATTACATAATGTAAATGATAGAGTTGCACTGGTTCAAGCCGAACTAAAATTTGTCGAAACATGCGAGAAATTAACTGAAAGTTACCTGTACCTTCAGAATAACTTAGATGACATTTTAAATTCAATTACCTTTGCCCGCCTAAAAATAATACACTCTTCAATCATTACACCCGAAAATTTGATTACCGCACTTCAAAAAATCTCTCAAAATCTAGTTAAAAACAATTTACCCCTTCCAGTAAAATATTCAGAAATTCCCCAATACTTGGAAATTATCGAACTGGAAGCCTTTCAGTCAAAATCAGATCTCGTTTTTGTTTTAAGAATACCATTAGTGGAACAACAACTCTATACTTTGTATCATTTATACCCCATCCCGATTCTAGACAATAGAACTGGCCTACACCACGTTTTGTCATTCTCTCAAAAATTCATTGCACGTAACGATGATTCTTTAATGTACATCCCCGTCAAAGATCTGAGCACATGCAAACAACTAGATGCTCGCAAGAAGTTATGCTCTGACCTTTACGCCTACCCGATCGACAGCAGTGCAGCATGCGAGGCCCAGTTACTAAAAAACTTCAGGAAAGTTCCTGAAAATTGTGAAAGTTCTCTCGTGTACGGACAAGGTTATAACGTTCAGAAATTACAAGACAATGTGTGGTTAATAATTGTTTCTGAACCCATTCATATCACCATAAACTGTAATCAAATGGACACAAAAATCACCAGTGTTAATAAGAACTCTATATTAAAACTTCATCCGGACTGTTACGCGTTTGTCGGTATAACGAAAGTGCAAGCAGAAAGCCGCAATACTATCAACATTACAGACAATTCACACCCAGTGGTTATACCCTATGACTGTTGTAGTGCCATCCCCGAAAAAATGCAACTACCCAAATTGGAACCTCTTCAATTCGATCATTTAAACGTCGAAAATCTGGATATAGCCAACCACAAACTCGAACAATATTCCAGAGACTTGGACAAATTAATAAAGGAGCCATTTATAACTAAACACTTTTCCATTACCATGTACATAGTTATTGGCCTCGGAATTTGTATCCTCACCTCCTACATCGCCTGGAAGTGCAAAAGAAGATGCTGTTCCTGTAGGAAATCCAACGACGCAACTCCTAACGAGATGCTGAACAGAATTAACACCCTCCTGAGAAGAAGACCCCATCTACACACAGAAGAAGACGAAATGCCCGATTTTCCCCAAAAAGTCGGCGAATAACACCGACTTTTCAAAAAAAAGGGGAGTTGTTATATGCTAAGTAACTCAATATCTTTATCTGAGATAAGCGATAACAGCTTCCTGGATTTTATTCCATTCCCATGTGAAACGCTTGCATAGCATTAATTTCCAAGAAATGCTTATGCCAGCGTCAGCAAATAGAATGTTATAAATACGACTCACAACGTTATCAGAGTCAGTCAACATATTATATTGTACCAAGCTTTATCTAACATTATATAAATAATTAAAATATTCAAAGTTAAATAAAAGTTTTCTATTGTAACTTTTTGTGAAAATAAAATTTTTTAAAAAGTGAAACAGTAAATAAGTGATATAAAATATATATATAAGAATGTTCCCCTCCAAAGAGCATTAACTTAATTGTAGTTGCCTTCTCATTGTATGTACATACATTTCCCATAACATTGAAAGAATCTAAAATCTCAGCATACAAAGTATCTGTTTATCACATTTCTCAAACACTAAAAACTTTAAAAGCTTTTAAATCTCATAAAATAATTAAATTTATTACATGTTTCCCTTCAAAAAATATATCCACTTAACTGCCACATTCCTAGATATTGAAGAGATTTAAACTATAAAAAAAGCAATTTTATTAACGCTATTAAAGACAAATGTAGGTGTTTTTTGTATACAAAAAAAATTCTCTATTATCAAACAAGAATGTTATAAATAAAACGACCTTCCCTTTATTTATAACCTCCCTTTAGACGTTCAAACATGAGAACAGTAAAGAAAAAAATCAATTCAACTAAATGATGTTCTTATCAAATTGGTATATCCAATTACAAAAGTGTTTTGTGTAGAATAAAATACACATTTGGTTTTCACATTATCAGACATTCTAAAAGATAAAGAACTGAAATTATTACGAATCTCGTTAAATAAATACATTTTACAGCTTCAACTTAGAACGAATGCACTTTTCATTTCATGGGTTTAGTTCATTTAATTTACATATATGTCAGATATTTTAAACAATAAAAAAGAATAAAAATTGTTTCAGTGTAAGTTATCAGATATCTCGGTAGATAATAAATTTTTATGTCTCCAACTGTGATGTCGTGTAGGGTTCATCAAATTACTTCGAATCTCATTTAATAAATAAATTTTACAGCCCTAAGTTAAAACTAATGCACTATTCATTTGCATATTTATTAGACATTTCAAGCAATAAAAACAGTAAAAGTTGCTTTAGTTTAAGTTATCTCGGTAGATAATACATTCTTATGACTCCAACTTTCGTATCATGTAGGGCCCACGAATAGAATAATAAATAAACCCCATTAACGATCGTATGCACTAAACATCTGATACAAATATCTGCAATTAAGTAATCTGCAACTAATCTAATAACATATAGAGTAAAAAAAGTGGCATCTCATTTGATAATTTGCGCAATAAATCATTCACCTGTTATCTACTACCGTGACGTATTCAGCTGTGACGTCACCCTCCGCAGGGAAGAGGTGTTGTTACAATCGGCCAAAACCCTCTACTCGAAGACTGACTAATGTCGCATTCCATTGACAATTTCCCTTGTTGATGTTGTTGGGTGTACCATCACAAATCCTAATACATCAATTTCTTTGTCCTCACTTACAATAAATGTTTGATGGTCATCTTGTTGATTGGGTTCCTTTCTTAATTCTTGTTCCACTCTGGCAAACAAGTGTCTGCTTGGATGTCGTCTGTTGGGATATCGTTGCTGATACAGTTCTGCAGCTGCAGTTGAATTTTTGAGACGCTCTCCATATATCAGTAACATATCGACCTTTTCATTTCTACTAAAATTATTCATTTTCTTTAATTTTTAGTCAAAGAGATTTCCGCAACGCTTTATTTTGTATCTGTCTGACAGCTGATATTGTTTTATTACATTCAATGGCTACTATGATTTTTCCAATGTTATTAAGTTACCAGATTTAAACAGAAATGTGCCATTTTAGTTTCCAAAGCCCACTAATCTATTATCTATTAGCCGCATGTTTCTAAAAGCTTGGTTGCATTGTATTTTGGCTGAAATCTCAAATATTTCTGAGCGGATTTTCAAAATTTTGGTATCATTAGATTCGTATGAAAATGAGGTATTTAAAAATGTTGGTGAATGATTAAGTTCCTATTTAAAAAAACCGAGTTAGTGGGTAAAACTCACATTTAAAAAATTTAAACGCCTCTAGAGAATTAAGTAATGCAGTCATATTGCTCTTTTTATTTTTATAGTAACGTAGCACACAAACTAAAATATATTTTGGGCACCACAGCACTCTGGATTTAGAAATAGATTTTTTAATAAAATTATTAATGTTTATCAAAAAGTGACCAAAATGGATGTATTGTATTCAAAATTTCCTCTAGATTCCAAAAATGTAAAAATATATAGGGTGTTCCATTTAAAAATCGAAAGTTGTGGGCATTTCCGGTCAAACGGGATGTGCACCAAACTTGATTTTTTATTGAAAAGATGGCATTTTAGTCGTGTAATAAGGCCTCGAATAAGGCAATCGTGACTCACCCGGTATACGGCAAATATTAATCACTCGACATTTTGCTTTGGTTCACTTTGAAAGAATCTTATATCAGAGTGCCCTCGAGGCAAAGTTTTAGTGGTATTTGGAATAACTAAACGCTTGTCGTCATGATGAGAAAGTGCTACTTTATTACGCATCTCAGTATAAATATCATGGAAATGACTTTTAAACGTGTTCATACAGCATTGTTATTTAATTTTAACAGATTTTATGTAAATCTATATGTGAGGCTATATCGCATGTGTTAACAACAAAAAAATACAGCTTTATATATGATCCTATGAAAACCAGAGTTATCTATGTCAAAGAATTAAGTTACTTGAAATTAAGGCCAAAAGTTTTGGAGATATGGTTAAATCCTGTACAAAAAAATTTAAGTGTTTTGAGTGTACATACCTTAAGGTAAGTTTAACTTAAATATTCAATGCAAAATTGTGCGTATAGTTTTATGTTTTATACAGGGTGTTTTTAAAAAGTATTTGAATCACTTAACCACGGACTCAGCATGTCAAAAGAAGTTGATTCAGCCTAATTTACCTCTATCCAAAATCGCACCCCTATGAATATACAGCCCTCTAAAGTTGGGATTAAAAATATTTATTTTTTTAATATTGTGCAAATGGCTGTAGATATCTTTTTCAATTTCGGAACACTGAAATGTATGTCAAAGGGTAATAGTTTAAAGTAAAAACTGTTTAAAATCAAATTTTCTAAAAGGCCGATTTGGGGGTAAATTACCCTTCCCTCCTACCCCCTCTTTTAGTGGTACGCCTATGACTTTTTTGATATAGGGCATTTTATATAAAATTTAATTATAAAACTTTTCTTTATCTTGTTTTTTTTTCATTTAGATAACCATTTTCAAATGAATCTGGAAATACTAAAACCATTATGAAAAGTGGAACATATGAAATAAAAAAGTTCTTCTGTGTAATTTTGGCATTTGAAGTTACTGGTATTATAATAAAAGATGTGCATTGCTATCATAAATTGTAAAATTAAAAACATGTTTAAATAGGTTTTTTTATTAAATAAAAATCACAGAAACTAAAACATCAATCATTAAAGCAACAAAGTAAATTAAAATAATATTAGAAGTAAAACAACAAATAATGAAATAAATTAAAAATAAAATAAAAAAATATCGAACATTAAAATTTTATTTCAGAATGTGCTCAAAATGATTTCCATTTTGTCGTACACAATACCTTGCCCTTTTTAGAAGCGAAAATCTCACATTCTGAAACACGGCAGGAATGTTTCTAAATTCCTCGGCTGATTGTTGAATTCTTTGTCGGAGATGTTCAACGCTCTCTATTGGAGCAGAATAAACTTTTTCCTTCATAGCTCCCCAAAGACAGAAGTCAATTGGGTTCAAATCAGGGGACCGAGCAGGCCAACTGACTGGAGCATCAGCTCCTCGACCTATCCAACGTCCTGGAAAACGCCTTGATATACATTGCGTGACTTGCAGGCTATAATGGGGTGGAGCACCATCTTGTAAATACCACATGTTTTCTCTAATATTAAGATTAACAATATCTAATTGCTCAGGCAATTCATTTTCCAGAAAATCTAGGTAGTCAGCTCCATTTAAACGACGTGGAAAGAAAACAGGTCCAATTAGATGGTTATCAACAATACCTGCCCAAACATTAACAGAAAAATTACGCTGAAAATGCGTTTCTATCTTTGCATTGGGATTTTCTTCAGACCAAATGTGATAATTATGATGATTTGTAATACCATTTCTATGAAATGAGGCCTCATCAGTTGACAAAATGGTGTTTACAAAACTTACATTTCTTCCATTTTTTCTGAGAAGCCACTTACAAAATTCCATTCGAGAACCGCAATCTTGAGGTTCCAATGCCTGAACAGTCTGTATATGAAATGGAACTAGTAATTGTTCTTTTAATGTTCTCCATACTGAATAATACGATACTCCTACCTGAGAAGCTATTTTACGCACACTGCTTTCAGGCCGTTCTGATACAATATCTAAAATTTCCTCTTCGACCTCTGGAACTAGCACAGTCCTAGGTCTGCCACACTTCCCAGCACGATCATTTGATAGACTTCCAGTTTCCCTTGCACGACGATCGACTGCAAAAAATGTACGTCTATCAGGATGCCGACGGTTTGGAAACTTTTCCACATAACGCCTAGCTGCACTAGAACCATTTCCATTACATTCGCCTAATATTCTAATCATATCCACCATTTCGGTATTAGAATAACTCAGATTAAATGCCATTGTTAACAATTAATAACTGATATCTATTAAAGCAGTTTGACAAAAATGACAGGTGTCAACTACCTATTAAATTTTCACAGGTGCCTTTGATCATCATCTACATTAATTTTAAGCATTATTTGTGTTATTCTACAAAGGCGTGGTAATGGTTTTAATATTTCCCGATTCATATGAAAATGGTTATCTAAACGAAAAAAAAACAAGATAAAAAAATGTTTTATAATTAAATTTTATATAAAATGCGCTATATCCAAAAAAGTCATAGGCGTATCACTAAAAGACGGGGTAGGAGGGAAGGGTAGTTTACCCCCAAATCGGCCTTTTAGAAAATTTGATTTTAAACAGTTTTTAGTTTAAACTGTTACCCTTTGACATACATTTCAGTGTTCCGAAATTGAAAAAGATATCTACAGCCATTTGCACAATATTAAAAAAAAAAATATTTTTAATCCCAACTTTAGAGGGCTCTGTATATTCATAGGGGTGCGATTTTGGATAGAGGTAAATTAGGCTGAATCAACTTCTTTTGACATGCTGAGTCCGTGGTTAAGTGATTGACATACTTTTTAAAAACACCCTGTATAGTTTTTAACCTTAGTTTGACTTAGACCACTTTGGATTACAATGTTTTTAAAAGTTTGGTGCAATATTAACTGATACAAAATTATAAAATTATTACAAAATAAAATTGAAATCTTATTTTTTAAGAATATATTTTAGTGAAGTTAAATTAATGATACAGTAAAAATGAAAATTAACAATATTTCTATTATTTAAGCTATCATCAAACAAAGTCAAAATTATTTCTATAAAAGATTAGACCTCACTATTCATAATTTCCAAAATCCCAGAGTCTTCTACATCACCACCATCCACAATTTCTAAAAGTCCAGTGTCTTCTACATCACCACTTTCAAGTAGCATAAAACTGAAACATTTCCAACATATTCTTTTTCATTTTGTCATTTATTGGCAAAGGAGACTCGTATAATTCCAATATTCTTGAAGTTCTGTATCTGCGTGGAAGCAAATCGATAACATCGAAGGGATAATCCTCATTCGGGTGTTTCTTTATAAAAAAATTTGTAGGTTTTATTTTTTTCAAAATGTAGCCATTGTATCTTTAGCCAAGAAATCTTTTCACCGTTTTCATTTTTCTTTCGGCGAATAATCGCTTCTTCTAATAATTTGATTGAATAAAAGTCATTTCTTTACATTTCGGTGACTTTAAATTAATTTTTGGTTCTACATTGTCGAATAGTAGTGTACCAATCTTCAGGAACAAACTTAAGTCTGTTTTTAGCATATTGTTCTATCTGTCCAAAATCTCTATCATTCGGCAGAAAAGAATGCCCTGAAACCATAAATTTGTGATCCACCACTTGAAGACTTTCAATGTCAGCTATTAGTTTCAGCCACAGCAAGCACTGTTTAAAACTTCTATTCTGCACGCCGCATGCATAACTGTAAGCTATAATGCGTTCTGCCCTGTTAGTATTTTCCAGAACATGTTTACGTATGCAGGAACATATTTCTTGGGTTCCACGCGATGCCGTTTTCTCATCCCGTACATACATGAAACCATTTTCATGCTCACCTGGAGTGTTTATTCTAAGATTATAAACATACATATGCCTCTTAGAGTATGCAGTTGAGCACGTTAAAGTTGGAAAAGCAACGCCTTTTCTAGATCATTTTTCCTCTCTCTAGTATACATGTAGCCCGGTCGTCTGTCATGCTACTTCTTGCTCTTTTTGCTCTACGTAAGTGCAAGTCATGCTGTGTTTTCAAATTTTGTTTGGCCAGTTGATCCACTTCACGACCTAATAATTTACATTTAAACTTGTCACATTTTACGCATGTGGCTTTTACCGATATATGAAAATGCAAGTTAAAATGTCTATGAAATATTTGTCTGTACATCGCTTCTGACAATGGAGGGCTATTATCGCCACTGCACTTTTCTTTGTACATATTATACATTAATCTTATGTTAAGTTGTGAATCTAAATATTTTCTACCTGGATTGTGGTTTCTTGTATAGTGCGATTCATAGACAGGAAAACTGTCGATGTGGTTACGTACGCCCTGTACTTTTTTCTCAGGCGTTTTATTTGCTGATATATGTTTTCCTCGTAAATCTTCACCTGGAGATGATACGCGACCACGTTTTAAGGCCCTTTGAAGACGTCCATTTGAAATTTTGTACGTCTGCAAGTAACATTCTTTACATACATTGTGCGAGTTGTTTCTAGCATTTACAAAATAAGAATTTCTTATGGCTTTCGTAGTTCTAGTGTTGTTTCTTGGGCGACAAACTTGGGTTTATTTTATTTAACCACACCTCACAGAAATGCGTTTTGGACTGAAAGGTTTCCTGTCTTCCAAAAACTTTCAAAGGCTCGTTTTTGGTCTTCCACAGGAATTTTGTTAAAGCAACTTTTCTTGCAGTTGCAATTCGTATTAGAAAAGACCTTTGAGTATCCAACTTTAACAGACGTATTAAGATATTCGTTCCCTAAGTTTCTTTGCTTTTTTCTATTTTCCTTAATGTGCTTATTTGGCTCTCTAAGACGTTTTCTTCATAAACGTTTAGATTTTGTAATTGTGGCAGTGATATTTGTGGTGATTTTCATAGAAGCAGGTTGTGTACTTACATTGTGTTTATCTGTAAAAATTTTAAGGTTAGGTTTTTATAATTTAATAAAAATATTTTTTTATTTACTAGGAAGAGATAAATCTGAGTTCTCAGAATCAGGTTGATATTCGTTTTCATCACTGGCACTAAATGGCTCGTTTTCACTGTCACTTTTCATGTTACAACTCATTTTCAGTAGTATAACAGAGTGGTCTAAGTCAGACTTGTACCACTTTGTCATCAAGTGCTACCGGTAAGTCGTTCATCAGTAATTACAGCTGGTGCCATCTCTACGTCAATAGACTAACCTACATTTAAAATTTTTAGTACTAATAGATAACTGCTAAGGAAATTTATTTTCAATATTAGTAGAAAATTTCGATTTATTGACATAGACCATTCTGGTTTTCATAGGCTCATATAATGTGTGCAGCCAAGTATTTACTAGAAATAAAATACTCATAAAAAATGCACGTGTTTGTTTTTACATTATAGCAAAATAAGAGAAAAATAGTCACGACATTTGTGAAGTTTTCCAGATGCGTGTTAATTAGTTTAAGGAACACTACTACTACTCATTCCACGAGGTTCTGGCCACTTTAAGGAAGTTGTCACTTATAGGCATCTGGAACGGGTAATGTTCGCTGAAGTGACCTTTTCCACCTACCTGTCAATTACAGCACCTCGAGCGTTTAATGTTGCTAGAGACCTGTCAATGTTGTCTCGCAGCTGCCGCAGGCGCGAAATCTTGCGTGCAATATTTTTCTTGTTTTTCGTTAGTTTACCCACAAATATGTTCATTACCCTCCTAGGAGAGAGCCGCGGTGCTGTCAGGTAGACATCTTTATCGGTGTTGAAGCTCTCCCGCGCTTCAGTGATTTCCCCGAGGTATGCCGCCACATTACTGGCAACATCAGTTCCCTCATCACTAGTTTCTTCTTCTACCATGAGACTATACTCCCCGTATTCGGACGACGTGTTCCTCGGCTGGAAGTTGTCGTAACAGGACGGTATACCCCATGGGTCAACGTTGCTGTAGTCAGCCAAGACCGGTGTACCCCTCGGAATCAGGGGTGATGTGCCTCTAGGATCAATGGTATTGTAGTCATCTAACATTGTGGAACCGTTGTGGGACTGTATAGGTTCTTCTTTAAGGCTGGTGTGGGGTTGGTCCTGCAGCATAGGTTCTTGGGGTTGCGGGTGCAACAACTGTCCCAATACCCCCTCACCAGGTTGTGGAGGGTTAACAAATGGTGTCTGGTATTTCGACTCAACACTTGCAACGAGCGCAACATCGGCTAGCGGTCCCTCACTGTGTGGCACCTGGTTGATGGGCAGAGCTGGGGGAAGTACACACAAAATGTACTCGAGTACCAAGTACTAGAAATGATTTCCCACAAAGTACAAAGTGCCGAGTACTACCATAATTTTTTAGGTATTTAATTACAAGTATTCGAGTACAACTACTTGAACCATCCAAGTACTTCAATTTAGCAGATGATCGATATAGACGATATAATTTTTTTTTATTCAAATTACTGTTTAAATACATTCGCTTTGATTTGTTTTTGCCGTAATGACTTTCATTTCCCTTTAATTCTCTAAGAAACTCTCTAACTTCTTCTTTACTTTATGTTAATTAATGTAATGTGATGTCCTGTCTCCCCCGCGCCTCTTCCTAGGTGTATCGCCATGTTGTAATGACTTATAATCCGAGGTCTAGACAGTCTAAATGCAGATAGAAAAAAAATCTGAACATACAGTTTGTTGTCATTTATACGTGGTATCTAGAAATAAAAATAAATGCCGATTTTCAAGTAACATTTTTTATCTAATCAAAACATACTACATAATTAATATGCATCTGGCTAGTAATCTTATTTTTTCTTAATCTCTTACGAACAGTTGGCCCTACCAGCCAGTAACCACATATTTGGTGGTCCTGATCTATTGTGGTATGTTTAACGTCATATATTTTTGATGTCCATTTCTTTACTTCCGCCAAAGTTAGCTGATCTTCGTGTGATTACATTTTACTAAGTCACCAAAATTTGGCATCTTTTGTCTAAAAATAATACTGCAATGTAACAAAATAATATATTCTAACCTCTCAGTCCTTTCCCCTCTGCCTTTTTGTAATAGTTTTTTGTGTTTTTTTCTTGCCCCAGAGCTGTTGTGTCGTACTGACAACATTTTCTTTGTCGTCTTCCATCACTATCCCCCATACAAATTCACAATTCACATGTAAACACAAAACGGCAAATAAAATAATAAAATGCTGTGGAATGGCGATCCACACATTGGTCGTGCCTACACGTTAGTCGCTCTAGAACCAGTAGCTTAATCTGATCATAAAACAGTAAACGTATTTCTTTAGTACAAAACTGTTTAAACTCTTTATCTTATCTACTGCACTACAGATGTCAGAGCTGGAAAAATATGCCTCGAGGAGGTCTACCCAGTACTTATCCGGTTTTAATTGAAAATTCATTAACTGCTATACAAACGCTCAATGATTTATTGAGTTTAGGTTAAGTAAATGTACAAAAGTATAATGCTAAGGACAAATTGAAATATGTTTGAAACTGTAAAGTTTTGTGTACATTTCCTCAGTGATATTACCAACTTATGTTTGAAACGGAGACAAGCATTCTATGCAAACTGGTAATTTGTCCCAGAATCCGTATCTAACTCGAAAATCGCAAAATTGGACGTATCAACATTTACGTGAAAGCTCTTCATTTGTGATTTGTCAATTTTGTAGAGTTTTCTCTGGTTATCGTTAGGTGGTGTCCGAGAAGGACAGGAACATTTGCGCCGTTTTTGCAATTGAAAATAAGTTGCGAAAACGACGTAAATGTTGCAAAATGCGCTTAACTTTCAGCAGGCGACCTTGACCTACCTCAAAATGTTGTAAACAACACATTGTTTCACGATTCAAAATTGTCCCTTCTTCAAATTACTATCGCGATCATTCTCTCAGCACCGGCTCGTAAAGAATCCCCTAATCATTTTTTTTCCGATACCTTAGACATTACTGTCAGAAGTACAGGGCGTATGCGCATTAGTGTGATAATTTGATACACTTCATTTCCTAATTTATAGACTTCTAGGAAATAGTAATATATAATGTATACTGTTTTTTTTTTATGAAAAAGCAATTTTGTTGGAGTGCGTAAGAAGTGAATTCTAACAAGCATTTACATTATGAACACGGGATCGGGGCGGGATGCTTTTAGTGTTTACACTGACAAAAGTTCGTGTTATGGTGGAAAATTTCAATATATTTTTTTTTTTGAAAAATTGCATTTTCATTGAAAACCGACCTCAGATTCGGATTCTACGACTCCAAATTAGTGAGCCCTAAAAAATTATCCGTAAATTTTAATCCCCCCGCTATTCTCCATAATTACCGAAACTTCTATTTAATTATGTGGCTCTTCATGGCCATCAGTTTCGTTTCCTTGGGTTAACTCTAACATCTTAGACATATCGGCGACATCTTTTTTAAATTGTTGCTGTCTCTCAATTCTTTTGTGAATCTTAGAAGTATGTATGACTTAAGTATATATATATATATATATATATATATATATATATATATATATATATATATATATATATATATATATATATATCAAATAATATAGAAAAATAAGCAATAATCGATGGCGGTTCTTCTTTCAAATAAATAAAAAATTAACGGTGGATTTTCTCCGGAAATAAACAAAATACGGCTCCTTGGAGATCTTCCGAGTGGGATGTTCAGCGGACCTCCTTCCCCAAAAAGAAAAATAACAAACGGCAATGGCCTCTGCCCTGAGACATAACGTTTTAACGGTTTATACAAAGAAAAGCTTACTCTAGGGCCAACACTTCTTCATCCATTGAGGTTACATTGGACCCCTCTAGAGGTCGTATCCAAGATTGGTTGAGGGGGGGAACAGCTGGCACTGCGTTCCGCGGTGTCGGTGCCCCGTTTGGGTGCTGGGTGGTGGAATTGGCTGGCTGCGGGGTCGGGTGCCAGGTCGGTCTCTTCCTGACTGGCTAGAACGAGCTCGGGGTTGGGCCTTGCACCGGCAGTCCTTCGACATGGTCCCGAGGAGACCGCACCTGGAGCAAAACAGTCGGCGTGGTCGTCTGCAGGCGCGCCGGTCACCGTGGTCGGGATAACCACATCGCCAACATAACACCCACTGGTTTACGGGTAAGTAAACTGGTGTTGTGGAGTTTCGCAGAGATTCTAGGTTCGGTGGCGTCATGGCAGATGGGGACGGTCGGCTAGTGTTCAGGCTCTTCGGCTCGGTCGGACGAGCCTCATTTTGCGGTCCGTATTACGGCATAGGCACGTAGGGGGTCGAGGGCAAGGGCGGCCTCCCAGTCTTCTTCAAACTCCCTGCGTAACGCCTCTACGTATCCGGGAGATGCCTCTAGGTCTAGAGCGAAGTCGGTCATGTCGGTCATATCCATGTGTGTGTGCGGACTCGGTTTCGGGATCTCTGCTGCACGCGTGATTCATGGTTCTAAGAATCGGTACGGAATGGGGCGATGATAACGGGCTAGTCGTAGTTAAAGTTCGGTATGCCACGGTTCGATATGTCTGTTGTACTTCCTGACGAAGCATCTCGAATTCCTTGATTCGTGCGATCAGAGTTGCCATGTCGGTAAGTTCAGGCCGAGGGATATACTGCCTATAGTCAGGGAGTAAATTACGGTATAACCAACGGAGTTGTTGTTGGGCGGTGAAGTCCCCATGTCGACGAAGACGTGTTTGCATGTCGGTAATATACTTGCTAGCGGATTCTTCAGGTTTTTGTAAACGGCGGCTGATTTCAGCTTCTAAGTCTACTGTATAATTGACAGGGAAGAAGAAAACTCGGAAATCGGTAGAAAAATCTTCCCAATTTGTCCATCGCGAATGATTGTTTCGGTACCACAGTAGTGCTGACCCTTGTAGTAGTTCTGGTAAAACAGGTAGTAATTGTTCAGGGCGGAAAGCAGTATAGGAGCAGACTTCTTCTACTCTCTCTAAAAATGCTGCGGCGTCTCCTTTACCGTCAAATTTTATACTCCATTTGCGAATTTTGAGCGGATCCAAAACTCGTAGGTCGGTTGTCGGCGGTGGTGCGGTTGTCTGTATCGTCGGTAGTAGGGTCGGTGGAAAGACAAACGGTTTCGATGGTTGTGGTTGCGGTGATGTGCATCCATCCTTGATGAATTTGACCAATCGACGTTTCTTGTCATCCACTGTTTCGGTAATATTCAGGTGAAATTTTCCTAGTTCGGCATCTAATTGTTCCTTACGAAGCTGGTATATCCAACTCAGACGGATATCACTAGGTCCAGCAACTTGTAGTTGTTGTTCACGGACGGTATCGGTTTGTTTCAGGTCTTCCTGTACTTTCGGTTCGTCTTCCAACATCTTCGGTATTTACTTTGAAAGTTGATAACGTTTGCAGAACGGCGTTAATCAATCGTAAAATACTGGTAGATGATAAGCGAAGGGTTTTGCAAAACGATGTTAAATGTGGATGGTCGGTAAATGCAACGGTACGCTAATTTATTACCACGAAGATATAACGGTGTGCTGTTGTGATCCCTATCGATCGGTACTAGACGTATTTCAGGAGCTCTTCACAGCTTGCGGTCTCAAGCTCGAGTCCTCCCCAGGTTCGTATCTGCTTTATGTAGACGGAGCAGCTAGAAATAAATGCCTTAGTGTCCAGTAGTACTTCTGTCTTATTCGGTAAAAAGTAAGCAAAAAATGGTAAAAAAATGAATAAAAAAAAACTGTTGTCCTTGATAAAGTCGATTAGTAAACTATTAAGTGAACGGTCCAATGATGCTAACAACCAAATATTCTGGGAACGGTCTTCTAACTTGGTTACATCGCAGTTCTATTCCTTAAGAAAAGAGAAAAAAAATGACAAAGTCCCTTAATCCCAAACCATTTAAAATTATTCCATGCAGTCTCACCGAAAAATTCTAAGTTCATATCCGTTGAGAAAAGAGAAAAATGCCAAAGTCCCTTAATCCTAAACTATTTAAAATTATTCGATGCGGTCTCACCGAAAATTTCTAAGTCAATTTATTTGATGCGGTCTCACCAAAATACATTCCAAGTTTCTACTCTTTGAGAAATCGAAAAATGACAAAGTCCCGTAACCTTAAAATATTCAAAATTCCTGGATGCGGTCTCACCGAAAAATTTCTAAGTCAATTTTTAAAAAATCCCGAAAATGCCAAAGTATTTATCTCTCGGAGCAACTGTTCGGATCGCGTTAGTCAATACTCTCGGTTCATCAGGTCTGATTGCTTGCAGGTGCAGGTTCTCGCTGTGCTGGCAGCAGAACCACTAATGAATAACTGGCAGACGGTCAGGAAACGGCTGGTAATGTGTTCGGGAGCACTCGGATCTGTTCGGTTAGGTAACATCTGACGGTATCTTCATGGTCGGTAAACGGTAAAACTGGTTTGGATGGCGTCTAGTGATGCGGCCAATGGATTTCTAATGGTTTTAACGGATTTCGGCTACCCCCCATCATCACGGTACATTTTTTCAGAACGGGTGGTCGGATCGTGATGAAACCAACGGCATTCGATTCAGCATCCTTGAGTTACTATTAAACGAGGGGTCACTTGCCTAGTAACTCCGGACACCGGAGTCGGTAAGTATTCCCTGCAAAATCCGGGCGATCGGTAAGAAGTGGTGCAGATGGTGTATCGTGATGCTATTTATCGCCTAGTATGAGTCCTACTCGATCCAGACCCATAACTTGGCTATAGCACGCTTTTTCCTGGAACGGTTTGTCAGATCGGTTTTCTAGTGTTGCCAAACGCTTCCTTGGGTTCGATTACCCTGAAAATGAGTCCCCACTTGGTATTTGGCGTGTTGGTGTAAGTTCGGGAGGCTTCGGAGGTGGTCGGGTGGAGTTCGGATTTTCGGTTAAAATTACAGCCTCTTGGGATGGCAACACTACGTAAACTGCCACTTGGTTGAAAATTTTCTTAAGGAGCTATAACATGGTTAATAACGCCTTCGGGTGTGATCGGAGCGGTTCGGCAGTAGTCGGAATCGATTCCCTGTGCTTGGTTTAATTAAAAATGACACCTCACGTGCCTCTGTAAGTCTCTTGGTACTTTTCTAGTTGTACTCGGTGCCTGCCGAATGTGAAGAAATCTATTTTTTTTAATCAAGATTATTTAAAATTTATCAGGTCTAATTTACTTTAATCAGGTCTACCTCGATAATTTAAGTGTACTTTCATTTAATCAGGTCCCTGCTCGGGCGCCATTTTGTGACGTGCTTTCTTCCGTTTGTCTAGCGCATAAACAAGCGGAAGCGTCACTTTGACGCTGAGCGTGATTTCGGTTATCTCGAGCGCCACCTTTGCAATTTTTACGTGGGGCAAAGGTCCCACATTAGCCTCCTAAACGCAGCCTGTTGCAGTAGGGCTGGGATAGCTACAGTGGAGACACGGTATGTGCAGGGGTCTGGACGGCAAATTAGACTTTCACTTACATTCAGCAGTAAAAAGCACATATCGGTAAATAACAAAGTTTATTAACATATAAAATTCAATACCACAATGAAAACAAGACCAAATAAATAAATAACGGAATAATATGTCAGGTACTTCAAAATTATGTTTAGAAAAAAAAATACATTAATACATAGCAAATGCGAATCAGGCCATGAGTAGCTAATTCTTACTATTTCCGGAGACTATTGGCAAGTTAGTGGCGGCAGGCAGGTAAGCAGTGTCATTTGTATCAACATTTTAATTGATAGCAGAAGTAAAAAAAAAGCAAAGAAATAAATAAATCGGTAAAAACAGCAGTAAGCAATAAGAAAAAAAAACGGTGCAAATACCAAGCGATAGCAAGCAATTATTTACGGTAAAATCTAGCTTATGGGAGCAGTCAGCATATATGTATGAAGAGTTGACAAAATTTAATTTCGGTGCAGTTGTGTGCAAATTTAATTCGGCCACGTGGTATCTTGTCGGAGTTGATGCGGAAAATTTTCTAAGTATCAAAATGTACGGATAAATAATTAATTTTATTTCACCCAGATTTGATGCACAATCCCTGGACTATTATAAATTTATAGAAGCAAATAAATATATGAAAGCTGGTACATGTGGTTTTGACTCGAGGCAGCATGAAATATTTATTATAAACAAAACGGACGGTATATTTTGAGTTTCTCCCTCCTTTAGGGATAAACTGGGTTTAAACAGGAATTATTTTAACTTCGTAAAATGACTAAACGGTCTAAGTTAAAATCTGGTAAACTATATTTACTGCCCCAATTTCCCTCGAAATGTCATCTATGTTCCTTTCCCTTCTGGAAATTCTTGGGACCATAGCTATTTGGATAAATCGCGAAAATATAATATTCACCTACTTCGAGCACACCACTTTGTTAATAACTATATTTGAAAGTTGAAATTTAACTGGTCAAAACGGAAAAATACAGTCGGTACATTTTAATATATTTACTCGGAAATTATTTTAAAACGTGGTTTTAATACACGCATTTTGGTGAATTATTTTATCTGTTACTGCAAAAACATCGACAAGAACAACGTAGTGCTGATAACCACATGTGTACTTAACTGCGGACTCGGTTTCGGGATCTGTGCTGCACGCGTGATTGATGGTTCTAAGAATCGGTACGGAATGGGGCGAGAAATATGTTTTAATGAATCAGGTAAGGCTGAGCTACCCACACGCCACTTGCGGCAAATATCGATAATTATGTTAATTATTACCTTCTGATGGCTGAATTCGCTGTACATAATTTCAGATATAAAATAGAAAGCTGTTTCGCGGCGTTAACTATCTAGCATTACAGAAATCTAGCATACTCATCTTAAAGCAACTTCTCCGGTTGTAAGCGGGACACATAATGAAGGAAACTAGTATGAATTTACCTTGCATTATGGTCATGAAAAGGTCACTTCATTACATAAGAAATCCTGCAATAGTTCCATGTCTTCTCCACCGCACATTTCGTAGCAACATCTTTTCTAAGTTGAGTGACTTTATGTACATCTTGATTTTTCGCACCACATTCCTTTGAAGAGATATATGGATCTTGAGGATGCATGCCTGTCTATTCTCGATACTGGATGAGAAGATCGATGCTTCTTTCGTATTTGCAGACTTAAAAGAACCTAGATAATTTGCCATTTACTATGGAGAATCTAGAATATTCTATGGCCTTTTTTACCCTCATCTGTGATAAAGACTGAAGAATTTCCTGATTACCATTTGCAGTTAGAGAATGTATTTTCCCAAAATCGGAAATAAGTGCATGTTTCAATTCCCTCCTTCTTCTATTAAATATCAGCGTACTTGGCTAATTTTTGACAATAATTTTCGTTAAACCTCTTGCTTAAGCATCATAATATTTATTTACGTTTTTAGGTAAATCAAGATTGAACTTTCTAATACCACCTGTTTCAGGTAATATGACTTGTTTTTGTATCTATTGATGCAATAGACTCTCGGTAGTTTTGTTAATGGATCTTCTTAACTCCGTTAAGTAATTTTTTTGTTTCTTCTTTCATCGCCAACCTACCATGTTTGATACAATCTGATATGTATATTTGTATATCTCCCCAATATGTTTCAACGCTGTGCCAATATTAAACGGCGTTGCTGGTTTGTTATATGTGCCTATTTCTTCTTGATATAAACCTAAAGTATGTAAATCATTGATGATGTCGTCATATAATTTTGGCTTATGAATCGACTGGAAATCTGTTATCTCTGAGTTGATAGAATGTAAAATTGACAAAAATTTCCCATTAATCTTAGTGTGCTTCGAATCATATCATGATTCACTTCACTTTTGACACATTGTATTCCCATACAGTATTAACAGAAAATCATTTTTTATCTAATTGCATATCTCATATTCTCTCATAACAGGAAACACGACTTTAGCATTTCATTCATAGCCAATTGTTACATGTCAACAACAAGGCCCTGCACTTTTTTAAAACATTTCGATCTCCTTTCTCTCTCTTCTCAGCACAATTTCTGTAATACCTTCGAAATGCATTTCAGGGCAGATAAATATCTGGATCCATTGTGTGCAATGTCCTTGAAGTTATTAATTTCGTGGTGGTGTTGCCTATTGTTGTGTTGTGGACAATATTACCTTCTGTTCTTAATTTTTCTATAAGTTTGACCCACATGGTAGACTTTTTTAGTAAGCGGAGAAAATTTTTACTTCGTTATTTCCATGTACCATTTTCCATGTTTTACACAAGACACGGTAGTTACTTTTTGTAGTCGTTCTCTTCCTTTCTACCGAATAAAAGAAATTTTTAAATACTTAGTTGATTTTGGATATTTCTATAGACATCGTGTCCCAAATAATGTAGCAAATGGGAATATTTTTTATTCCTGAATTTTCAACTGACTTTACTGTAAAGTGGATGCATGTGTTCTGACGTTTAAAGAAAAATCTCGAGAAAAAAGTTTTAAGCATAGATTTGTTCAGTGTCCATTGGCTGATGCATTGTTTTTTAACAGAGCTTAAATATTTTGACGTTTCCCTTTTAGATATTGGCGCTTAACGATCCGCCCGCGGAATGGTATTAGAGATTCGTCAATGCGTATTGTTTCGACAGGATCGAGTGCCGTCTGGAAATTATGGACCACCTTATCGACCAAAGTCTGGACTTTGTAGAGTTTGTTATTTTGGGGATTGTCCTCATCATCCGCAAAATACGCCATGCTCAAAAGCAATTCGAATCTGTTCCGTGGCATTGCTGCAGAATCAAATTTGTTTTTGAAAATTGGTTCCTTACGCCATTAATCTACTAGTTTTGGTAGACAAACTATACCCATATAAATAAATTAATCCAACAAACGCTTCATCTCGTAGGTATCTCTCGGAAACCAATCGCACACTCTCGAGTGAGACGTAACATTGTTCCCATTCAGAATGGTTTGGGTGGCATATAGATTAGAGAGATCACCAAATACTATTCGATCGAAGTTGCCACTGGTAAAATAAACATTAATCCTGTAACAAAATATGTACCTTCAAATACCCAATATTTCAGATAAGTTCCGTCCATTCGAAGAACCTCTGCATACTGGACATGTAATTTTCGTATAAAAGTATGTGATTATAGCGAGCATAACATAGAAAATGCCCACAATCTAAAAGATATAAATCTTTAATATTAGGAATGTTTTTGCATACAGACCAGTCAATTTTCCTGGAGTCGCCGACCCTCATGAGCGCATATTTGCAGGATTGTCATTTAGGAAGGAAATTTCATTTTAAACAGTTTTCATTGTAAAATTCACTGTTGACTAAGTTGTAGGTCTGAAATTTTTGATAACATTTATTTAAACCTCATACAAACAAGGTTTGCTCGGTCTTTGTAAGTCTGCTTGTGCACCCGTACCAACCGATCAACATCTTGTGTACTTTTCTCGTTAAAGGGGCGTGAATTTCCATTTATGTCAGCTGTCTCGTCTGGGGAGAGGGGCAACCTTTTACACTTTGTTTTAATACAACTTGTGTTGCACCGTTGAAAACAATGACGATAAGTGCACCTGCTCCAAGGACACTCCCTATAGAGAATCAATTCTCTAAGGTAACTATTTGTTAACGCCCAATATTTCATATAACTTCCACCCGAAGAACCTCTGCATGTTGGACATGTAATTTTCGTAAAGTGCGCGCCAACGGTGATAAAAAGTATGTGATTCTAGCAAGCACAACATGAAATATGCCTACATTTTAAAATATATAAATCTTTAATATTAGGAACGTTTTGGTATACAGACCAGTCAATTTTCTTGGAGTCGCCGACCCTCATGAGCGCATATTTGCAGGATTGTCCTTTAGGACATTGCTTTTTGTTCCTATATTTAATTCACATGCCCCAATCTGCAACAAGGTAAAAAACATTAGACATGAACAGACAATAACTGTCAGATTATGTCAAGAATGAATTAATATATAACCAGGAAAGTTTGTAAGGCTTCTCTTTCCGTCAGCTTTTCTATTCCTGAAGAAAATTTCATTTTAAACAGTTTTCATTGTAAAATTCACTGTTGACTACGTTGTAGGTCTGACATTTTTGATAACATTTATTTAAACCTTATACAAACAAGGTTTGTTCGGTCTTTGTAAGTCTGCTTGTGCACCCGTACCAACCGATCAACATCTTGTGTACTTTCCTCGTTAAAGGGGCGTGAATTTCCATTTATGTCAGCTGTCTCGTCTGGGGAGAGGGGCAACCTTTTACACTTTGTTTTAATACACCGTTGAAAACAATGACGATAAGTGAACCTGCTCCAAGGACACTCCCTATAGAGAATCAATTCTCTAAGGTAACTATTTGTTAACGCCCAATATTCATATAACTTCCACCCGAAGAACCTCTGCATGTTGGACATGTAATTTTCGTAAAGTGCACGCCAACGGTGATAAAAAGTATGTGATTCTAGCAAGCACAACATGAAATATGCCTACAGTTTAAAATATATAAATCTTTAATATTAGGAACGTTTTAGTATACATGGCAGTCCATTTTCTTGGAATCGCCGACCCTCGTATTTGCAGGAGTCTACTTCAGGACATTGCCATTTGTGTCTGTATTTAACGCACACGCTCCTATTCTCCAACATGGTAAAAAATATTAGAAGTGTACATATAGAATAACTGTCGGACTGTGTCAAGAATGAATTAAAGTATAAGTTTGATCCATCGCAAGGCTTCGCTTCTCATAAACTTTTCAATTCCCTTGCTGCCTCCTCTATATAGAATTTGTTCACTATGCGTTGCGTGCATACAGGGGCATAAATCTTTTCTTTGAGCAAAACAAATTGTTTACATAATTTTTGCAAAATATGTAGTTTCGGACATAACACATCGGTGCAAGATACTTTTTTGTATTCTGAACACCTAAAAAATAAAGACAAAATGAAGCGACAATTATTTTTTAAATTCATCGTTTGTCATTAATGGAAAAAAAAAAGAATTATTCGAACCCCGTTGTTATATTCCATGTAATCTTAATCAAATAGCTAAACACCCAATTCAACAAGTAAATTGTAATGATTAATTCAACAATATTATTGAATGTTTAGTGCACAGGACGTACTACATTAACTAGAAAAGAAGAACTTATCCACGACTCGCCAAAATTGAGAACAACACGATTTTCAGAAAGATCATTTCCCACCTTCCATTTTTCTTTGTTCTATAAATTATTCCGTTTTTGTAATGAATGCTACTAAGTCCTTTAAAGTTTCCACATAATGTACCAGCCATGTTCTTGATTTGAGTAAATATAACGTCGAATTTAAATGTAATCAACTACGCGTTTAAGTAAATGTAACCAACAACGAATTTAAATATAACCAACCACGATTTAAATAAAATGCCACCAACGAATTAAAATAACTGCGAATTTAACAAGGAAATATCACTGATTCCTTGTGTATCTTCATATGCGCAGAGAGTAGAAGTGGTACCGAATTTTCATTTCGTGCCGTCACTGACTGAAAAAAATAAATAAAATAAATACAGGAAATAAGGAAGGGAATATACAATATGTAGCTTCAAATGCCAATATTTCAGATAACTTCCGCCCACCCGAAGATACAAATCTTTAATATCAGGAACGTTTTGGCATACAGGGTAGTCAATTTTCCTGGAGTCGCCGATCTTCGTGCGCATATTTGCCTTTGCCATTGTCCTTAAGAACATTGCTTTTTGTCCCTATATTTGCCCCCGATTTACAACATGCTAAAAAGAATTAGACATGTACAGACTCAATAACTGTCAGATTATGTCAAGAATGAAATAAAGTATAACCTGGAAGGTTCCCAAGGCTTCTTTTACCATCAGCTTTTCGATCCCATTCCACCCTCTTCTATATAAAATTTGTACACCATGCGCTGCATGTATATTTGTATATATGGGCACAATTTTTTTTATGGGCAAAATAAATTGTAGCATAATTTTTGCAAACCATGTAGTTGTGCAATTTCGGACATTACACGTTGGTGCAAGATCCATTTTTATATTTTAAACACAAAATAAAGCGACAGCAATTTTTTTTAAAATCATTTGTCATTAATAAACAAAAAAAGAATTTTTCGAACACCGTTATTGTATCCCATCTAATCTTAACCAAATCAAATATTTATTGGTCCTTTGCGATCATGTACACTGCGATTCATGTAAATGTGTTACACTTCGATTTTGTTAATGCAAGCAAGATTCGACTGGTCAAACTTGACGATAATAAGATCTATCACAAATCATTATTTCAAACAATAACGATGTCTAGACAGTTAAGTAATATTCAGAAGTTTGAAAGAACACAATCTACCAATAAATCCTATTAATGGTTTTCAGTTTCCAAATGCTGTACCATATTTATATGTCACGCAGTGTACACGATATAAGGCAGGTCACTTAAATACTATTTTAGGTTATATAATATTAAGGCTTATACTAATAGCCAAGTATAGTATAATACATTAAGACACACAATTGTATAAGACTAGAACACTGAGGAGAAACGTACAGTACAATGTAAAATTTGGAAACAAAGTAGAAGTTTAGAGAAAGATAAAACTTAAGTACATATTAATTTGTTGTTAGACCTAACATTATATACAAAAAAATATCCAAATGACTATACACCCAATTCAACAAGAACATTGTAATGATTAATTCGACAATATTATTGAATGTTTAGTGCACAAGGCGTTACTCACAAACGAGGAAACGAGGTATCGTTTAACTGTATCTCCAAAGTTGAGAACAACAAAATATTTCAGTGAGTCCATCTCCCGGCGTTCATTTGTCTTTTATAAATTATAAATTAATTAAATTTTTGTAACGAATGCAGCTAAGCCCTTTAAAGTTTCCACATAATATATTAGTTATGAATCTTGATTCTGAGTGAATATAACCTCGAATTTAAATGTAACCAACTACGCATTAAAGTTAATGTAACCAACAACGAAATTAAATATAACCAATCATGATTTAAACATGTCGCTGGAAATTTCGCTGATCCCATGTCGCAGAATTTTCATTTCATGGTGTCATGTCGCTGGCTGATAGAAAAATGAAAATAAGGAAGGAAATCAAAACGAAGTGTATTTTTATGTCCCATCGGCTTGAAATACACGAAAACGCTTCTTTGTCGAAATCAAGAAAAGTGGTATTATTTGTGTTTATCTTATTTTATAACATTGTTATAACAAAGGGAAATTTCGATAATTAAAAAATCTCAGTTATCTTTTAGTGCACTCTAAAAGTGGATAATGAAAACGGAAAGTAGTCATTTGTAGACAATTTTTTTTTATATAAAATAAAATAAAAATAAAAACCATATTTATTTGGAATATACATGTTTACCTTAACAATACAATTGGCTTGGCAACCAACAAAGTCAACACACACTGCGCACTTATAATTTGGAACTACCCCGTTTACATTGACTTCTGGCTGTTCCGCACATCTTCTGGGGTAGAAATGAGAACAGGACAATAAGTGAGTAATTACAAGTAAGAGGCATCGTACTTCTGTAACACAAGAATGGTATAATTAATTAAATGTGGGGAAGAAATTCCGAAAACATAGTTTCATTATACACTTACCATTGGAAAATTTACTGGTGACCACGTTGCAGGTGCGACAGTCTTGTTAGCATATTTAAATCTGTTAGCTACCTTGTACGTCAGTTTGTACACCCACGCCATTCGATCAACATCTTGTGTACTCTTCTCATTAAAGTGGCGTGAATTTCCATTTATATCGTCTGTGGAGAGGTGTAACCTCTTACACCTTGTTTTAACACAACTTGTTGTATTGCTCCGGTGAAAACAATGTCGATAAGGGAACCTGCTCCAGGGACACTCCCTATAGAGAATAAATTCTCTACACGAACTGTACATGTAATTTTGGTAGAGTGCACTCCAACGGTGGTAAGAAGTATGTGATCATAGCAAGCACAACATAAATTCATTATCATTTATTTGTTATTCTATTTCATCTTCTATTTCGTACTCATCTGAATCGTCATATAATTTTTCAGGCTCATCCTTATCTTCAGACTCATTTTCATCTTCACTCTCTTATGATCGTTTTCTTCTTTTTTCTTTTCTTGTTTTTCATTAGATACTTTTTTCATCTTCCAGTTTTTTAATAGCCTCGAGAGATGTAATTACCTCCAATCATGGACAAATTCGTTTTCTTTTAGTTTTTACGTGTGGCATTTGTTTGACTTGCTCCAACAGTAGTTCTTCAAATGACTTCTGTCTCTTAGCTAGTATCGCTGATGTTGACGAATTAAAATCGATTTCACCTGTAGAAAGTATTGCTGACGAAGTGGAGTATCATCCGCATGAAGCCTTGGTGTTTCCCCTTGTTCAGACGTCGACAAATTGATTGCAACTTTCTCAGCGCAAGATGTTAATGATACAGCTTGAGATGTTGATAAAATGTCTGTTGGAGCAGCTTCTTGGCTTTTATTTAGATTGATCCACCTTCTGTATGCTTCTGGCTCAAACTGCTCTTTTGAAACTATGGTGCTACAAAACGGGAAAATTACAGCTTTTTCAAATCCATGTTTGAGAACAATGAGATATTTTAAAATTCTATTATATCACACCTTTAATTATTTTACAAAGAAAAAAAAAATACAGTAAGATACTTTTAAAACTCATTTATTGACATACTGTTATTAAAAATAAAAAAGCAACAACATATTTAAGTTACTTTAGAAGTAAAACTAACTAATCACTATATCTAAAAAAAAGCAAGTTCTTACAAAGAATACATGATAATTAACTGTAAAAACAAGCTATAGAGACATGCAAAAAGGGAAGCAATAACACATTTTTCACGTAAATCTACCTAATAACTAAGATATAATCTTAAAAAAAAATGTTATACACAAAAAAATACATACTCCTGCCTTCGCTTCTAGCCAAAAATTTTTAATTTATTATTAATGCCTTTCAACTCTCGTCGGTTATGCGGCGATTATTGATGCCCTCCATTATTTGTCGGACCTCAATCCTCTCCACATTCGCGCTAGTGATGATTTACTCCCTATCTAACCTTAATCTAGCAAGTCGCGCGTGTAGTCTTTCTATTCGAATCAATAGAGTTTCTGCATGCTGCAGACGTTCTTCCACGTTGGCACCTCGTGCTCATCATGTAGTAACAGCAAATCGTCATTAGCGCGCGCCGCCAGATCTACATCGCGCCTTAGTTTCTTTTTGTCCCTTAAGGATTTCATTTGTCTAAAGGCATTTTTAAACAAATACCGGTCAGCTTCTTGTGAAAGAAAATCGCAGTCCGAATCAAAATCTGAGGGATTCTGAATCGACGGAACTGGTGAATGATTATTTAATAATTCTGACATGTTTATGTTGCTCAGTTCCGGAATTTCGTCCACAAGTTTCAGCTGTAGTACCGCACCCTACATCATGTCAGAATGCATAGAATTCTGACTTGGTGCTCGGATCGGTGAAGGCACCGTCGCATTAGAAGAGTTGGCTCCTTCTAATGTGTCGTTGCCACCTGAGGGTGGTTGTGGCGGCACTGTATTAGAACAGCTTGGTTGTTGTAATGCTGTGTCGTCAAGTCTACTACCTAACACCGGACTGTGGTTCGCGTCGTGATTTAGCTCACTATTGAAGCTCATTAAATTAGCCTTTCCTCCTATACATCTGCCCACAGTTTTGACGACAAGCCTAGGAGGCAGTGGTGGAGAAATATCGCTAGTCGACGCCATCGATAGTTTTCGATAGTATGACATCACACTATCGATAGTTCTAGAAAACATTAAAATTAGTCAAAATACTGAAAGTGAAATAGCTTTATTAATTATAAATCTAACAGCCAGTGATTTTTATTAAAAAAAAGAGTGATGTTAACATTTTTTGGCTTTAGACGAGATCTCCTATCACTAATGATTTGCCCTGTAGTACTAAACTGTCTCTCGGATTCTGCAGAAGATGCTGGAATACATAGATGTTTAAGGCTTAGCTCAGGGATCTGAGAGGATAAAGATAAACTCTCAGGAGCAAACGAGAGCCAGCGGCGGTAAGACCGTTGCAAATGTAAAACAAAACAATAACCAGCGCGTGGTTGATCATAAAATTTAACTATCGATAGTATATTCGATGGGCAAAACACTATCGATTATTTTCGATAGTCAGAACTATCGATAATTATCGGTAGTGCCATCGATATTTCTTCACCACTGCTAGGAGGATTCTCTGGAATAGGGGTTAACGGTTCATGTAAATTTTGAGGTACATCTAACGTATATTGAAGAAATTGTGGCCGATTATCGGAAAAGTCCGGTGTTAACTGAGTAGCTGCTCTTCTTGAACCATACCCTGATGCTACCGCCGATGATGACTTTGTTTTACGGCTATTAATTTTTTCTACTCTAGCACTATTTGCATTTACTTTCGGCTTTATAACAAAATCATCATCGTAGTCATCGCTATGAATAACGGCTCTTTTAGCCTTGTTGACTGCTGGCGATTTCACAAAATCATCGTCAGAATCATCACTAGTGACTAACGATACAGATGCCCATGAGGGTTGGAAGGTAACACGACGCCCATCCTGACTTCTCGATGCAGAAGCTGCCGCTTCGGATGTTTTCAGATTTACACCTAAACGAGCGAGCTCCTCAGTATCGATGAACTCGCTTTCACGATCCTATATCACATCTACTACTTCGGTGCTATCGGAGTGAATTTCTCTAGCATCGTCGTCGGAGATATGAATTGCCGAATGAGTGTCCGCATCAGGCTGGTTTACAGCGTGCCTCTGTTGACCACCATAGACTGACCCATCAATCGCACCAGTGCTAGAGGTCGCACTTGATGTGGTGGCGTTCGATGTTGAAGTACTTGTAACCGAGATTCTAATATTTGAAATTATATCTACCCCTAATCCCAGTCTACCTGCTATAGTGTATGTCGGGCCTATATTTCCAGCACCAGGTCGTAGGGGTATGAGGCGCCGTTTGGGACAAAATACAATTTCTTGCAATATATATAATCTTACACAATATATACAAAAAATTCATATATAAAGATAATATTTCCTGATATATATATATAGAAAAATTCCATATATAATGTTTTGATATAGACTTTTAATTTCACTAACTGCCGCAATAGAATGAGGGCGCTCACGCTAAGGCTGGAAGCCAGCTGTAGACAATCCTAACCTATAATAATAAGATAAAATTGAAAATATAAATATTTTTTTAAATACCAGTTAATATGGATATTGCCGAGTACTTTGAAGAATCAATTTCTGATTATAATTTATAATTGATTCGGATGTAAGGCTGGTGGAAGATTGTTTATTAATACTCGAAAAGCATTGTTTTGTATTAAATGCATTAATGGGAAATGTAGAAAGTGAAACAGCAGACAAACTTAATAATATACATACTATGGTATGGAGTTTGCATTCTAGATTAGAAATTATATTTGAAAGTAAGTACCTATCCTAAATTTTTAAGAAAAATTCTCAGCTATAACGCACAAATTACAAAACTACTTATGAAGACAGACGAATACTTCCCAATATGAATATTACATTATGTAATGACTGATAATTACGTCATAATGAGCGGCTGGCTGAGCGCCCTCATTTATCATATATATCAGGAAATTGTATCTTTATATATGGATTTTTTAAAATATATTGTGTTATATTATAAATATTGCCAGAAATTGCATTTTGTCCCAAACGGCGCCTCATATAGGGGTGTCGCACCTGCCGCGCTACTACTCGGCATCAATATAATTTTATTTGCTGCGGAGCCGACCATAGTGTATTCTACTGCGGGGCCGCATATATTCTACTATGGTTTGTAATTGTTGATGCATGTACCGGGATAGCGGGGCCCGATACAAAATTAGTTAAAAGAGCCACACTCTGTAGAAGCCTCTCAGAATTACCAGCCTCCGATTGATTGGTTGGTTTACGGTCTCCACCAGAAACAATGTGTCGCCATTATGATCGAATTTGAATAAAAAAATTAACTTACAGTGTAAAAAAACAAACGTTTGGCACAGAACCCGGAGCATAGAATATGCAGCACACCGCAGAAGTTGAAGGCAAAGAAAGCTTTGGAAGCACCCTTAAAGTGGTGTTTATTCCATGTAGGTATAGGGTTTTATTTAATTCTTGAAGAAAGAAACTTCACGCACAAATGAACGCACCAGACAATGTTAAGATTTTATTGTCGCTCATATTTTTCTTAAAATATAACCGCCATTTTATAGTACTGGAAACGCAAATATTACAATAAAATATATCACTGAAATACACCAGATATATTTAAAATTAATTAAAAATTATTAACGTTTGTTCTGAACTATCATTAAAAATTTACGGTTGGCGAAACCACATAGCTCAAAGATCGGATGGTCTACCTTTTCCATTTATTAAATGTCGACGAAAATGTAAAGAATTGCTATTGTACAGGTAAAAGGGGATCATTTCAAAGCAGTGTTTCACAATTTCGGTGGTGTCATCTAATTAAAAGAGATAATTTTCCTTTATTAAATGTTGTCGTAAATGCCAAATATTGCCACTGTGCAGGTAAAAAAAAGGGATTTTGTCAAAGCAATGTTCCACAATTTCGGTTGCATCATGTAAGTAAAAGAGATAATAAAACATAATAGTACCATAATTCACTGAAATCTATTGTTGACATTCGATCAGGGTCGAATGCATTCAACTACGTTTTTAGGTAATTGCCAGTACGTTTTACAAATGTGGTAGATTTCCGGTAAATGAAATAAAATTCACTTTTCACAATAATGTGCATTTGTGGCGCGCATGGTATATGGTAGTTAAATGCATTATCCACATATTCCCTTTTATTCATATTATAGAAAATGTACAATATCGGTTTTTTTTAAGTTCCAGTATAGAAGAAACTAACTAAAATCGGTGTCAACGAGACGAAAGTTGACAGATTTATTACGAAAGCTTTATGCTTTTGTTTGTGGGTATCACTTCGACTATACCTGTTGCATCAATGTAGAACAATTAAACTTAAACTAGGTAACAGTAGGTATCTTTAAAATAATTAATATAAATTGATATTTATAGATATTGTTCAAAATGTCCACCATTTTTTACACTAATTATACTTAAAACCATACAAAATTTTATACTATTATCTAATAAATAAACTAACAAAACTACTGAAAAATAAACATAATAATTAATATATATACAATTGCCTTATAACTTCTTTGCCTTTATTTACATGTTCTGGCCAAGAACTTTTAGTTTATTGTCAAGACCTTCCAGCTCTCGACGGGACTTAGCCGCGGCGTTGCGGCGATTATTGACGCCCTCCATTATATGGCGGGCCTCAATCCTCTCCGCATTTGCGCTAACGATAATTTGTTCCCTTTCTATGGTTAATCGGTTAATTTGAGATTGTAACCTCTCAATTTTTAAGTTTAAATTTTCAGCTTGCTGAAGCCGCTGCTCGACGTTGGCTTCCTGTGCCTCAGCCTGCAGCTCTAACAAATTATCATTAGCGCACGCCGCTACATCATTATCATATTTTTGTTTCTTTTGTACCCTTAAATCTTTGAGATTTTTAAAGGCACTTCGAAACAAATCTCGGTCCGCTTCCTGCGAAAGAAAATCGCAATCCGAATCAGAATCTGAGGGATTCTGAATCGGTGCAACTGGTGACGGGACAAATAAATTTTCAATTTCAATGTTTTCCAGCACTACGATTTCCTCCGCAGGTTCGAGCTGTGGTACCGCCTCGAACATCATGTTGGAATCTGTAGAATTCCGACTTGGTGTTCGGAGCGGTGATGACACCGCCGCGCTAGAAGTGCCAGCTCCTTCTAGCGCGGCGTTGCCACCTGAGGATGGACGTGGCGGCACCGCATAAGAACAGCTTGGTTGTTCTAATGCGGCGTCGTCAAATCTACCACCTAACACTGGACTTTCAGCCGCGCCGCGATTTACCTCGCCGTTAAGGCTCATCAGTCTACCCTTTCCTCCTATGCCTCTGCCTACAGTCTTTATCACAGGCCTAGGAGGATCCTCGAGAATAGGGGTTATCGGCTCATGTAAATTTGTATTTAAGTCAATAATATTTTGAATAATATGTCGAGGAGCATCGGAAAAGTCAGGTGTTGGTGGATTAGCCACCCTTCTTTGACCACGCCCTGATGCCGCCGACGACGACTTTGTGTTGGGGTTTGCACCACGTCGACCCCTACCCCTGCCCCTACCACTCCTCGATGCCACCGATGATGACTTTGTTTTACTACTATTAGGTTTCCCTACTTTATTATTTTTGAAATTTGCCTTAGGCTTTACAACAAAGTCATCATCAGAGTCATCGCTGTGAATTACGCCCCTTTTGGGCTTTTTTGCTTCTGGCGGTTTCACAAAGTCGTCCTCAGAGTCATCACTAGTAACCAATGATATTGATGCACAAGAGGGATGGAAGGTAATGCGACGCCCATCCTGACTCCTCGATGCAGAAGCTGTTCTTTTAGATGCTTTAACTTTTCGTCGGCTTAAAGTGCAAAACTGCTAACTGCAAATTGCACACTTTTCAGGAGAACCAAAAAACGTGTTTGTGTTATGGCTAAACGCTTGACATAAAAACCAAAAATTTTGTTGAATAAATTTAGCATCACGGATATGTTTAATACGTTTTTTTTCGTTAATCGTCCTGTATATTTCAAAATATGTGCAATAAAAGGAGTTAGCAGGATTACGACTTTAAATGATATTATTCTTCATGGAGTTAGCAGTTAAATATTACACAACACTTTACTATAAAAAATCTTTAATGAGATAACTATAATACTTTTAACATAAATTTGGGCATTTTTTATTCATGAGGAAGATTGTCATAATAACTATGATAATCCTCTGGCAAAGTACTTTTTAATTGCTGTAAGTCTTCATATTTGTTAGTTTTAATTTTTAAGCGATGCTGATGTAATGGTGTAAGACTCTCTATTGGTTTAGTGGGAAGCAGCATGTTCTTACGTTGTGGTATTGGCGTCCAGTCATCCTTATGTCTAAGTTTATAAAAAATGTCGCCATTTGGAGTATATAATATTGCACGTATGTCGGTAACTTTTGGGTCTCCCTTCTTTTTACCTGGACGGATACTTTTGTAAAACTGGACCTCGTCGAACGACTTAAAGTATGTATGAGTTAAATATTCCGTTTTATACGAAGAGGGGTGACGTCTTGCAGACCTACAAATACCGTAATATTCTGCAGGAATATTTATAATTTTATTTTTCAGTCTGCGTTCTATTGTGGAGCGAATGGAGTCTACCTCCATTTGGATATGTCCCACTTCTAAATACTTTTGGGTTATATTTATTTTATACTGAGAGGCAATGTTTACCAAAGCATTGGACATAACAGAATTTCTATTCTGGTACGTACATCCGTCACTGTATATAATTATATTATTACGACACTCATTTTGAATGTCTTCAGCTGACATCTCGGACAAAACATTGTCCACTATAAACTTTGTTGTAATGGTAGCAAATTCCTCCGAATTTAGTCCCCCTTCAGTCTCATTCCATAAGTAGCAGTATCCACTTTTAGTGGATAAATGAGAAAAACAAAAATTATGAACACACAATTTAGTCTTGTAATACAAGCTTGATACTTTTGATTTTGGTGCCAATTGAACAGCCTGCAAGTCCATTGTGAAAACATACTTTTCTTTTATTTTATCTTTAGCCTTCTCAGCTCTTGCTTCTTCTTTCATATCGATATGACGTTTGTAGTCGTTATCTGATAACTGGCCAACTTTGTGCATTGCACACTTTTCACACTGATCCTTTTTCGGTTGATAAAGAGCAATATTTTCTCGTGTCAATGCATTATGGAAGGTCGCTACAGAAAGTGCTTTGCAGTCATGTTGCTTGCACCAGTTTATAAAAGTTATACAACTCCATCTTCGATTGCCATTCCGGTAAAAGATACAGCTTAGTAGTAGACTTTCTGCAGTAATGTGACTCCATTTTGGGCAACACCTGTAGAAACTCTGTCAACAATTTATTTTCCTTTGTAAATGGTTTTTCTCTTTTATTGCTGTTAGCCGAATCCCGTGAAATTTCTTTTGTCTTCTCATCATTGTCACTATTAGAAAATGGCGCCAATATTTCGCTCTTCCACTGCAATACACTTGCTCTCCCTATAGATAATGTATTTAAAAACATACTCCGACACACTCGTAATAAATCATCACTTTTTCTTAAATAATAAGCTACAGACTGAGATCTCCTCGATTCATTAAAGTTTTTTCTGTCACGAAATCGTTTTGGAGGAAAAACTTTTACTAAACCATCAATATAAATTTTTTTTGCCTCCCATGTCAAATCCCAAAACTTTTTAAAAATCATCTGTCGTTCATTTTCATCAAATAATGTACATTTTAATACACTTCTTGGATTTTCTTTGCAATTGCAGCGCGTTTTAATCGCTCGTGCTTCCTTCATCACTTGTTTCCAGTTTCCTTCAGTTTTCCTCCTTCCTAAATACTGGGCGCCCTTTTCTCGATTTTTTCTATTTTTTTCTGATACCCAGTTGGCCTTATTTACTTCAAAACGTTTTCTTCTCTTTCTTTTATTTTCTTTTTCTTCGGTGTACTCGTAGTCATCTGAATCCGAATAGGGCACTAGTGAATGGGCTACAGTATCTTCTTCGTCACTAATGGGATCTTTATTAACAATTGAGTTGGTAATTTCGTCTTCTAAATTTAATTCTTCTTCAATAAGAGAATTTTTATTAACAGATGAGTCGGTAATTGAGTCTTCTAAATATATTAACTCTTCTTGACTAATGGGTTTTACAATGACAGATGAGTTAATAGTAACATCTTCTAAATTTAACTCTTCCTCACTATTTGGATATTTATTGTAGGGTAAATTATTAAATACTTGTTGTGAAATTATTATAAGTCAATTAACTCAAATTCTACATTTTCAACAATTTCTATGGTATTAAGGTCACATGGAAGTTCTGGAATAGTAGAGGATTCTTTTTTATTTAAAGCCATTTTCAGTATTCGAGCAGACCTTGACATCTTCAATTTCTGAAAATAATTGACTAAAATCAATTAAAGGCACGAATTATAATACATCCTAGTGACGCTATTGCACCACATTGTAAAAACACACAGTACAATGTGAATTGATAATAATTCTAAATATTTAATAATTAATTATTATTTTTGCATACGGTGCCTAACTCCACGTAACTGACGTGTTTACTCCATAATGACAAAACAATAATCTGCTAACTCCTCACCAAATCAATGAAAGCTTTTTTTAATGATTAGCATAAGAGTTAGTACTAAAATTTACACTATAAATAATCAGTAATACATACCTGTGTCAAAACTAGTGAAAACAAATTGTATTAGAACTTAACACTTCTTAAATAAGAGTTTCTTGGGAGCATAAGTACACACACGCGTTTTCTGTGAAGTGATCGCCATTAAATAATGACAGATTGCTATGGAGTTAGCAGTTTTGTAGTGTTGTAATTTTGAACGACGGAGATAGCAGTTTTTTGTTGGTTTAATTAGGGTGTTAGTAGAGCAATAATGGACATAGCAGTTTTACACATCAGTGTGTTTTAATATTAGCTGATAGATGGCATAAAAATCTCATTTCGGTAAAAAGTGGAGTTAGCAGTTTTGCACTTTAAGCTGACGTTTTGCATCTAAACGAATAAGCTCCTCAGCATCGAGGAAATCGTTTTCACGATCCTGTAAATCTGCGACTTCGGTGCTATCGGAATGAATTCCTCTAGCATCGTCGTCGGAGATATGAATTACAGGATGAATGTTCACGTCAGGATGGTTTACCGCGTGCCTTTGTTGACCGCCATAAACTGACCCACGAATGCCAGTGCTAGTACTTGCTCAAGAGGTTTCATTGGGTGTGGCTTGTGTTGCGTTTGAGGCCGGGATTCTAACATTGGAAATTATATTTACCCCTAATCCCGGCCTACCTGCTATAGTATAAGTCGGGCCCATACTTCCTGCACCAGGTCCTAGGGGTGTCGGACCTGTTGCGCTACCACTTGGTGTCGGTACATTATTATTAGATGCCCCGGCCACAACGAATTGTGCCGCCGGAGCCGCAGCATATATTATGTTACTTGATGTTGTTACCGAAGCACCTACTGTGGTAGCAGAGCCCGATACAAAATTGGTTAAAATAGCCACACCTTGCATCATCCTCTGAGCATTCCTAGCCTCAGATTCGTCTGCCTTTTTACGGCTGCCACCAGAGACATTATTTCTCACCATTATGAGAGTAATTATCGAACTTTAAATAACAAATAAAGTACTTACAATTTAAAATATCAAGTGATACTTGGCACAGAACACAACACAACTGCACAATTCGAAAAGTTGAAGGCAAAGAGAACCTTAGAAGCGTCCTGAAAGTATAAATACCCCACGCTCACCCCTCTGCTTCCACCACTCCTGGAGTAGGGGATTGGTGGGATGCTTCCTCCTCATTGGTTGAAATGTATCACGCCACAAAAGTCGAGCGCCACGTCAGGCATCGCGTCATCCCGAGTAGGTATCAGCATTGTTGCCACATAACCCACGTGGGACCGCACGGCTTGCGAACATCCCTCGAATAGACGCCAGCGTTGTTGCCACATGACCCACTCTAACCGGTATGTAACAAAGACTGTGGTACAGTACCCACCATAAGAAATTACGCTTTACCTGACTTTAATATAGGATTTTCTGTTACCACATAACCCACGCTGAATCTTACGGATTGCAAACTTGCCTCGAATAGACACCAGTGTTGTTGCCACACGGCCCACTCTAATCGGTATGTAACCCAGTCTGTGGTACAGTACCCACCATAAGAAATTACACTTTACCTGACTTTAAAATAGAATATCCTGTTACCACATAACACACGATGAATCTTACGAATTGCAAACATGCCTCGAATAGACACCAGCATTGTTGCCACATGGCCCACTCTAACCGGTATGTAACAAAGACTGGTACAGTACCCACCATAAGATTTTACGCTGTACCTGACTTTAAAATAGGATTGCATACATGCCTAGAATAGACGCCAGCGTTGTTGCCACATGACCTACTTTAAACGACACGTAACACAGGCCATGGTACAGTACCTATCATAAGAAATAACGCTTCATTTAACTTTAAAAGATAGGAGTTCTTGTTGTCACATGGCCCACGCTAACTCTTACGGCTTGCAAGCCTCGAAGACATGCCAGCGTTGTTGCCGTATGTCCTTCTCTAAATGACACGTAACTCAGGCCGCGGTACAGTGCCTATCATAAGAAATGATGCTTTATCTAAATATTAAATATTAATTCTGGTGCAAAGCTTAGTAACGGCATATGATTATTCTTTTCTGCGTATACTTTATTAAAATAACAGTTAACAACAATAAAAAATGGTTCTTCAATTCATTAACATTTTATTTACAATTACATATTCCTACATATACATATTACTATATATACATATACATTACATATTACTACGTGTAAAGCATGAAATTAACTTGCAATGTTTTTTTTTTTACAGTATAGTACATATCTAGAGTTAACATAATTTATAATATTTTAGAACTGTGGGTTCAACAAAACATCTACTGTTAAATTAGTTACTTATCCAAACTATAATTAGTTTACAATGTCTTTACAGAAAAATACACAAACAAGCTAAAAGTAATTTACAATATTCTGGACTTTTACGTTAAACAAAATTTCTTCTTTTAATCACGATTGCCGGCATAACTCTGCTATTGCCGCAAGTAAAAGATCCATTTTATCCATTTCACCAGTGCTACTTTGGACGTCATTAATAGCAGCCATTAACCACCGAATATTTTGTTCTTGCTCGGTTTGAAAAAATTGTATGTCAGAGTGACCCCACGGCAAAGTTTTTGTTGTGTTGGGGATGACAAAGCGCTTATCATCATGATGAGACAAAGCCACTTTGTTCTTTACTTCGGTGAAAATATCATGCAATTGACTTCGAAATGTATTCATCTTTCTGAATATTAAGCCACCCTGTTCAACGATTTGCTTATAGTCGTCTATTGATAACTCTTTTTGAATGACAGATCTCTTCACACCTTTTGCTTTTTTTAACTCGCTACCAACAGATTGCTCGCAATAAGCTTTTGCTCCCGTGCCATAAAAACTAATTATTGGATCCGCGGGAAACTCATCTTTAAAATTGCCTAAAATCGGTGGGCTTTTAGGTACATTAAATATATTACCCTGCTGATAATTCGAAGTATCGAATTTATCTTGGTTTTCTATCGTAAAGTCATAAAAATTTTCTGTTAAAATTTTAATAATTTGTGACATTCAAAATTACCTGAATGCCACTTGTTAATTTTTATTCTAATAGCAATGAATTTTTGTAGTCTTAAACCACAATTCAGTAAACTTATTAATTAATTTTTCAGTCCAATCCCGAAGCCGTCTTAGTCTTACTGAATCTGAAAGAAATTGTGTTCGTCAATCCAACTTTAAATTATAAATTAGCATACAAGCGCCATCTGTTACATCTCTTGATAAACACCTACAAGTCATCTGGTACAACAAAAATTTATAATAGAGTAGTCACAGTCGTACAGTTAGACAAGTACGTTATAGATGCTTTTTTTAATATGATTACTGGCGCCTAACCTAAAATAAAAAGTTTTTCTTGAATAATTTCCGAACCACGACCCAGTCTCCACAAACTAAACGAGAACCGGGCAACCTCAACTTCCTAACCTGCTGGGGGCAGAAGTTGGTGATACAAATTAGACTATCAGTATCAGTATACAATAATGAAGCCTTATCTCCAAACTCTCTTTTAATTACATTATAAAAAAATCGTACAGCACCGTTTTCGACAATTCCAAGACACAAAAGCCAATAAAAATTGGTTTAGTGTACTCTACCTTCTGTTTCTCCATATGGATCGCCACAAAATCTTCAGTGAATATCGAACATGTTTTGAAATTTGGACGAGCTATTAATGCATTTGCACCCATACTGCGTGTAATACTCTCCCAATGAGTAACCAACTTTATATCTGTTCTGTTTTCCACATTTTCCATTGTCTTACCGAACGCGGCGTTGTTCATTAATTTATATTGATCTTTTTCAAATTTATTTGTCGCTTTGTTTCTCATCTCGGTGTTTAAGTCTATGTATTTCTTTAACCACCTAGATTGATTAAATTTAAGAATTCTATGTATTTTAGTAACCTCTAACCCATTATTAATAGCTTGCTTTAAATTTACGTAGTGCACTACATAGTTTTTTTTATCATTCAAATTTGGTATTAACTTTTTTAATTTTGATTTTGAAATGGGTGGCACAATATTTTCAACTAAAAAGGCAAGATCTGAGTGCAAGTCGTGTAAGTGTTCTGGATAATGTATGTCTACTTCAAGGGCGTACCCATGGGGGTTATTATCCGAGATATTCATAATATCTAAATCACCGATTTCTGTCTCAGACAGCCACGTAAAGCCCCCGTGGGCAACATTTGACATACTATATCCATATAAATTCGTGGCGTCTAGATATGTGAGAAATGATGATGGCTCATTGGGATCGTAATCAGGCAGAAACTTATTATTTGCAATATGTTTTCTTTCTGAACATTGACTTATTCCACCCCTTATACCCCTTTTAAAGAAATGAATCATATCGATATCCGTTAACAATTCTAACTATTCCGGTTAATAATTCTAACTCTATTCCGGTTAATTTTAACATTGCATCCCTTGATAATCCCGGAGCTGTATAATACTGGGCTGGATCTAGTTTATATTTATCTAAAGAAATTGTCCGAAAATTTTCAAACATCACATGGAAGAAGCACGTCTGATTTCAAATAAATATCTGAATAATCGCCAAGACAACGACATTCAAATAATCTCCAAACATCCTTAGCCCGCAAATAATCTGCATCTGATATGTGCTCTTTGTTTAAATTATCATAAAATTCCTCTTTAGATGGTAATTTAGTTACATTTAATTTCTCTATACTATCTATAAAACTATATGGAAATACCCCCTTCTGTCTCATTAAATTAAATTTATCATCATCATTATAAAAACTACGTGTTGTTCTCAACTGATCGTCCTCTAAATTCGCACCTAAATTTTGTAATGAAGCTGATAAAAATTTAAAACTATCGATAAATCGTAGCTGTAAATATTTCTTCTTTGTAACCCCTTTCTTATCAACATAATCGTGCATATAATGGTGTTTCGTAAAGGATATATATTTTTCTTTATTTTGCGCTATTACCCCAACACATTATCCTTGTATTTACACAACTCTTTGATGAACAGATGACTATCGTATCCACTCATATTGTGAAATATAATAGGTATGAAATTGGGTAACTTGTAATTTAAGTTACAGACCGAATGTGCAGCACCAAATCTTACTTTACCTGTTAAGTGACCATGGTCCCGAACTTTAACATCCTCTCCCTCGAAAAGCCCCCCACATATACCACACGCGGTCGCATTCTGAAAGTTTTCGTTTTCTTGCGCTGTGAGTTCTGTCATTGGGACTATATATTTCATATGTGTGTTATATATATTCCTTAAGTCAGCCTCTATACGCGCTACAAAAACTTGGGCTGCATCACATCCCCGATACAAATTAAACTTAGAGAGAGAATTGTCAAAGGAGCACTTAATGTAATATGCAAAAGAGTAAGACTCATGTTTAAAGGTCTTATTCGTGAAAGAGCGTTCGGGGTTTGGCTCGCACGTGTTGATAGGTTTTAAAATAGACTCAAAGTCAGCATATACTACAAATGGTACTCGCATTTGTTGCTCAATGTTTTCAAATTTTAATATATTCTCAGCAATTTCTTTACCAAATTTGTTAATTCGAAATTTCGTTGTGGGTGTTGTTGTGTAAATATGATTAGTCATTTCTCTGGTGTTGAAATAAGTGACGTTCATTATTAAAGTAAAGTAAACAACCGTCACAAAAATGTTTCTTATGATCGCTACCAGAAACTTGGGTGGAAACTAACTTAGATAAATCCTTTATCCAACAATAGTGACTATTAGCACAATCGTTATTACAGTGATGATTCTCGTCACCAACACATTCACTCGAAATTAGCAATAAATTTATGTGAGTATACATTTTTCTTCCCGAGTAACGTAAAGGTCCAACAACTTCATACTTAACCCTATTATTTTCAAATTTCTCCTCTAAACCGTATACATTAATTGAAATATTATTCATTTCCTCAAATTTTGATATATCGTAATTTTATTGGAAAATTCATACCTGTTACATTTAATACCCTTGAAAAATGTGGATATGATGATGTGTAAGATACATGGCCATTTGGGGGATACAACGCTGACGTCACAGCCCAAGCAAAGCAACATTGGTCCTGGTTCTGTACATTCACCACAGCCTTCCTATTTTCAATATATTTCGGCAATTTTATGTATGATGAACCATCCAAAGGACTGTACTTGTTAACATTAATTTCAACAAAAGCAATTCTTTCGAGTGCCCAACCTAAAAAATAGATAATGGTTAATCATTTTTTTTATACTTTACAAAAATATTTGCATACCTGAATCACGTTCTTGAAACTCAGTACTTTGCATAACCATAGAATCCACAAAAGTATCCAAAACATCATTTAAATTCATGGATTCATCCAAAATACTATTGGAGGTATTAAATGATTTCATTTCAATTATGTCTTGAGCTGGTAGAATGTACCTGGCGAAAGTTTCCATATTTACTTTCACTGTTTTATGAATCCTCAGCACTTCCTCCAACAGATTTAGAATCTTTGGTCTGATTTCGTTAAAAAACATTGTGTAATCCAGATAATTATTTTCACAATGCACTCGATATGTTATGATTCTGTTCTTGAAAGCCGTTTGGACAATAGCTACACCATCCAGCATAGGGGCACATGAATTTGTCCTGTGCTGCAGTGTTCTATGTGATTTCATCTGAGTTTCTGTTAGAGTCACATTACAGCAATCACATGTTTGCATACTAGTAGATGATGTTGAAGGAGTTGAATCAACTCTGGGCCGCTTTGCGAAAGGTCCCTCATTCCCACACGATTGTCTTTCATGACGACGTAAATTGTCGCTACGTGTAAAACTTTTACCACAAGACGTACACGAATGCATAATTAATCTTTACTATAGGAACCTAGGCTATTCAATGATCATATGTTAACTCCTCTTTTGTATTTATAGGGACAGGGTTACCCCCACTCCCGTGAATAAGATTGTAACGTCATATCATTACATCCTACTTACCACACCAATTACCCCCCTCCGACTCAATAATTACCCCCACCGCAGCAATTGCCTTCCACCACCCTAATTACCCCCACCATACTAATTACTCCCCACCATACTAATTACCCCCACCACACTAATTGCCCCCCACCACACTAATTGCACCCCCCGGCTATGACGTCAAGAAAAGTGGTGGGGGGAGGCCCAGCTCCGGTATAAACACTCTATTTTCTAATATCGAACAAATATGCCGTCAATTTTTGTTCAACTGTTTCTCGGCAAAATTCATTTATAGTGATTTTACCATCCAGATATTCTTGGCATTTATCTTGGGCTATGCCATACTATTCTTTGAGCTGTTGAATATATGTATTGCTAAACCAACCATCACCATCAATACTCTCATGGCCAGCATCCCATACCATATCTCGAAACTTTTCCTCTAGCACCTCTACTGCACTTTTTAAATCTGTCGGGTTTTCGTACGATCTGTACATTACGTATTATTAACTAGGTTAAATATGTAGCAAATCAATCTAATAAAATTAGACACTACGTAATGTTGCTTTTTTGTTAAAATATACTTATGTAACTGTATTTTAAAAGATCTATAGAATACTGTACATGACTCTAAAACTGCACTGATTTTATACTAAATTTCTTAAGGACATAGAAACTTTTTTACTTCCCACTATGTAGCATTTTTTTTGTTAAAATATGTAGGAAATTAACCTAATAATGAGGTGATAAGACATAATGCCACCGTAATCACATATTAAGCACGACATGCAGAAAATTTACTGATAATGAGGTGATAAGACACAAAGACATGCGTCATGACACATTATTCATAGATAAGATAATTATCTTCCGGTGATTAATAAAAAACTCATTAACAAAGCTGCCTCCCCTTCTACTAAGCTATTCAGAAGCAGGGCTGTCTGTGATGGTGGTTCTGATGATGTATCCAAGCAGCCAGATCGCAACGTCCGAATTGTACCCGTAACCAGGTAAGCTATTCAGAGGCAAAGCAATTGTCTGTTTTTTTTCTTTTTGGTGAACGATGTCGTCGGTATTCGTGCACTTAGTTGGGCGACAATGTAAGAGCCTTGCGGGGGTCCTTCCTTAGTGGGGATGTGTCGGAAGTCGACAATAAATCTCACAATTAAAGTATACTGAATTTATTGACTAACACTTAATTACTACTAACAATACTTATGAAACGACTTAACCGCGAGGTTGGTGCCTCAGGAGTAATTTAGATCGTAACGTTCGGATTGTACCCGTGCGCCAGGTAGGCTATCCAGAGACAGAGCAGTCTGATACTCCACAGTAGGCTAGGCCGCAACGTCCAAATTGTACCCGTAGGCCAGGTAAGCTATTCAGAAGCAGAGCGATCGAGAGACTGTCTTCGAAGGGCTGCGCTTTCCACTTTTATCTTCCAAATCGGGGTAGTGTGTGGGGGTTGGCATGACGTAGCTGCTTGAGGATGGCCGGCGCGCGGTGGTAGCGCCGCGGAGCGCTCTGGCACTATTGCTTATTCCTTCGTGTTGCACTAATAATTTTCTTGGAATAGTTCGCAAAATCAATTTTAAGCTACTTTTTGTCAGCGTGCACTTTTGTAATACTAGCAAAGACACCTTTTTCATAAAATATCAAGTAGGTAACCAGCGATGGAAGTCTCGTGTAAGTTGTTTACATTTTTTTTTAAACAATAACGGAGTAATTCACTTATGATGACATTTTCGTTTAAAATTTATATAAAATGTTAAAATGCATACCTTGTATAGCAGTGTGCTGATCCTCCTTTGTACTTCCTTGTGTGGTTTCGTACTTCGGAAGACCTAGAAGACGGTGTCTTTCCGTGTCTGTAGTTCGTACCAAGGCAATCATTCTTTTGGATCGCGAACTCATTTTCACCTACAAATATTCATTATGTTGAAATATTAGAGAACGTTATAAATTAATATACCATACATACTAAGAGGCTAGGGCCTCTATTGTAAAATAGAGCATCCATAATAAGAGCAATAAAACTGTCTTTCAGAAATAACAATTGAAAAAAGGCGTTTGAAAATTGTGCACTTTACTTAAATTCTAAAAGAAATATATATCGCACATTTCAAGGAGACAAGACAATTAGTTTCAGAAATACAACATTTTATTGTCCGTTTAACTGAAACTAGAATAAAAGAACGCATTTTAGACTCTAAATGTAGAAAATTCCAAAATGTATCTGTACAACTCTCTTAACTGGCATATTATATATTAGTGATAATTATATAATCAACACAATAAAAAGTAGCTTAATTGAAAATATTACATTCATTTATAATTATATAACATATAAAATATTTATAGTTAAAATATACAAAAATGTGATTCTTAATTTTTGTCATGTTTGCATTTAGCAGTCTTATTATGAAGCATTTATTTTATTTTGTAATATATCGAAGTTTGTCGATTTACGTTTATTTCAATATTGAGTAACTGCTATTCTATACTAATAAATTAGAAAATTTATCACACCTCCTGAATATAGCAGTTATATGACGATTTTACCTACGGACAATCTCTGTTTAATTATTATACGAAATATGGTTTTCTATACTCTTCAAACATGCACGTAACTAGTTTGCTCGCATTTGTGAAAAGGCAACCTGCCAATTGCCTTATTAATTATATACCAAAATAAATGATAATTAGTGGACCATAATATTCAACCAAAAGTTCGACTTGTAAAAAATTTGACAGCATTTGTTTTTCGTTATCTGAGGGCTGAATTAGAGAGAGCGGTATTGTTTCTTCTATTTTGTGATTAAAATCTATCATATTTCCCATAATTTGCTCTGTTAGTAATTTAAAATCAATGGCAATGTGATGGTTTCTTGGAAAATCCATCCCCAAAATAATATCATAAGTTAAATTTGGCAAGTGAAAGAAATGATCGGTTAATTGAAGTCCTGTTGTGCAGTAATTTAATTTAAATTCTCTGTTTACTTGTGTTTCAGTTCCATCCGCCAGTTTAATATTATGACTGGTACAGTTAATTTCTAGTAAGCTTGATTTGCACTTCGTATATACAGCGCCCCTATGTGAGAGCGGGTTGAACCCGTATCGAGTAGCGCTGTAAAGTATTCTGTTCCTATTTGTATCGAGAGTTTCAGTCGGTCGTTGACATTGAAAACTGGAGTTTGGACGGTGGCCGCGGGGATGCTGTTTACTGGCTGGACTGTTCGCTAATCAGGGCAGCCATATTGCCGTTTACCGAGGCCTAATTTTTGCAGTTGCAATCACGGGAAAATATGCGTAGTTGTCCACAGCGGGAGCAAAATATTTTGGCTGTGTTTGTACAGTTATCTCGGGTGTGATTAGGGCTTCCACATCGCCAGCAGTTTGTATTTCTATTGTAGTTATTAACTACGCTGTGCCTGGAATTTGTTTGTGTGTTATTCCTAAAAATGTTTTGTGTTCTGGTGTACTCGGCGGCGGTTTGTCACTGTACCTGATCTGGTGATCTAGAATAATTCTAGGTGGCCGGCCTATTGTAGTTTTGTGTGTTGTTTCCATAAGTATTTCTATAATTCGGTGCTTGATAATGTCTGTCTGGTGTGTAATTTAAACCTAGTCTTGGTGTACCTGTTTGTAAGCTTTGTTTGGCTGTCTTTTCTTCTTTACAAACAGTTTCGTGTTAATTTGTTAGGGTTATCAATTGATCGAGTGTCTGGAAATCGGTTCGTTTGATATATTTTCGGTATTCTGATTTTAAATTTGAGTATATCCGGTATAACTTCTGTTCTAGAGTGATATTTTTAAGCCTCCGCAGTAGAGTTTGGATTGCTACTATATAATCTTTTATATTTTCGTTTTCTTTTTGTACACGGAGCCTTGCTTCGTCTTCCAACTTTAAATGGTAATCTGAGGGTGCGTAAAATGCTGTTAACTTTGTGACAAATTGATCCCACGTATTCCAGGATGTTTTGTTATTTCTGTACCATAATAATGCATCGCATTGTAGTAGTTGGGGTAAGGCTCGTAGCATTTGTTCATCATTAAAATTGTATCCAGACTGTAGCTCTTTTACACGTTCTAGAAATGAGAAAACGTCTTTTCTGCCGTCGAAACGAACGTTCCATTTGCGAACTTCAGTTAAAACCGTACCCATGGGTGTTGGTATAACGTATGGCATGTTTGATAGTGTAGGATTTATTTGGGTGGGCGTGGCATCGACTTTCTTCGCAGCCTCGCTACGTAAATAACTTTTTAGTCTTCTTCGGAGTTTTTCCACGGTTCCAGTTGTAATTGCGCTGTACTTGGATAATTCTACTTGTAGTTCATCTCTTTTTAATTTATATATCCATCCTACTGTGGTATCTACGACTTCTAATCCATAGGCACCTTCTGTGTCTGACAAACTCATTTCTATGGCTTGGAATATTTTGTGTCTCCCTCTAAATAGTTTATATCTCTCTCTTGGTATAAATGTTTCTTTTTAGGTTGTCTGGAGTAAATTTACTTTTTAAAAAATCTGTTTCGGATGTTAGATTGTGTTACACTCTTTCTATTTGTCTATCTCTCGTTTGTAAATGTCACTTGGGTTATCTGGAATAAACTAATGTCTTAAAATCTGCTCGGGCGCCAAATTATGTAACGGTGTTTTGCTCTTGGTAGCTGGAGTCGGAGATTAGTTCAGGATCCAGATTAGTTTAATAAGACAACCCAATCAAAATTAATAATTTTATTATTTTCAACAGGTAAAATATGTAGGTTTACATAATATACAATGGTTAGAGGTTATCGGTTTTCAGGTCCGCATCTTTTACGGCTATTGGTAATAAGGTAACATTTAAATCGTATTAGTGAGAGAGAAGACGAGAGTGTAATGTAGCGATGCGACGAGTAGGGATTTTGACGGCGGAAACGGCGGCGGGCTATTAACCGTCAACCTGAGCAAGCTATCGGCTCGACGCGCCGGGTCACTCCTGTGTGAACTTACATTTGCTCTGGGTTGGTTTCGTCGGGACGACGGGACGTCGCTGGACTAAACATTAACATTAGGCACAAGGTCCGTCCTTCGGCTCAACGCGCCGTTGAACTTTTCTAGGTCAAGATATATTCGCTCCGGAGGGTCACGTCACCTAGTGCATAAATCAGCAAAGTGTCTTCGGCTCAGCACGCCAGAGGCAATTTACAAGGATATGTACCCAGTGCTCTTCTCGATTCGCGGCTGGGCTTTTATACACGAAACTATCCCTCCTTAGAGATGGCTGTGGTCGGGTGGTGTGCAAATTTAGTACATTGAATATGAATCGCCGTCGTATGGCAAATGTGCACACGGCACTACACTGAAACTTATTAGTAATGAATTAAGATTTTAGGATGATTGATTACACCACCACTCTAGTTATTTCCACCACTCTAATTACCCCCCACCCCACTACTCACTGGTCTCGCCCACCTATGACGTAACGAAAAGTGGGGGGGGGGGCGTCCTGGGCCGGTTTAGATTCTCTACTGCTATATCTTTGTGTAGCTAGTTTTAGCAAGTCTTGTATGGCTTTCGTGATTATAGTCTGACTGAAATCTATTGGTGTCGCAGATGAGGAAAAATGTGGAAACACTGCCCCTGAAAAAAAAAACTTTTAGTAGTTTTTTTTTTTCCTTATGGGTTGCGGTACCAGATCCCCGCTGCCCCCCCCCCAGGGCCCTTTCTATTTTTTGCGTAAGTTCGTGTATTGCGAGCTCACAAAATTTTCCTGTTTGGTAGGCATACTGGTTTCGATGTAGAGGTTTTATGCTCATTCTATCGTCCCTGATGTGCCTGTCGACCAGTTTCTCCAGGGTTTTCAGGAGAAATGATGTTAAGCTGATGGGTCGGAAGGATTTGGCCTGGGCATAAGTGTCACGCCCTGGTTTTGGTATAAATACCACCTTTACCTTCCGCCATTCAGTTGGCACGTAACCCAGGGCCAAACTGGCCCTGAATAGTGTGCACAGGGGTGTTGCAAGTATGTCCATTCCCTGTTGAAGTAGGGCTGGAAATATTCCATCCAGCCCTGGTGACTTGTATGGTTCAAATGAGTTGATTGCCCATGCAAGTCTTGTTTTGTTAATTATGCTATTTGAAGTTTTCCAGTCCTCCTTTGATGCCCTTCTTATTGGTATATCTTCGGGTGGACCGCTTCTGTCTTGTGGAGTGGTTACGCTACCTGGGAAGTGTGTCTCCAGTAGTAGTTCCAGAGTCTCCTTCTCGGTATTTGTATACTCCCCTTGTTGTCTTTGCAGAGATCCAATCTTTACCTGGTTGTCTCTCTAAGATTTTTTGGAGTCTAGCAGCTTCTGGAGTATTTTCTATCTCCTCGCATTGCTTCCTCCATGATTTGGTTTTGGCTTCTCTTATGGCGTAGACGTATTTTAGACGGGTCGCTTTGTATTCGTCCCATCTGCCAGTCCTTTTGGCTTGATTAAACAGCCTTCGAACCTCTGCCCTCTTGGAGGAGAGCCCGCGGTTCCACCATGTGGTTTCACGTTTGGCCCCTCTCTCTTTCAGGGGACAGCTTGACTCGAAGGCTGTTATTACTGCTGAGGTTATTAGATCGCTCAGTAGTTCCACTTCCGCCGGTGTTTGTGGTCTTGATGGGCAGTCCTTCAGCCCCTGTTCTAGGTTCTCCTTGAAGAGTTCCCAGTCACAGGTTCTTGGGTTTCTGTTCATCCTCCCTTCTTCCGGTGGGGTTTCTGTTTTGAATCTTACGTACCTGTGATCCGATAGCGATGGTTCTTGGGACACGTGCCATTCACTTACCACTCGTCCCGCGCGTTGTGTGGTAATTGTGATGTCGAGAACTTCTCGTCTTGTTGTTGTGATGAAAGTCGGTTCGTTTCCGCGGTTTACTACTTCTAACTTATTACTAATAATAAATTCTAGGAGTGACTCGCCTCTTGTGTTGTTTCCTGTGCTCCCCCAAATGATGTGGTGTGCGTTGGCATCACAGCATAGTATTAACTCTAGATGATTTGTTTCGCATTGCTGGACCAGTTCCTTAACTTCCTGTGTTGGAGGTAGTCCTGGTTGATCATAAGGAAGGTATGCCGAAGCTATTACCAGCTCCTTCATTGACCCTTCCATATCGGTGTTAGTTCTTGCTACCATTAGGTCCCTCGTGCAAAGTCCCCACATTGGTAGCAGATTGGTATTTTTCTTTGCTATGATGCAAGCTCTTGGGTGTTCCTCTGCTGGGCTGATTACCTCCCATCCTTGTCCCACCTGTAGTCCTCTGATTCGCCCCCTGTAAACCCAAGGTTCTTGTATCAGTACTATGTCTATATTATTAATTAATATGTAATATACATCACTGCAAGGCGGCTTCGGCCGCCTTGCAGTGATGTATATTTACCTGTATAAATGTGAATGTAATCACTGGAGAGAAGGGTCGCTGCTGGTCCCCTCTGTCGCGATTTCCATCCCCTCTGGTTCGTCATGCGTCCCTTGAGTTTCCTCTTTTCGCTCGTTCTGCTCCCCTTCTTTCTTCCTCCCCAGGGCTTTGAATAAAACCCTGGTTAGGTTGAAATAGGGTCTGCATTGAAGCTTCTCTATGCGTTGCCATGACGCCTCATCCATCAATAGGATGAGTTGGTGTCCTTTTGGATCGGGCTTCGTGTCCACCACGGTCCAAGTGCTTGTTTGCAACCCTGGATTCTGTACCCTCAGTCGCTTGAGTGTTTTTTCCGGTTCCATTACTGGTCCCGGAATCCACACCAAGGTCCTGATGGGTTTGGGAACGTCCTTGGCGTCACAGACGCTAAGTTTCGCCCCCTCCCAGGGTACACATTTCTCCACCACCCGCGTCAGCCATTCCTTAGTGGTTTGGTCGGCGCAGGAGGCTAGGAGAAATCCCCCCCGTAGACTTACCCCCGAAAACCTCGGGGATAGTTGTCCTTCAACGACGTCCTCCAGAGCACCGATCAAGGCGGACTTTATCAGTTCCGCCTGATCCGCATTCAGGGACGTCTCGGGGTAGCCATCTGGTAATATAGCCACCCTGGTGTCCGTAAGTGCGGCCGCATAGGAAGAGCCAGGTTCATTGCTGACCCTGCCCCTCTTATTTGGCCGCATTTTTCTGAGCCCCTCAGGGGTGCTTCCCTCAGACCGATCGCGTTTAGCTCACTGCCTTGGGTTGCCTTCCTGTGGTTCTCTGCTTGTTGACGGCAGATCCCTGGGAATGCCATTTCCTCCAGACTGTAAAAGCCCAGATCCAGACGGATCCACTAGTCCCTGCCGTTTCATCTTCCGGAGCTTCCTTCTGGCAGCCCCGGAGAGTTTTTTCGGTGAATTCTCCTTTGCAGGACCTCCTCCCGAGGTTGTTGGTTGGTTGTTTTGTTTTTGTTCTGGTTCCATACTGTTCCCACGAGTATGGAGGAATTGAAGGTCGCTGTGCCCAGTGCCCCCTGTGGACACAGAAGACTAATTAAAACGGGGTGCGTCAGGTGCCCTGAGTTCTGCCGCTAGCGATCGAGTCCCCCCTCGACCATGCATCCCATCGGCGCGCGCAATACCTTGGGATTGGGGAGGTTTTTATAGTGGTGCCTCATCCACGCGGGCCGGGCGTTTAAGCCAAGTCCCCCGTGCCCCTTGTCAGCGCTATCCGGCCCGGGTTTTTAGGCCCGTCACCGGAGTCGTTGCATTGCACAAGCGGTTTACGGTATGTGCCGTGAGCTGGTCCGCGGCGACGGTTTTCGTTCGGTGACGCGCGGGTATTAAGCCGCGGCCCTCCCTTATAGCCGTCACTAACCAGTCCCTTCGGTGTGACCCAGCAGGACTGGCCGTTCTCCTATCCGCCACCCGGAGACGCGCCTGGTCAGGTAGCTCAACCCCCAACCTCTGGGGAGGCCGGTGCCAGGTTTTTTAGTAGTTACATATAAAAAAATTACTGATGTTACCATGTATAACGTCTTTCAATTTTGTGTTTTTAAAAGCCTTTTTGTCATTGTTCCTGGCCCAATTAAATTTTTTTGCCAACCTATTGGTTAAGACAAGCTTTCATATATTCATTGTGTTGTTACGAACACTTGATCTTCCAATATCTGCGAACCTGGCATTCTAAAATATTAAATAATTATTGTCAACGTGATTTTTTTGTCGCTTACATATGATTAAGACATTTCATCATTATTATTATTATTTCGCCATAGCAATAACAAACCATTTATAGCTTCTGATAAAGAGTTGTAGGTTTCTTCAGAAATAAAGCCACGAATTCCTCGTAAATTGTTTGCGCAGTTTGTTAACACTTTACGTTCAATAGCATTGCTGCCTTCAATGTTTCTGCAACATTCACCCCTGATCCTCCTAATTCTGCTTAACACTCTTGGAATCTGAATACTTTGATTATCCATGCTTCACTAAAATGTCAACTGGTACACGATGATCTATGGCCAATACTTATTATACTTATTAATTCTGTGTTAAATATATATTATTTAGAAACCCAACATCTAACAACCGTATGCATAGTCGGTCGCCAGCGACTCGCTAAACTTTTTCTGGGCGATTCACTGGCGAAAGAGCGGAACATAATTTGCATTGCATAGTCGTTCTTCCATCGCTCTCCGTTGTGGCGCATCGCCGATAGCTTAATCATGCGCAATTCGTTTGTTTACATCAAACACGTGCATTCTTTAGTCGGTTAGCGATTAACTGAGTGAATTTTTATTTAGCTATTAAATAAATTTAACAGAATGAGTAAAATATTCGGCTGCAGATAAGCACGTGTTTTTACAAATCCTAGCCAACTATAAAATAATTGAAGACGAAAAAACAGATGCTAACAACATAGCAAGGAAAAAGAAAGCATGGGAAGGAATAGTCATTGAATATAATGCAGTAGCGGATGAAAAGGTAATTATAATTATTTAATAATGTGGTATTTATTTGAATTATTATATACAGGAGACACCAAAAAATTGAGATTTACTTCTTAATTTGTGTTTTTCTACAAAACAAACTAGCTACTGTTGTGATATTTCAATAAATTGGTGACTAGTATAAAATGTATACTGCCTTAAAGTTAAATATAAAATGGCATTTCTAGTTACAAATCTTATATAGAGGGTTCATCATATTTTCAGAGATCAATAATCCAATCTTGTTATGGGACAAAACGAAAACGAAATAGAAAAAGCGTACTAGCAGAGGAAAGACGTGAATTGATGGCCACAGGTGGTGGGCCCTGTAAACCACCACCTTCTCCCCAGCCTGAAATAGACAATTTTATTCTATATCTTCAATTTGAGATACAAAATGATGCTGATTCCGATGGAATTAATTTAATAAATACAGGAGGTTAGTTTATTTTGAATCTTACTATACAATATTTTTTAATGACGTAAATAATTTCAGTCATACACGTTGTAAAGGAAGCAATCCCCGGTACGTTATCCACTTCTGATGGAAATCCGATTGCAGCTATTCCGCCATCTGCTTGAGATGGGAATTCAATGGCAGCTAATCCCCCATCTGCTTCAAATCGAAATTCGGTGGCGGGTAATTAAATTAATTATTATATTGTAGCTATATGTAACGTATTTAAATTTGTTTAATTCGTTTTAGATACAGCCTCTGTCAAAAAAGGAACCAAACGTAAACAGCCTAGAAACTATTTAAATGAGTTAACAGTAGCCAGATTACAATTAATAATAAAAGGAGAGGCACAACTGGATCAGCTGCATAAGGTACGCATGGGCGAGGCACTCTACAGGAAAGAGGCTGCCAGACTAGTAATGCTACAAGAGGAGGCAAAATTGAAACAAATTTCAACTGGTTAAGCTGCAGGAGGAGCCAAAATAAAACAAATGCAGAAGAGTCTATTTGAAATATTATATTTTATTGCATTATCTATAAAAAAAAAATCAATGTATTTATTAAAACAAAAATAAAAAATTTATAGTGGTTCTGTAGGCTAAAATAGAAATATTACAACTGAAAATACGTTAAAATAGTGTACGATTTTTAATCAGTGATCATTGGTATTGTCAAAAATAAATGTTATCTGTTACCTTCAACTTCTTTACTGTTTTACGATTAAATTGGGTTTATGGATCTACTTTGGCCTATCTAACTTTTTCAATGTATTACTTTAATCAAAATTATTATGAACTATATTTGCCTTCATAAGGTAACCTAATAACCGGTCATTTTTTGCACGGCCATGGAAAGGAATTACTGGAATTTCGTTATTATTGTTAGCTTGTACAAGATCTTCAATTTCACGATAAGCAAGTGCAATATTGTAAAGAACAGCACAAGCAACAATAATATAACAAGAGGTAGATACATTATTACCAAGCCGACGAGACAAACAAGGAAATAGACGCTTGAAAACACCGAAGAATCGCTCTACGGTATTCCTTGTTTGTATCTGTGCTCGGTTATATCGTGCTTCGCCCAGGCGAAGGCGTTTCTGGAAAAGGCGTTAAAAGATATGTCAAGCAGGGATATCCGGCATCACCAAGCAAATATCCAGGAAGTTAAATTCCTGGATATCGCGCAACAGTGTCGTATATTTCTAAATCAGGACCAACTACCGTCTGTACATTAATTGAAAATGTTCTCTTTCTGTTTCGGAAAAGTTCCGCATAAGGTACTCCCGGGTTAATAATAGAAACATGGGTGCAGTCAATGCACCCTGTGACGTTAGGAAAATTTGCAATTCTGCGAAACTTCCTTTGACTTTCCTGTAAATTCTCATTATCTGGGAATTTTATATAATTTCGGCTTTGTGCAGCAATTCTTCTAGTAACTCTTGTTATAACACGGCTAACAGTGGCCTGATCGAACCCTCTTAGGTCTCCATAAACTATCTGCAATTGTAAAGGTACATTGTTTCAAAGATAGCATTCTGTTTGCGTACATGTAGGGCCTCTACAATGTCGAAATATTCTATGGTTTACTATAAACAAAAATATATATTTTGCAAATCTGTTTGAAACAGGTGGCTTGTATGTAGAATTAATTCACTAAAGGAATCTTTATCCTTCCTAACTCGGTAAGGAAAACACGTTTGCCATATAATGTTATAGAAAATTACTTAACATTGAACAAAGAATGAACTTTTTAGGGACACTCTGTACATAGAAACGATATGATAAAAAAAAATATAATTACCTGAAAACTGCCACTTGCGTAAAAACGTAAAGTTAAAAGAACACCTATTAATAAAGGAACAGGTAACCCCCTGTTGGTAATAGGTTTCTGATCCACTACCATTGGCAATAAAACATCGCGTATCACAGCGTTTCCAAAACGAAATAGTTTTTTAAGTTCAACTTCGGTGTATATTTCCATTGGATTTTCCATATCCCGAATATATCTACAATAATTTTTAAGTCCGATTTGAATTTGTTTTATTTCAGAATGTAATTAAAACTACTTACCGGCGCGGGATGTATATTTCTAAATCTATAATATCTCTATTTGCATCATAAAACATATCTAAATCGCGATCCATTGCTAGTATATTCTCGAAAACAAACTAAATTTGATTATTTCTTACTTGAACGTATACAGATAATCTCTCTGGGAGATGCTACTGACCATCGCCACCGCTTCGCCAAAACTTATTTAAATGTGCATGCGTGATGTTGTGGGCGACCGACTATGCAATGGAATTCTCATCTGGCGAACGGCGAAAGTTCAGCGAGTCGCTGGCGAACGACTATGCATATGGCTGTAACTTTTTTATAGAAAGCCCCAAATCATAGAAAAGATTTATTATGTAGGTTATCGGTCATCCCCTTCTTTTTCCTTTTTTGTCCTTCATTGCATTATGAATGTAGCAAACCGTACAATAAATGCATCGTTGCCTAATTTCCGATATCAGTAATTGAATTAGCGATGTCAAAAATGAATTTATTTTATCCATATACATGTTTTTAATTATTTAATTATATCAATATACATATAAATAAATTGACTTCAAGTATTGCAAACTGAATTTGTGATATATGTAAATCAATTTCTGATATCAAAAATTAGTTTATTATATGTAAATACATATTTCTAATTGTTTAATTACATCTATATGGATATAAATAATTTAATTTCTGATGTCAGAAATTAATTTATTTTATCCATATGCATATTTCTAATTATTAAATTATATCCATATAGATATAAATAAATAAATTTCTGATATCAGAAATTAAAGTGGAGATTTCTGAAATTAAATTTCTGATATCTAAAATTGATTTAGTTATATTTATATGGATATATTTAAATGGTTGCAGATATGTATGCATAAAATAAATTAATATTTGATGTTACAAATAGAATCAAAGATATCGCCAATTCAATTTCCGATATCTGAAATTAATTCCTGATATCAGAAATTGTATTAGACATTTCTGTAATTGGTAGAAGAAATTGATAAATAGCGACTAAATAAAACGGCGTTCCATATATGTGCATATATTTTTTTTGTTCTGAATAAAGTATGTTTCAAATAATTAGCCCTTTCTTCTTGTAACAACTTACTCGAATATAACAAAACACACACACACGCACGCACGAACACACACATACACGTGTTACATTAATTACGACAGATTCACCTGTAGACCAAATTATGACGGATTCAGTAATTTTGTGTTTATTGGCTTCTTTGAAATTAGTATAGATGGTGGTATAGGTTATATTTCAGATACACTCCGTGGTTTGAGAATACATTCGCCATAAAGGTATCCGCCACAGTTATTTCGGAGTACGACATGTGTTAATATACGTCAGTATTAATGTAAAGCAAGAAGTGTGTTAAGATCCGTCATAGTTATTGTAAAGCAAGAAGCGTGTTAAGATCCCTCATAGCTAATGTAAAACAAGGAGTGAGTTAATATTCGTCACAATTAACACAAAGCAAGGAGTGTGTTAAGATTCGTCACAATTAATGTAAATCATGAAGTGTGTTTAAGATATCGAATCCGTAACAATTATCTTATTCTTAAGTAGGGATTGAAACGTGTGTTAAGCCAGAGTCAACTTTTGTCATGAATTATTTTCATATAGTTATAGAAAAAATAGTTAATATATGTCCTTACTCTGGAATCTAATACTACGTTTAGCGGTGTTAATGAAGCCGCACGTAAATACGGCAAAACCTCGGAATTCTCGAGTAGTAACCGAGTTCTCATAATTCCTTCTTTACTGTACATTCATGTTAAAAAACTGCTAATAGATTTTTATTTGAGGGTGGGTGGTTTACCACTTCCTCAAGGGGGGTGGAAAAAAAACTAGCTATCTAGCAGTTTGCCAAATTTATTTAAAGTTGTTGTTGAAATATGTTTAGAATGTCATGAAACGTGGAAATTTTAAATTTGAACAAAAACAAATTTTTGCATCATCCATTTTATACAAAATATTCGAAATTTCAATTTTTTACTTCCCTCGCATACCGAAGGGAAGTATTGTATTCGAGGTGACTCGATACAAGTCAGTTGATTTTCAACACTATACTATCTGTATCTCTCTACACTCACGTTAATTTCTTGAATCTTCAGTGGCTGGTTTACGAAAGTTTATGGTTGGTGCGCCCATGGAATATACAAATTTTGAATTCCTTGATTGGTTGGCGGAAGTTGACTTAATTAATAACGAATGGGGTGATGAATTTGATGTCGAAGTCGATATTCCTGTGGCCGATATGGGCGAGATAGAAGACGAAGATATGTGCTCCGATGACGAGGGGGATATCCTTGAAGACGCAGGCGTAGATGATGGACATATTCCCTTTGGAGATGCTGTGGGTGAAGAACAGGAAGTCGTCCGACATGATATTGATACGGACGACGATGGTATCGTGGCTGACGTATCGGACGACGAGGACGAATTAGAACAGGCCCACAAGTACCTACAAAGAGGGCACGATAGTGAAGCATTGTTTTGTACCACCATGGCATATGTAGCTATAGATGTAAGAGGTGGTACAGAATACGAACTATGTTACATGTGTTACATTGACTACCAGAGACGTGTCGATCAGTCACTCCATCGGCACATCGACATACATAGTACCACACGATTGGCCGATGGTGTAAGAGATGACTGTAAATCTTGTAGAAATCCACTACACCAAATAAGGCCAGTGGAAATTTGTATATGCAACAACAATAAAAAAACCTAATTGTAAATATGTAAATAGTTTAGTGTTAAGTTAGTTTAGTTATGTATTGTTTTCTTGTAAAGCCTAATTGTAAATATGTAAATAGTTTAGTGTTAAGTTAGTTTAGTTATGTATTATTTTCTTGTAAATACAGTTCTTTTTTTTTTAATAAATATTTCTTATACGAAAATGTTTATTTATTTTTTACTTTCCAATTTAGCTGTAAAATAAAAAAAAAGTTTAAAATATCTATCTGCCTATGAGAAACTCATCTGCACTTGTGGTGGTGGAAATGTTACTAAGAGAAAAATCTGTGTATAAGAAACTGACTAGCACCCCCACACTCTCGTTAATGTTCGCTGTGGTGGCATCAGTATAAAAATAAACAAGGGGTTGGTATTAGATCATTGTGTAGTAAAGCGATATTATGATATGATATACTCAAATGGAGACAAGTGTACTCGCTTCTTATTATATAAGTCAATTTACTCTCACTTTATTTTTGCACTTAAAATGGGGAATAAGAAAGAAATAATTTCTTAGAATCGATGTATTTATTTACATAAAAAAAACATTTATATAAATTATTAATTACAAAAAATTAAATAACTTCAGCATCCATACATTCTTGATCGGATACCTCGTCTACAGCATCATCGTCCTCATTTGGAATCGTCTCCAGACTCCAAAGTGACTGCGACCGATCCATCGACCCCATGGATTCCACTCTACTGTCTCCACAGTCATCGGTCGTGCTATCAGGTACCTGTGGTGTGTCCTCAAGATCTTCCAATAATGGTAGCTCCCACCCCAGAAGCAACTCTGTGCAATAATCCGACTCAACTATCAAATCACTGGTGGACGACACGGTGGGATCTTGAATCTTAGTATTCATGCTGAGAGCTCTTTAATACACAGAACTGATAAAGAATAGAGGATTCTCTCAATTTTAAGTATGTCAGTTTACCCCCACTCTCTCTCCCACGTTTACGATAGTGGTGGCGGCAATGTTACTATGTGAAAAAATCAGTATATGAGAAACCTACTACCCGCAAACTCTTGCAAACGTTGGTTATACTGGAGTGGGGGTCCATTTATATAAGAAACTCCTCTCCTCCTGTTTCTTAGTTAAACTGTAAAAACCTCAAGAAATGGCTGTTCAAAATACCATCAGTTCCAGCGGCTGGATAATAAACCAAACTGCAGATAATTGCGAGCCTGGCCGCGTTAAGTATAGAAATCACATTCTACAACAAAACGCTTGGTTTTGATTTAAACAAGCACCAGCCGAAAGAATTATTCCTAATTAAAGGTTGCAGTTTGGTTTATTACCCTTATGAAAATAAGGATTCACAGAGGTGATTGACAGAAATATTTTATTTTAATATATTCTGCCCTCTGGAAGCACGCTGTTTACTATTACGTGCCCCATGTCGGGATATTATTGTTTTGATTTCAACAGGCAGCTGTCGCTAGATCGAGCCTCCCCCATTTCGTCGTTTTACAACGTCGATCTGGCCACTTGGTTAACCCAGGCTCTTGTACTAGTCGTCTCGGGCTCGCCTTGCACTAATGAGCACCAGGAAGTGCGAAACTGCAGTATGCAAGTTAGTCTGAGACGGCTGGTACGAGAGTTTCCTTTAATTATCGTTAGTGTAATGAGCTATAGTTTTTTCTGCAGCAGCGATCTTTCTCTGGTGAATATCAATTTCCTTTTGAGAGGCTTCAATATTTTTTCGTGCGACAGCGATGGAATTGAGCGCCGCGTTCCGGAATTTAGAATCGCATTCGCGAGCAGCGATTTTTCTCGCTCTTTCACGCTTCACCTTTTCTATTAATTTACAAAAATTGTCAAAAGTACGTCTGTCGTCGGGTTCTGTGTCGAAAGAGTCATTATTATTAGCAACGGGGGAACTAACGCGGGCTTCCGGTCTCACCGCCTTAGATCGCTTGGCTTTGTCTAAGGCGATGCTACTGGTCGAAGGTTTGGGAAAATTTATTACAACAGATTTCGTTACCTGCCTTTTTCGCCTATTTGTTTTTTTTTTCATGATCAGAAATCGGGCTTAAAGGAGGTACAGGTACAGATTTCTGCTGTTCTAAAATCTCCCTCAAAATAGAACAGCCATTGTCTTTCTCAGATTTCGCAACCTTACTATTATCAGTATCTGATATTTTTGAGGACGAGGGTTTCGTCTCGACCACAAAACAATCATTAACAGTAGCAGGTCTTGAAATTTTAGAAGGGCCTGGCTGTGACTTTTTAACCTCCGCTGATGAAGATTCCGACTTTACTTTTTTTGGTGAAGGAGGCCGAAATTCGGACTCGGAATCAACACCAGCGCCCGCGTTAGTCATAAAATCTAATGGAGGGTCGATCAAATCAAGCGACTCATTCATCTTACCATTCATCTTACCATGCACACTGGCGTCCACATTGATGTTTTCTTGCCCATACACTACACTTTCACTACACTTATTTTCCTCAGCATTCAGGACACGCATGAATTCAGGATTTAAATTTTTAAAGTCAGATCCTGAGAAGACGTAATCCACATTCATCTCTGGGAAGTCGTCAGTAATAGCACCCACACCGCTGTCATAACTTGTGGATGCCCCCACGTCGCCACCAATGTTGCGCGTGGGTGATGCCACGCCACCACCATTGTCTTCACACACCGCATCTTGAGATGGCCTAAAATTAGCCACATAAGCGGCCATCGTCGTGAGGACCTCCAATATTGGCGAACCTGCCCGTTTTCGGCTACCACCAGACACTGAACTGTTACTTCCTTCCATTTCTTAAAAAAACAACTAAGGCAAAGCAAAAGCTTTAAAATTTTCGAGAACACGTCTGTACTAAACGACAGCTGAAGACGAAATAAATCTTATTAGAGTCACAGACACTAACGTAGAGGAGTTCACCCCCACTATTCCTCCCCACCCTTTATTCTGATTGGTTTAATTCATCCACATCATCAGCGCATCTGTGCATTTCAAGTCCTTACTTTTCTCCAACACTAAGACTTTCTGACTGGTAGGTACCGACCTACAACGAAACAGTCGGTAATGACGTCATTGGTCCGTTATAGCCATTATATTTGTAAGTACACATTTATTTCCCACTATTATCACAAGAATTAAAATAGATAATGTCTATATACTTATAATTTAACAACAAAAAGCCTATTTAAAGGTGTTTCTCCAATGCTTACTCTCGTTTAACTAAAGTTATCGGTAAATATGCATACATACTTGTGCTGTGAGAATAGACAGCGCTGGATGCCATAGCGGAATTAGTTTCCTACATAAGCCCATATACGTTTAGCTATGTGAGAATAGGTGTCGCTAGGTGTCGTAGAAAATTTTTCATCAACAGAACTTTTACTACAACAATACCAGTGACACCAAACTTCGACTATGCACACTCTTAGTAAGAAAGTGGTGTAATAGCTGAAATAGTATACACTTTACATTATTTGACTATTTTGAGAGAAAAGAAACAACAATTCATGTATAACTTTTATATAAGAACTAATAAGAGAGAAAACATATCATATATTTGTTACAACTGACTAAGTACTGTTTTAAATTTATTGAGTGAAATATTGGGGATGAATTTTCCAGTTTAGTAGGACGTTCGCCGATCTTTGCGTTAAGTATTAAAAGCATTATAAGTTACTCATATTCATTTGACTTAACTCGGCTATTGCAGCAAGTAAAGCATCTAAATTATCATTATTTTTTTCAACACCTCGTTCGAGACTATTTACGGCTGATATTAGCCACTCGACGTTTTGCTTTGGTTCACTTTGAAAGAATCTTATGTCAGAGTGCCCCCAAGGCAAAGTTTTAGTGGTATTTGGAATAACAAAACGCTTATCGTCATGATGAGAAAGAAAGTGCTACTTTATTACGCATCTCAGTATATATATCATGTAAATGACTTCTAAACGTGTTCATTTTTCGAAAATCCAACAAGAATTCGCCTTGTTATATAAGACCCTCAATTTACCCAGGCAGCAATGTCACGTATTATTGACGTCATTTTTTGGTCACTAGCTGGTCAGATTAACGTCATTTTTTCCATCATTTTTACGTAAAAATGACGGCCTAATGTCACAGCCCATTGACGTCAATTTTTTACGTCAAATTAACGTCAGCTAATGACGTCGTACAGACGTATGAAATGATACAAATATGACCTATTTTGAAATATTTATTATACTGTTAATTGGAAATACTTTAATACTTACATTATTGAATCAATTATTTGAATGAACATATTTCAATAATTTTCAAAAAATAGAACTATTATACAGTGTGTCCTAGGATAGATGTAAAAAAAAATTTTGGAATTTTGGAACGGTATTTGGGGATTGAGTCCTGGTTGTTGTAAAACTAAAGTACACCAAAAATGGTGTTCTACAGGGTGTTTATAAGCAAAGTTGTAAAAATCACCACTAATAAAGTACCTTTATTTTTCAAAATATGAAAATATTCCACTAAGAAAAGTTATTTAGAATGCAATTTTATACCCCTGTACCAAATTTCAGGAATATAAAATTATTTTTTTTAAACTTCCCATTTTTTCAATAAATTAGTATTTTATTTTGAACCATTCAATTAAAACTGCATAGATATTATTTTTTTTAAATTAATATTTAAAGTTATGTAGAAGCTAAAAGTAGGCTACGAGAATTCAATTTTTTATTTACCAATAGCCTACTTTTTGAGATGATTAACATTTGCTCCTACACAACTTTAAATATGAATTCAACTCTTAATTTGCAAAAAATGGAAAGTTTCAAAAAAATAATTTTATATTCCTGAAATTTGGTATAGAGGTATAAAATTGCATTCTAAATAATTTTTCTTAGTGGATTTTTTTCATATTTTGAAAAATAAAAGTACTTTATTAGTGATTTTTACAACTTTGCTTATAAAACACCCTGTAGAACACCAAATCAAGTCATTTTTGGTATGCTTTAGGATTACAACAAGCAGGACTCAATCCCCAAATACCATTCCAAAATTCCAAAATTTTTGGTCCATTACACCTCTCGTTACATCTACCTGTATATTGCCATAATCAAAATAAATATTCTATTTACGTGTAGAAAAAAAAATCCAAATTCCATGTAATTAAATATAATTTAAGCACCTGTCCCAAAATAAGTGAATTTCTGCTGCTCATAGGCGATGAATAAGGTGGTGTTGCTGTACTGCTCAAAAAAGATGTTTTGGGTGAATTTACACACCTGTCTGGAACAAAAAATTAAGTTAGACAATGACTATCATTAAAAACAATATTATTTACCATTTTCTTTATTGCTGGGGGACGTTCAAGAAGTCGGCTTACTACATCCACATCGCTGCTACTGCTGTCATCCAATTTTTTACTTCTTTTTTTCCTCTTTGGTCTCTGGGAGGTTCTCTCATCTAATTCTGATTGAAGGTCAGAAGTTACTTCCGCATTTTTTATTTTTTTCATACTCATCTGCATAAGAAACACAAATAAATTAAATCAAATCTGTAATAGAGAAATAAATAATTTTATTTTAATAAAAAAATAATAAATAATACTACCTACTACTTCAATTTGAAAAAAATATTTACTAATATAAATAAACATTTGGCAACAAATTCTTTAACAAGTATTTATTTTTTACTAACCAACTGCAACAAATGTTCTCAATATCTTGTATAAATCCCAAGTGTTTTCATCTGGAGTCTCCTCACTTTTCAAAGCCTTATAATATCTCTCCTTGTTTTTGAATGGGGGTCAAAATACCTCCGATTTTCGGGGTGTTATCCACTCCTGTGATACTAACGCGATACCACCACCATCGTTTTCTTGGAATTCGATTCCTACGAAAGCCATACCTGTGAAGTTTAAATAATATATATAACAGACCATTCTATTATGGTCTATTTGGTTTCAAGTTATTTTATCACTGTCTATATAAACAGCTCTTAACAACGGATATGAAGATATTTGTCCTACCTACCTATACCTAGCATAAGTATTCCTAACTTTTGTTTATACGTCGTATAATCGAAGAATAACTCTGGGTATTTCAGGCATTGCAAGGAAAATACCTTAGATTTAAAAAATTCAATTAAATAACTAGCAATGAATTTCTACAGGTAATGGGAGTGCCGTTTATTGTAGAGTAATAATAATTGTCAATTATTAGGGTAGTCATGAAGAAAGTAAGATGGGTAGTGCGGCTATTTAAGGAAGGTTTTAGTCGATGTTTAAATATTGCCCAAGTGTTCTAGTGTGGGCCACCCTACGAGCGACGTGGTTAGCGTCACTGGTGTAACCTGGCTAGTACAGTGAAGATACGGAGAGCAAAAGGCGTGGAGTTCAAAGCTTGGGCGCCATTGATTACTAAGGGTAATCAAAGAAAATTAAAGATAAAGATAAACAAAAGACAAAAGTTACATATTTACAATAGTACTATATTACAAAAACATTATATTACAAGAAAAAAAAATACTATCACAGCATCAACGATACTGTATAGCAAAGTACCATACAAAAATATATACAAAAGAAACTATATTACAAAATTTACTATATTACACGATACTCTATATTACAATGTGCCCCAACGGCAAAGCAAATCTGAGGCGTGTACGAGAACCAAAAATATATTACAAAAGATACGTCTCGTAACTTTCACCTCAATACTAAAATCATATATTACACAACATAGATATACTTGAGATCCTTTACGAGAGGCCAAATAACTATATTACAGAAGATAAGTCTCGTAAATTTATCTCAATATTAAAAATCATACATTACAACAAAATTAGGAACTTGAGATCCCTTACGAGAGACAAAATACTATATTACAACAAATATGTCTCGTAACATTATCTCAAAGTTCATAAACTTAAACACTTTCGTTACAACCAAAAATTGAACCACGACTCACTATATCAACAACAAAAATGCATTACAGTACTACAATAAGATATTAATCATAAGGAATCACGATAAAAGCAACTACGAAACAATACTACGGCGAAATATTTGCGACAACGAATTCAGGATATAAGGAACTACGAATTAATATACAACAATGAATTTAAAATGCAAATAGCCAAAATATAATAGATTTCACTTGAATATAGTATGTTAATTTTAGACATTTTTGGCTCTAATAGCTCAACAATCATGTGAAAATAATCCCTTTTATTGGTAACAATTAAAAGTACTTATCTTTTATTTTGTTATCCTGATGGAGAGAACTCCTAGATACGGTCCTATTCTCCGATGATCATGGGTTTAATTTCACACGTGGCCGCCTTAATCCCATTGTGAGGTTAAGAAATCGTAGAAGATTGTCGCCAAGACAAAATGAAGAAAATCTCTTCGCCTAGAATGTTTTCGTGTATTCCGATTCAAAATGTAGTATAGCAAGGTGTGCATAATCTCAAATCTTGCTTAAAGCAAATAATATAACGCCAAAGTTACGTTAAATCATTAGACGTGAATAAGTTTTGTTTCATAAGAAATTAATTCTTAATTTATAAGAATATAAGAAAAACCTAAAACAATATTTCAAATGTTAGATGGCATTTACCGGTATAATTATCAAAACCTTACCTCATGTGATCATCACGAGGTTTTTCAAATTCTAACATCCCCATTACAGGTCAAACAAAATTATAAATACGTCTAATTAGTGCAATGGTTCAACGAGAAAGAGAAGGAATTTAGTCTAACGCGGCGTAGTGTGACATATGTCCCGGACCGACAGTAACGTGGCTCCGCCCCAAAAAGTAGTTCCTTTATTTTAATGAAGTATTAATCAGCTAAAGGATCTATATTGTTACTGATAGTTCTACGTTTCATGTGGCTATCCGACTTTATTATAAATACTCGACTTAACTTCATTTTTCAGTTAGTATGATTTATTTATTTAATTTAATTTGAATATCATCGAGCGTGCGCTGTTCAACACACCGATGTATAAGCATAAGTTACTACCAACTTCTCATCTGTTTAGGAATGTTCGTTATAGTACCAGAGCATAGGATAATAAAACGTTTGATTATTAAAATTTTTCTACTAAATGTTAGAAAATGTAACGAAGGATGCTTTTGTGCATTCCGCACGTTACAATATCCCGCAGCCCACATAAAAATATATAACAAATATATATATTTTTGTTAAGAGAAACGTTTTTTCTAAGAGATTTTCTAAGAAATTTTTCTAAGAGATTGTTTTTCGAAGAGATTATTTTCACGTTAGATACATCATATTTCTATCAGATATAACCAAAATACAATATACACTTAGAGAGGCAATTTACATAAATAGTAAATACAGAATGTACAACATATGCAACATAAAGCAGACAATTTGGTCTATTTGCTTAAATTATTATGTTTTCTAAAATTATTTATCAAATTTAAAGAAGGATTATCAATGGAGATATCGTTATGCATGGCCTTGATATCTTTTATATAATAATGACCAATGGTCTTCCCTTCTAATTCATATATTAGAGGAGATATTTCACAAGTTATAATGCTTTTTTTTTTTTTTAAACTTAGGAGCCGACTTTTTGAAAAATATTTTCTAGTATCACTCAAAACATAGTTCCTTTTATAAACTACATCTCAGACTCCGAATTCAACATCATGTTTCCATAAGTTATATTATTTTTCTTTATTTCGTTCATAAACTAACTTTATTTTTTTTTTTTTTACGTAATACCTAATAGGTTGATTCTCGGTTCAATTTATCGTATGTTCAGCTAAGCTAGTCAATGCTAAATTTTGAGATACCAATTTTTGAAAATTTCTGTAACTTTACTTAATTGTTGTTTTTGATTAACAGTTGAATCATACTAGGTAAATACAGAACAAGTGTGCAACATAATCACTAAGATTTAACAAAATTACTCGTGTTAATATTTTTAGCATCATGAACTGGACTATTAATTTTATGTCATAGGTGACATTTTATTTTCATTTAATTACCAAACTTATGTTTCGAAATCTAAATTCAATTGGAATGGTTCACAAAAAGCCTAAGTATATTTAAAATTATAAAATGGCGAATATTTGATACTATTAAACATGTAAAATAGCTTTAAAAGAAGTGTATCCAATAAAACATTGATTAGTTGCATATTAGGCAGAATTTTATTATTTTATTTTCCTATATAAATATAAAGATTATATTTGTTTCTGCACCTCTACCACCTAACTATAAGCATTCAATTTAATTCTTGCAAAAAAATAAAGATAATAAACTTCAAATAAAGGAAGGTGTTTGATATCTCTTATCAACTATAATGAGATTGTCACGGTCCCTGATTTCACCATTGACCATCAAAGTTTTTATGTATTTATATCTTTATAAATCATAAACGATGTTTTATAGAGATTTTTATACATACATTGAAATTTCTAGCAGTAAGCTTGACATTTATACTTTATAAATAGGTAATAAAATAATTTAAATGATAAATTAAATGGTTAACTGTATGTACGTGATAAATATTAACTATATTTAGTTCTAATGAATTTTCTTTCTATAGATACTCTATTATTTAAATGACTAAGAGAACTTTGTGCCTGAAAATTTTTAGCACTTAAAATTTGAAATGATACAGCAAAAATGTATTACATTTTCATGGGTACCTATGTTTTGAGATATTTCTTGCTTTACTTGATCAAATTATAAGATAACTTGAGTCATAAGTTCAAAAGCATACTTGCAAATTAGCTAATTGTTAATTTAACTTTGAAAATTTATTTAAACAATTATGTACATGTAACAATTTAGTTTTAATCCTTTTGTAATCAGGATATCGAATATCAGAATAAAATTTAGATATCATACCCTCTAATATACTCATTTTTCCTACAAATTGAAGTTTCTCGTCATCTAAAAATTGATCTTCTTACATACTCCCATGAACGATAGCTCCTCTGATCCTTAGTTCATAGTTCAATTCATCTGAATGTGAGTAATTTACCTCCATATTGTATAACAATAAAATTCTCACTGAAACACAATTTCAAAGTATCGATTAGAACATATCAAACGATTAACTAAATCGTTAGTAAATAAAAGGAATTTTAAAAACATAGCATTAATAAACTAATATTAAATGTTAAAAACAATATTTACAACATACTAAAGCTAAGAAAAATAATTACAAAAATTAGCAAAACATAAAAGACAATAGATAAACAGCAAAAGATAAAGATAGCAGACAAATAGTGAAAGATAGATAAAGAGAATTTTCCTTGAACTCTACTCCTTTAAAGTAATCAAGCCCCACGTTGGGCGCCACTTTGTGCGGCTATTTAAGGAAGGTTTTAGTCGATGTTTAAATATTGCCCAAGTGTTCTAGTGTGGGCCACCCTACGAGCGACGTGGTTAGCGTCACTGGTGTAACCTGGCTAGTACAGTGAAGATACGGAGAGCAAAAGGCGTGGAGTTCAAAGCTTGGGCGCCATTGATTACTAAGGGTAATCAAAGAAAATTAAAGATAAAGATAAACAAAAGACAAAAGTTACATATTTACAATAGTACTATATTACAAAAACATTATATTACAAGAAAAAAAAATACTATCACAGCATCAACGATACTGTATAGCAAAGTACCATACAAAAATATATACAAAAGAAACTATATTACAAAATTTACTATATTACACGATACTCTATATTACAATGTGCCCCAACGGCAAAGCAAATCTGAGGCGTGTACGAGAACCAAAAATATATTACAAAAGATACGTCTCGTAACTTTCACCTCAATACTAAAATCATATATTACACAACATAGATATACTTGAGATCCTTTACGAGAGGCCAAATAACTATATTACAGAAGATAAGTCTCGTAAATTTATCTCAATATTAAAAATCATACATTACAACAAAATTAGGAACTTGAGATCCCTTACGAGAGACAAAATACTATATTACAACAAATATGTCTCGTAACATTATCTCAAAGTTCATAAACTTAAACACTTTCGTTACAACCAAAAATTGAACCACGACTCACTATATCAACAACAAAAATGCATTACAGTACTACAATAAGATATTAATCATAAGGAATCACGATAAAAGCAACTACGAAACAATACTACGGCGAAATATTTGCGACAACGAATTCAGGATATAAGGAACTACGAATTAATATACAACAATGAATTTAAAATGCAAATAGCCAAAATATAATAGATTTCACTTGAATATAGTATGTTAATTTTAGACATTTTTGGCTCTAATAGCTCAACAATCATGTGAAAATAATCCCTTTTATTGGTAACAATTAAAAGTACTTATCTTTTATTTTGTTATCCTGATGGAGAGAACTCCTAGATACGGTCCTATTCTCCGATGATCATGGGTTTAATTTCACACGTGGCCGCCTTAATCCCATTGTGAGGTTAAGAAATCGTAGAAGATTGTCGCCAAGACAAAATGAAGAAAATCTCTTCGCCTAGAATGTTTTCGTGTATTCCGATTCAAAATGTAGTATAGCAAGGTGTGCATAATCTCAAATCTTGCTTAAAGCAAATAATATAACGCCAAAGTTACGTTAAATCATTAGACGTGAATAAGTTTTGTTTCATAAGAAATTAATTCTTAATTTATAAGAATATAAGAAAAACCTAAAACAATATTTCAAATGTTAGATGGCATTTACCGGTATAATTATCAAAACCTTACCTCATGTGATCATCACGAGGTTTTTCAAATTCTAACATCCCCATTACAGGTCAAACAAAATTATAAATACGTCTAATTAGTGCAATGGTTCAACGAGAAAGAGAAGGAATTTAGTCTAACGCGGCGTAGTGTGACATATGTCCCGGACCGACAGTAACGTGGCTCCGCCCCAAAAAGTAGTTCCTTTATTTTAATGAAGTATTAATCAGCTAAAGGATCTATATTGTTACTGATAGTTCTACGTTTCATGTGGCTATCCGACTTTATTATAAATACTCGACTTAACTTCATTTTTCAGTTAGTATGATTTATTTATTTAATTTAATTTGAATATCATCGAGCGTGCGCTGTTCAACACACCGATGTATAAGCATAAGTTACTACCAACTTCTCATCTGTTTAGGAATGTTCGTTATAGTACCAGAGCATAGGATAATAAAACGTTTGATTATTAAAATTTTTCTACTAAATGTTAGAAAATGTAACGAAGGATGCTTTTGTGCATTCCGCACGTTACAGTAGGTATGTGTATTTCATTATTTTTGTTGCATAAATAGCTTCATTGAAATACAAACTTAATGAAAAATATAAGTGAAAATGTGAGGTTACGATGTTTAAACTTTTGTCAAGAATATGATAGTAAAAAATAATAATTTTACCTGAATGAATCTCAATCTTAACACCACCTTTTTTTCACCATCACAACACCACACAGAAATGATATTTAACTAAATTAGATCTTAAACACCTCTGTTAAACAGTAAATGACGCCGACAAGACAATGGCGACAACTGCGACAACTAGTGGATGCAGCATGCGGGCGTTCACAGCGCGGGCGCAGACCATTGGGGCGTGTAATCTCTTTTAAGTGGGAGAGGCCGGGTAATTCAAGACAAAAAAATGACGTTTATAAGACGTCTTTAATACGTTACAAGTATCACGTATGTAATTGGTCATAATTATGACGTCAATAAAGACGTGATTTATAGGGCATATGACGTTAACGACCAATTATGACCAAAAATAGACGTGAATATAACGTGACGTTGCTACCTGGGTACCCATTTCAATTGCTACAAAATCTTCTGAGAAAATTGTGCATGACTTAAAATTTGGCCGAGCTATTAGTGCATTTGCACCTACAGTTTTTTTGATACTTTCCCAGTGAGTCACTAACTTTATATCTTTTCTGTTATCCACATTTTCCATTGTTTTTCCAAAAATTGAGTTGTTCATCAGCTTATACTGGTCTCTTTCAAACTTATTGGTTGCTTTGTTTCGCATTTGTGTATTCAAATCAATGTATTTTAGTGGATAACCTGAGCGGTTGAAGTTGGAGGTTCCTCAGATACCATTGAAGGCTCGACACTATTGTCACCCAATCGAGTGTTGTCGATTAGTTTGACTTCCACAGGTGCCCGTAGCTGTCTACCCGTTAGATTGTGAATCATACCTCCCTCGTCCTCATCTGCAGAATCTTCATCGGTCAACGTTAGTCTCAGGAAGTTCAATAAATATCTCGTCTACTTGAGCAGCAATATTTTCATCGGCATAAACCATATCCAGAGCTTCGGATAAGGTTAACCCTCCTCTGAAATAAAACCGCATATTATAGTAGTGTAAACGCCCAGTGATACCATTTGGTATCACTGATATTTGACCACCCTATAGAAAGTTGCTTTCAAAAATTAAAGTCAATGAAATAAATTTACTTACATGAATCGAATGTCCATGATTTTTCAAGGTTAAGAAATTTCCAAATAAAAACACGTGTTTACAACTGCCACAACAGCGTAACTTCTCCCGCAATGGTTGTCGTACGACTGATGGTATTCGGTTAAGCCAAATCGAGAATAAAATTTGACCCCCACCTAATTGTCTAAGAATGCCCGCCCCAAGAGTAACAGCTGATTTGTTGATACCATATGGTATCACTGGGCGCTAATGGGTTAAACGATAATTTATTTCTTTTTCATAATCGCTTCCTCGTTCCCTTTCGGTGTGGCTTCCTTTTTCACTTTCTCTATTCATTTGACATTCCTTTTTGCATCATGTAACGAAATAATCGTTTCTGTTCTCTTAATCTCTGGCATTTTTGGCGCGCCACCTTTATTTCGCGTTCCCGTTCTCTTCTTCTTTAAAGAGAACGCTCCCGCCTCTCTTCCCTCTTTTTTGTTTTTCCCGTTCCTTCTCACGGCTACGGAGGACTATTCCTGATCTCATTAAAGGTGGCAGAAATTGGTTCTATGTTTGACTAGGTGTCTTTGGGATAGTGGGACCGTTAAGCGTTTGAACCTTGCACCGATGATGATTTATTGTCAAATAATTCTACTCTTGGTTTTTTCTTGTATTCTTATCGATTATTGTTACCTTCCCTATTCTGGCAGTTGCTTTCTTCGTACCCTTCTCCTCCTTGTTCTCTTCTGAGATTATTGGTCTCTCTTTAACCTCTTGTTCTGTTAAAACTACACCATAAGCTGCTGCTTTTAGTCTTGGAATTACAATCTTCTTTTGTTTTTCGGGAACGTGGTTTTCAACACCAAATGTCATGTTACATAATTTTATTGGGCGAATTATAATCGTTTGTTTCACCCTGATTATTAGCATTCTCAACGAATGTACTTTCATAGGTGATGAAGCCTATCCACTTCTACGCAATCCATCAAAGCCGTATGCAAGAAAACATTTAGATCCAGTCAAGGCATACTTTGATGGTAGATTATCAAGAGCACGATGAACTCTTGAATGTCCTATTGGTATACTTTATTCTGAGGGGAGAATTTTAGCAACAGCAATACAAACGTCTGTAGATGTAGTTGACGATATTGTTAAGTGTATCTGTTTGCTAGATAACATTATAATTGACAGAGAAGGCATAGAACATCGCCTTCAAGAAACAATAAGCGCGTCAAGACCAAGAAATGTGGTATTAGATAATATTGGCAGATCAATACAAGCTGCTTTGTCGCAATCCAATTTAAATAACAGTAACGCTAACGCACAAAAAGGTGATCTGTAGCCGGGCCCCTGTGCATTTCGATGCTGCTGAACACGAATCTGATGTCCGGTTAGCTCCCTCGCCTACCAATTTTTTGTCAATCGCGAGAAGAGCCTAAGAAACCTGATTTATTTAGGTTATTCTCGGGATTTACAAAAAAAATGTGTGTAATGTAGCTAAACAGACATCGAATTCGTGTTCAGCACGTCAAAATACATAGGGATTATTAGATAGATTTCCTAAAACTTAATAAAAGATATTGCCGAATACGACGTAAACACAATGTTAGTCACAACTCAAAATGTGTCGATTTTCTTGCAAAACTCACACCTGCCCTGTTCGACGATTATGGTTGTACTGAGCATGTCACTTTTTTGGATCTATAAGTAGTAAAATTGATAGGACGGAAAAGTGACACTTATGCCATTCTTCGATAAAAATTAAAAGTTAAGATGTCATTTTTTTGAGCCGAGATACGTAGAAGCATTTCATTCATGAACATAACTCAAAATCGCGAATTATCGAGTTTTGCGGCATTTCCTCTAGACGAGCAGTATGTTCCTCATATAAAGCAACATTGCCTGTTGAAGTTATGATCATCTGTTTTTATTTCAGTTTCTTCGTTACTGCCTATTCGACATTTTCAGACACTAGGTGTCTTTCATCTGGAAACGCATCTGTTTGTAAACCAGGTTTCATTTTCCTTAAATTTATAATAACTTTGAGTATTAAAAGCTCTTTCCAAAATAATAAATAATAATAAAATTGTGTTATTTAGTATTAATAGCTACTCAACTTAATTCTACCTCCCCATCCACGTAGTGGAAGCATGGCAATCGAAAAGAAATGTTTGTGTGTATTGTGACGTGCTTTCTTCCAGTTGCCTAGCGAATAGACAAGTGGAAGCGCTAAGCTATATTTCGGTTATCTTGAGTGCCGCCTTTACAATCTTTACGTAGGGTAAAGGTCCCACACTGGCCTCCTAACACAGCCTGTTGCAGTAGGGCTGGGATAGCTACTGTGAAGAAAGGGTTATGTCCAGGGGTCCGGACGGCAGGTTAGATTTTCAGTCACATTCAACAGTAAAACTCACATGTCGGTAAGTAACAAAGTTTATTAAATATAATAAAATTCAAAACAATAATAATTAAATAAAAATAAATATTCAGATTCAATATAAAAAATATCAAAACTTAAGATAGGGTAGGTCAGGGTAAATGCATCCCCAATACTGATATATTCAACTTCAAGGCAATTTTTGGACATATCAAACTAAACTGATCTGATCAATCTTATAGGCTAAGAGTTCCTTGGTATATTATGTTGTTTATCCCTATGTATATTGCTAAATATCTGCAATAATGGAAACCCCTTATTTAAATGAAATATGGTGTGAAATATGGTTTAGGTAGGTAGGTAAGTATCTAATTTATTAAAAAGGTGCTTTCATTACAAACTACAAAAATAACATTTATTAACTCAAAACATAAAAATATAAATGCAATAGTGATTTAAGCAATAAATCACAATTAAAACTAAGAAATATTGTAGCCTGTAAAATCCGTATTGAAATACAGAAGTCCCCTGCGATATCAAGGGCCTTTCAGTTTCTTAATGCACTTCTCCTCTTCAACATCGCATTCGTTATTCACCAACGGCCATTTAAAAAATTCCCTTTTTCTTATTTTTACACCTTAAAAATTTCATGTGGTATTCGAAATTTATATTGGAAATTATTTTGCCCACATAATATCTTGAAGTCTTTTTAGTAGAAATTTCACCAAAACATAATCGCCCGTATCAACTACATCACAGCCATTAGAAGTATTGCTAAGATTTTCATCTGAAATGTCAAGGAGACTTGTCAGAGGAAGATTCTTGTTTGTCATCTACGCTATCTGAAGAGTTAGAAGAAAGTGTGCTCACTCTTTTTGAAGTTCTCTTCGATGTGGCCGTTTTCTCAAGGGCCTTTCTCTTATTTATGGCATTCAAATTTAAAATTTTTCCAGTTACCTGCTATCTTTTTCTTACCAGTTTTCTCTGTTCCTGGCTCCCTTTAAATTTTAATATTGTGCAATAAAATGTGTTCAAATGGTCTCATTTTGAGGTCCTTCTTCGGCGCAAGATGTAGATGGTCTAGGACCAACTGAACTTGGAGATGATGTTGAAGGCATATCATTGACTTGGTTGTCTCCCTGGGAAGACATGGCATCGGCTTGTTTTTCCGTATTAGAAGACGAGACGTCAACTTGCATTTCTTCATTAAGCTCTAATGCTTTTATTGCTCGATATCTCATCAGCTTTTCAGCTTGAAACAGAGGTATTGGATACCTGTCTCTATTGACTGTTTGTTCATTATCGCAACTTGGTTCAAAAATTCCAGTTGCCACGAAACCACTTTTTATATTGGAATCTGTCAAGCTACTCCACGCCGTTCCTAGCAATTTTGAAAAGTTTTCTTTGGAGGGACGCATTCCTGCATTGCTTCTCTGCCAGGTCACTAGCAGTTTATCCCTCTTAGTTTTTAAACCACTAAAGCATGCCACATCCAAGGGCTGAAGTTTACTCGATGTGTGGGCAGGAAATTTTTGAATAACACCATTTTCTTCAGCTAATTGAAGAAGTTGGGGAGTCACATGTGTAGTAGGCCCATCTGCCTTGTCATTTTGTTTGATTTTTATAAGACAAACTACTATACTACGAATACAGGGAACCTGGCGGTGAGAACATGTTAGACTACTGCTTAGCAGAGATAAGCAGGCAGTTTACAAAGCGGTAACAGTGCAGGCGTTATTGCGGTAAAACAGTAAGCAGGAAGACACTAGACAGTAAAGCAGGCAGTGCGCAAATATCAGGCAATTGTAAGCAAATATTTACGGTTATTAACATGCTACTGTATATCTGAAAACCTGGGCAAAACTGAATAAAAGTGACATTAATTAAATACAGCGGTTATTAGTGTATGTATGCATTGGATAAAATCCAAAGAATGTTTGCCCAGCCTTAAATTATTTACTATCTACTGGTCTACTGGTCGTTGTGCACACGGCTGAATCGGTAGGTAGTCGGATCGGTAATGTATCTCTGATCTCAGTCTGACAGGAGCTGACTGTGAAATATGTTCGGTTCAGAGAGGGGATTTGCCAACCACGTGGTATCTTGTCAGAGGTAATAGAAAGGGTTCTTCCTTGTTTTTATTGTTCTTCATCTGAAATAGCCATACAATTAATCTCATATCCCTAACCCCTATACTAAGGGAATAATGGGGATGAACAACCCTTAGACACTCGTGATGCAATTGTGTTTGCTAAATATTTTAATATTTCAATTTTTATTCCATCAAATCCTGGTGCTTTATTTTTAGCTCGTTGATTCTTTCAGTTATTTAATTTTCGTTCATTTGTGAAATATAAATTTAAATAGTCATTCTGTTGTGGATAGTATCAGAAAATATCATTTAGATCGTTAACGTGTCTTATGTAATTTGCTAAGATTCTCCAACATTTGCAAAAAAATTGCTAAAGATATCAATAAGAGAAACTTAATGCAACACTACCTGTTGAAATCATGATCATCAGTTTTTATTTCAATTTCCTCATTACCCACCTACTAATAGGCTAGGAACGAAAGAACATTTGCAAAAAAATCGCAAAAGGTAAAAATAAAAGGAAACTTAAAATGCAACATTACCTGTTCAAATCATGTTCGTCCGCTTTTATTTCAATTTCCTCGTTACCTATTAGTAGGTTAGGGGTGAGAGAACTGGAATACCCCACCGCATAACCAGCACGGGTGAAAGTAACATTGTGTTATCTTTCTGTTGCAAAGTAATTGTAATTTGTAGGGTTTTAATTATTATTATTATTTAATTAATTCAGAGGATCTAATTAATTATTGCTGTCCTTTGTTTAATATGAAGTTTGGTAAACTTTCAAACTTAATATAGTTAAAGATAATCTTAAAGGTCACATGACACCTCAATAAACATTTCGCCGAGAATGTTGACATATCTCTAAATTAAACTTAAAATAATAATTTGTCTTTGCACGTAGAACGCCCATCGGGACTTGTCAGAGGTAAGAGTGTACAGGTGTGGACTTAAAAGATTTTTTGCATATTTTTATCACTAGGTTATGAATTTTCCTTGTTATTAATATTTATAAATAAATTATTTGGTAAAATTTTCAAAACATCACACATTAAAATGTCAAAAATATTCGATTTTAATAAATAAATTGAATATTTCACAAAAATGTTTTCTGCCTGATAACAAATAAAAAGCATGTTATCAGTAACATTTGACAAACCTTCATGTCAATTTCTTTTTTTGTTAAAATACAAGATGTATTATTTTTTGCATGAATAAAATCAATGTGCGCGGGGTCAGGCTGTGTTGCTTTTTAAAGCAGAGTGGAGAGTTTGGTGGAGAGGGTACGAGGTGTGCGACAAGGACGAAGATACTCGCGTTTACCGGCAAATCGATGGCTTGTCGCCTCTAGTTATAGAACTCTTTGATTGAACTGCCGTTTCCTGTTGCCAAATAAGGGACAGTGAAATTCGTGAGATTATGAATAAAAAATCATGAGCTTTGGGAATAATGTGTTTTATTCAGTAAAATACACATTCAGTCGTTAAAATAAAAATATGTTCTATTTAATAAAATAATACTAAAAAATATTACAAATAAAAAGGAAAGGTAAACAAAAGAAATAAACCAATAAAGCCAGCAAAACAAAACAGTTCAAATAACACCGCGAATATAACCCTGGTTGGTCCCTACTGCCACCTACTAGATTCTGATTACTACCTACAGAGAAAACATTCCATTAGTCAGAATCTGATTCACAAGTGTGTGTGACTATCTTTGTAATTGTAAGCAGAATTTATTTTCTTTAAAAGATTTGGAGTAGTTTTGAACTTATGACATTCACCTCTGCTTGAGACCAAACTTTTCGTGAGCAACAAACCTTCTAGGGTTTCACTTTTTAGTCCATTTCTTATTTGGGTTTTATTTAAATTTATTTGAGAAAAATAGACAATAATAGGCTACTTTTAGATTAACAGGAATGATAATAAATCGTAACCGGTTGAACCGGAAGTGATATCAACTCTTTTTTCATAGATGGAACTCCGGTTTGTATTTTTGATTGTATGCAATCTTCCTTTTTTTAACAGGCGTTGACGTTGAGGTTGGAATAACGTCGTATTTGTAGGAATCACTATCACTCTCCCCTATGCTCTCACTACTAGACATTAAATATTTTAAAAAGTTATGTGACACTTTATTTCACAGCAAATCACTATATTGGTATTATAGACCACTAAATATTTAATGTTCCACAATAAAGTTTACAGCACAGCTGTAGACATCTATGATCTATAGACTAAGAGAAGCATTGAATAATTCTTTACATCAGCTACTATTCACTAGATGGTGATATTTGTATGTTTATTTTTAAATTGTTTATTTGGATTGTCACATAACTTTTCAATTAACTTGCAATTAAGAAAATTTAGTGTACTGTACTGCAAATTTGTTATCGAATTAACTAATAAATAAATTAGTCATAGATCATTAGCAGGAAATTTGAAAATCGTAAGATTTACTGAATATATCGTGAGAACTGCATACAGATCGTGAGATCTCATGGTTTACCGTGGGTTTTGGCAACACTGCTGCCGTTCTTGCCTAGCCGCTCCGATTTTATCTCGGCTGCGAGCGTCAGTCATGACGTCGGAAGGTGGGAGATTAGCCGAAGTGTCTGTAGGCGCCGTGTCGATACACTGGTGGCGCCTCCGAAAGGCTGATTACGGAGCGCTCTGGAACTACTAGGAGTTGCGCTGTTATAAAAATACAAATCTCTTAAAGTTGTGAATGAACTTCTACAAAACAATTCATTTTAACTCTGTTAGGCACAATCTGCTGTTACATTTCTGGCACATTATTTTTGACAAGCCATTGGAACAGTAACCGCATCGTCCTTTGGAAGTATGTCCTGACCAATGTGACAGTGTCCTTTCTTGTAATTTCCAATGGTCTAGGTGCAACAGGGTGTTTGATTATTTTTATTGCGGGGGAGGTGTCGCGTGATGGTCTACCACGTTTAGGTTTTCCAATTGTTGCCAAAGATCACGAAATATCGCTTTGGAACGCATTTAGGGGTTTTATTATTTTTTTCTTTCTTATTGTTTTCCTTATACCGGGTGCCACAAGTAAGTGGCTCACCCTTATATTTCCTTTATTTTTTAACTTATTCATTTGAAATTTGGGGTGCATAAACTATCTGTATAAATGGATTTTTGGGCATGAAAAGTGGTATGAGACCATTTCCGGTTTACCCGGAAATGACCAATATCCATTTCAAATCTCTGCTATTTGTTTTTCTATTTTATTTAATTTGTTTAAAAATAAAAAATTTCTTGATAGCCGTATAATAATGTTTTTATAGTGCGTGATCGTTCTTTGCCAGCATTGATCGTTCTTTGCGCAGAATCGGTCGCTTTACGCGAAATATCCCGCAACTTATCATCTCCAACGCGAGCGGCCGTTTTTTCCGCTCTTTCACGTTTCACTTTTTCTATTAACTTACCAAATTGGCTGACGGCATTCCTGTCACCGGCCTGAGAAAAAATCTCTTGTTCTTCATCTCAAGATTCAATCAAATTCACAGGCGGGGAATAAATGTTGGTCTGACTGAAAGTTTCGAATTCACTTTTTTACCTGCTGCTTGCCTTTTTTTTTGAACTTTTAACAATTTTAAACTTTTTGTCCGCAATAAGACTAACAGGAGGATAAATATTTATTTTCTTCCATGTCCCTAAGGATGGAGGGGCAAATCAACCTGCTCTTTCAACCGACCTTGTACTCTGAGGCTACCGACATTGGGGTCCCCTTCTCGAGGTGGTGCAGCAGCTCCTTCTACGATATTACGTTCCTCCCCATCCAGGATACGAAACAACTCCGGATTGTACTCTTCAATCACGTCACCGGACAGGTGGTAATCCACTACGATGTAGTGGAAGTTGGGAAGGTTGTTGTTTACAGAACTACCACTACCCGCACTCACACTAGGTCCATTATTGATGAGCGTGGGTGACGCCACGCCACCGCCATTGTTGCGCGTGAGTGAAGCCACGCCACCTTTGTCTGTAGACGCGGCGTCCTCTTCGGCTACTCGAAGTACTCCCCGATCAATGGAGAGGCAGACCGCTTGTGGCTACCACCAGACACAACACTATTTCCTTCCAAGTTTTGTCTTGTAAATTTGCTCACGAAGACAAAAAGACTTTTAAAAGCGTTTGCACATTAGACCCTTCTGCTGTGCAAGATAGCTGAAGACGTTTTAAGAAAACTATATTTATTTTAATTACATTATTTGCAACTCAAAATTATAATGGTACAATTTTGTAATTTAAGCAAATATTTGTTAATAAAAAATATTTTTTAAGTGATGATATTTTTATTTCTTATATAATTAATAATAAAAAGATTACAAATTGGAATTTTCATTTATTTTTTTTACATAACGTAAAAGTTAAATATCTATTTCTTCTTCAGAAGAAGAATCTGCCTCGCTGCCGTACGATGGCTCAGTGTCCACTGACCATGCAGACGGCGAACTAGATCTACTAGGCGGCTCTATCTCCATGTATGAGCTAGGGCTGCTGGGTGGCCCAACTCCCAGTGGTCTCCACCAGTCTGCTGTCTGGAGCATTTTTATCACGCACCATTGCCAATCTGTATTTATAGGAAGAGTGTATCCGATGCTCTTTAGATACCCCCCACAGAAAAAATCTAAAAGTGTAAGGTCCGGAGATCGTGGAGAGAAACGTATATCACCGTTCTTTGAAATTAGGGTGCCCGGAAACAATGCTGTCACGGTGTTGATTGAAATGAAATAGCTGTTGTGTACGGCGTAGCACCGTCTTGTTGAAACCAGGTGTTGCCTGGATTATGGCCAAAATTTACTAAAGCTGGGCGTTACCAATTTTGAGTCATGTTAGTATATCGTTTACTGCTGACAGTTAGCATGCATCCGATGCCATCTTCAAAAAAGTAAGGCTGATGATTCCAGATGCCGACATACCACACAAAACATTCACCTTTTTCGAATACCGTTGTCTTTGGTGTAGTTTCCGCGGATTCCCAGCAGCCCAGTAGCGATCGTTCTGTTTGTTAACGCATCCATTCACGTGAAAATGGGCCTCGTCGCTGAAGATAATGCCTTCTAAACCACCTGCATCCTAAAAATTATTGATCATGGTTTCGCAAAAGGTTTTCCTCAGTACATGATCGGTTTGTTTCACACATTGAACTATCTGAAGTTTGTAGGGATGATAGTGTAAGTCGTCCGTTATAATGCGGTGAATACTGCCACGAGACAAGTTTCGCGCTTGTGCATGTTTGCGAAGGATGGCTATTTACAGCATGTGGCACTCGATCAATGTTGGAAGGTGTTGGAATGGATATCGGCCTGCCTGCAGGTGTAGCATTTGTTACTGATCCTCTTTCTCGAAATTTCTTCACCCACGACTTCACTAACATAGCAGATGATGCGTCACCCACGCGTCGAATATTGAAATGTGCACACAAGCGACGTCGAGCAACAGAATACGAATCGTTTGCTTTAAAATATGCCTCTAGCATAAACGCACGTTGCCTACCGGAACACGGCTCTATGGTTACTGAAATCTGCAGCTACCTGCTACATGCCTGACGTACACTTTTCTTGTACAGGGTCGGCATGAGGTCAGTTTGAAAACTAAGATATATTTACATTAGGTACTGGTTGTCGTCAAATTTCTCATCTTCATTAAAATGAAAAAGCACAACTTAACCGATCGGGACCTGTCAGAAGTAACAATGTACAAATGTGAAAATTGTAAATTTAAAACAAAGTTTAAGGATAATTTTTTTAATTTATTGATACATCATCTAACAGTACAATACCATTTATAAGATGGGAAACAACATATACATCATACAAAGATTACTTAAATTTACTAGCGTACATTTCAGTAAAGATATACAACAAAAGAAAATATAAATATTAGAGAGAATAAGTTGAATTTATTTACAATGAAAAGAGAGAACAAAAAATACATATCTGATTTAGACAGAATCTCCTATTTATTAAAGATGTCGATATCACGCTGGCTGCGGTTATAGCTAGAGCACATGGTGTAGATTGGTGAAAATGTTAAAGTATTAGTACAGACTATAGCAAGGTAGAAAGTTTGGTTTTGTCTTGAATTTATTCGCGGAATATGGAAATTAAGTCTCTGGAGTAATCTCACTACAGTCAATATAATAATGAATCATCTTTTTGTAGAAATTTATGGCAAATTCGTTGCGCCTTTCAGATAGGCTACGCATTGAAAACATTTGAAGTAAATCGCTTTGTGGAAAACCAATTGGCGGATATACAGGGTGTCCGGAAACAAAGTAGAAAAAAATTAACTGAATATTCCTTAGCCCAAATTAATGGGAGTTCTTCATATAACATTTTTCAAAATACCCCTTCGTTGTCAAGTTACAGCCCCTTTAAAGGGGTAATTTAAAAACTGTTATGATTTTTTTACTCAAAAAATAAAATTTCAACAAACACAATATTTGGCGTATCTACTACATTTATTAAAAGGCATCTTGTGAATTTTTTTCACCCCCTTGAGTGCCTCACCAAGGGGTAGAATGGGCAACCCCTAATATATTTTTTAAAATATTTTAAAATCTATTCATTTTACATTTCAGAATAAAATATTTTTTGAATCCCTTGTTCATTCTAAAACTTTTTTATCTCTTTAAAAAATGCCGTAGTACCAACCGTTTTCGTGATAAAAAATAAAATTTATGTTAATGCAATGGAGTTCATTTCAATCATTACTGAACGATAATGTTTTAAAACTTTTAGTAGGCTGCTAGTAGGCTATAATCGAATAATCTAAATATTCATTAACAAATTCTATGTAATAATAGTAGAGGACTTAAGCCGGAACTGGATACTCCCCCCACCACTTTTAGTGACGACATAGGTGGGCGGGGCCTATGAGGTGGGGTGGGGGGTAATTAGAGTGGTGGGGTAATTAGAGTGGGGGTTAATTGGAGTGGTGGGGGGTAATTATATTGTTGGGGGTAATTATAGTGGTGGGGGTAATTCGAGTGGTGGGGGTAATTGGAGTGGTGGGGGGGTAATTACGGCGGTGGGGGTAATTCTGGTGGTGGGTAAATACAGTGGTGGGGGGGGGGCAATTAATGTGGTAATTGCTGTGTTAACTGTAAAGATAGTGGGGGATAATTAGGACGTTACATACACTGGTGGTGGGGACATTGCATGGTGGGTGGTAATAAGAGCAGTTGCATATGTGTAATTACGGTGGTGGGAGGCAATTAATATGGTAATTGTTGTGGGGGTAATTAGGACGTTACATACACTGGCGATAATAAGAGTACTTAGTGTAATTATTGCGGTGGAGGGGGGTAATAACGAGAGTACTTAGAGTACTTACTATAATTATTGTGGTGGTGGGGGTAATAATGAGAGTACTTAGTGTAATTGCATAATTAGAGTACTTACTATAATTATTGTGGTGGAGGGGGGTAATAACGGTAATTGCATAACGAGCGTACTTACTGTAATTATTGCAGTGGAGGGGGGGTAATAACAGTAATTGCATAACGAGAGCACTTACTCTAATTATTGTGGTGGAGGGGGGTAATAACAGTAATTGCATAACGAGAGTACTTAGTGTAATTGCATAACGAGAGTACTTACTGTAATTGTTGTGGTGGAGGGGGTAATACCAGTAATTGCATAACGAGAGTACTTAGTGTAATTATTTTGGTGTGGTAGTGGGTGGTAATTATTATGTTATATACACTGGTAGTGGGGGCATCGCATGGTGGGTGGTAATAAGGGTAATTGCATAAGTGAATGGGGCAATTGTCGTGGTGGTGGGAGGCAATTAAGACGTTACATACACTGGTGGTAGTGGGAGCATCCCTATTATTATAAAACTTAATGCCGGGTTGGTATATGACCATTGTACAACATAGACTGCTACAGTAATGGGGTATTATGCATTATTTCCATACTTACAAATTATTTACATTAAAAATCTAATTACATATCTAGTTAATTAGAATCATACATTGCATGCAGGTCATCATCTGGAAGCCTTGATGTTAACTTGATTAGATTTGATTTTCTTAAATGCATTTTTTAATATTCGGGCTTTATACATTTACATATGTGTGTGCGTACAGAGGTGTAAAATTACACATATTTTTTAATTTAATATTTACACGATGTTGTTACATGCAACATTATAATATTACAATAGTTCAAGATGTATTCATTTATTTCCACCATATATTATTAAAAGCTCACGTTAATAAATATGAGAATATCTAATCAAAATAAACTTCTGAAAGAAACACATCACAACTATAGCTATTAGTCCAGCGAAATTAGCAAAAGGGTATTAGAGTATTTAGAAAACCGGCACGTCACAACGATTTTTTAGAAAGTTGGGTCTTGGGGCACTAATGAAGGTATCGATGTTCCGCTAAAAAATTTGAGTGGGGCACTATGGTTTTATATACGTTTCTTCGGCAGAAAATATCTCAAAACGGTTCACTTTATCAAAGAAATGTCAAATAGAAAAAAAAGTTTCCTTATCAAATTCCCTACAAAATGATGCGATGGAAAAAAATCAATTCGCAATTATTGCTAGAAATTTCCAAAAAAAAAAAAAAAAAATCTGAAAAAATTCACATTTATTCTTTGTACTCTTACAAACATTTTTTTTTTGTTTTATACAATTTTTTTGACCCAGTTTTACTGAAAAAGGTTAACTTTTAAGAAAAAGGTCAACTTTTTAGAAAAAATCTCATTTTTTTTTGGTTTTATTAAAAAATGATTTCTCATAATTTTTTCGTAACGTCAAACATTTTTTTTTTTTAAGAAACTTCTTGACTCTATAGGGCTGAATCACCCATGAAACATAAATGTTATAAATTTTGCCACCCATATTCGTAAAGTAGGCATTTTCTTCGATTGTTTCATACCCTGCAACAATATTTTTGTAGCTTCAAATTTTTGGAGAAAGTGAGGTCGCATTTTCTCAGAGGATGCCCCACAACGGTTTTTCATTAATTGCGGAAAAAACGGTGTGGAAAATCGATATCACAGAATAGGTCATTTTGCACGAAATTTAATAGGGAAACTTTCCCTATTTGGCATTTTTTAAAAAATAAAATAAACCGCTTTCTGAGATTTTCTGCTGAAAAACGTATATAAAAAATCATGATGCTCCAGCCAAATTTTACCTTTATTAGTACCCTATTGCCTGACTTCCTACCAAAAATCGGGCTCGTCGAAAAAATCTAATTCCGGCGCACTATATAAATAAAAACAGTTAATCATTATCTTCTATCCTGGACTGTCAATTAACAACGCCCGGTAACTGAGTACTTAGATCATATAAACATTCCACCATTTGGGTACATTCTTGTTCGAGTATAAACTCAAGTCTTTCAATGGAATCGAGCATATTTGCAATTTTATGTACAGAAATTAGATGAAATGTTGTTCGGTCTTCGATTACATTCGCTATGATAATTTTCTCCACCAGGGCACTGTCGAGGTTCGAATCAATCTACATGTTTTTTTTTAAATCCAGATGTTTATTCATATCGTCAGTACATACTTATACACATTAGACAACGGTATGTGCTAACAGTGCCGCAACGTAGTTTTTCTTACACATCCGTAGCCTTATATAAGTCTATTAATCCCTAATAATATATAAAAATCTATTGACAGTTAATGTTTTTCTGTAAAAAAAAAAAAAGCCTGATTCACTAATTTCAACAAAAAAACTAGAATATACTCATGAGTACCATTTTGCACTGTGTTGATTCTTTTATTTAGTTACTTTGTGCAATTAATTTTTTAATAATTCTATAAACATAGTTTACCAAGTGTATTCTGTTCCCCTATTACATTGGATTATTGTATTATTGTATTGTATGCTGTTTTCTTTTTTACGTAATTAGTTAGGTAAGTGATTTATAAGGTTAAGTGTAAGAATAGCCACACGGCTAAACTTCGCTTTGTAAATTGCTATTTGTAATGTGCTTGTAAGTGTACATCTACACTTTTTGAATAAAGCCGTTTATTATTACTATTATTAATATTATTATTATTATTGGTTATAATTGTTTATGAAGCTCCGGTATCTCGCCCCAAAAATATGAAAATTTCAGCGTTAAAAATCATATTCAACACGTTATTTACGTAAAAATCTGATGGTCATATTACGTTACCTTAGTTTTATCTAATTCAAAGCAAAACATGCTTTTTTTTTTACTCTTTCAACTACTTTTTACATTGTTGTAACAATTACGCATCTTAAATTATAAAATAGGAAGAGGTATAAATAAAACAGTTGTGTCACATATTGTATATGAAAATATTATTTATATGATAATGTTGGGGGAACATACATGGCAAGTACAGAATGCAATGTTCTGGAAATGCAAAATGTACTTCGTGGAGTAATAAGTACTATCTGGGCGTATGACAATTTACGGCTTCTGGTGATCATCCTGTATAACGTTTTAATTTAAGCAATAATATTTTACACTTTGTACAGTTATAACATCCTTATTAAATCAAATTTGTGTGATAAGGAAACCAAAAATAAATATTCCCAGGTACAAAAAACATTACTAAAATCCATCACGTTAAATTACCTTTATATCAGAGAAATTATCTTTTTTCTTTAATTAGATGACGTTGCCCAAATTGCGAAACGATGCTTTGACAAAATCGCTTTTACCTACATAGTAGCAATCCTTTTCATTTACGTCAACATTTAATAAAGGGAAACTTAGACCGCAGTTTTCTCAAACCAGGTATAATTTAGATTTCGATAAAAAACTATGCTCTACTACTTATTATGCCTATGGGAAGTTCCAGCGAAAATTACTACGATAAAGATGATTGATCATGCAAAATTCAGAAAATTTCTATTATTTGTCATAGATTGTACCCAGCAATCAGATGCAATGAAATGTCGACATAAAAATAGAGTTTGAAGCATAAAAAAGCAATTAATCACAACATGTTTTGTTCTTGCTAGGTTTGAAAAAAAAAAAAATTGTGAAACATTGCTTTGAAGAAATCCCTTTTTACCTGCATAATAGTAATTATTTGCATTTACATCAACATCTAATAAATGGAAAAGGTACCGTCTGAGAAGTTATGTTTTTTCGTAAACCGTAGATTTTTAATGACAATATACTATTCAGTTTTAGTTTACTCATATATTGACACGATATTGTTCTCTAATTATCTAGTAATACTGAAACAGTATCCCTAATTGAATTTATAGCTTCTGTCGATCATGCTGTAATTACATGTAGCCAAATTTGTGTACAATTATACCAAAAATAATAGACAATGCAATCATTCTCAGATACAAAAAAAACAGAAGCGACTTTAAAACCCATTCTGGAAACACATGAATATTTATAAAAATATATCCACTAGAATACATTAAACTGTTACGCCATACATATATGTATATATATTTTTTTAAAGGGACAGTATGTCCCACTTTTCATGATGCCCACTTTTCATGATGCTCATATCACAGCTTTCTTATTTACAATGTGATTGTTTTAAAGTTTGGGTGGATGGTACTTATCCATCACGAGATTATGTAACGGTAGAATATTTTGAAATCCGCCAATGGTACCCATCGTTATGATGAAAAATGTACTTAATTTTCCAAAAAAAAGATATTAGGCTAAGTTTCATCTATAAAACAATCACATAAACTGATTCGTTGTTATAAACTGATTCGTTGTTATAAAAAAAAAAAAACTGACTAATATCTAATTTCAATAACATGAGAACAAAACATTTTCCCTGTTAAAGTATCAATAATTATTAGTCATAACACTCATAACCTTATTTTAAGACATAATTAAGCCGAAGAAAGATTGTCGCTCCATTTAGAATTAATCACGTGATATGTTGAGCAAACTGTGATTTAGTTATCTATGTAAATTTTATTATTTATTGAAATGTTCGTAAACCAAATTTATCTAAAATTGAACTTTTTTTTTTTAAATGTCCAAATCTATTATTGTTTGAATTTGACCGTTCAGTAAACTGACTGATGTCACGTGATTAATTCTAAATGGAAAGCCTGTGCTTCTCTAGCATAATTAACTCTTAATTCCTTCTGAAAATAAAGTTATGACTGTAATAATTGATACTTTAAAAAAAAGGGAAGCTTTTATTTTCCTATTACGTGAACACGAAGTACACTATGTTATTAAAATTCGGTTTCAGTGAGTTTTTGAGAATAGCAAATAAGTTTATGAGGTTGTTTTACAGTTAAAACTTTGCCTAATATCTTCTTTTTGAAAAATTAAGTACATTTTTCGTCATAACGATGGACGCCGCTAGTGAATTTTAAAATATTTTACCGTTACACAATCTCCTGATGGATAAGTACCTCCCACCCAATTTTAAAAAAAATTGCATATTAAAAGAGCTGCGATATGGGAGTCATGAAAAATGAGACATAATGTATAATCCTCATTTTTTTTTTTTTTACGGTCAGTAAAATTATATTACCAAGTTGTTGCATCGTACACCTGACGTCGGACATTATTGCCGCTTTTACTTTTCAAGGCACGTGTCTCCCATTATAGAATGGTTGTCCGACAGGTGTTAGGTATCTTGTAAATGCCCAGCTTAATGTTGAAATTTTAGGTATAAGATATTCTAACCATTATTTACAAATGCACTTGCAGCTTTCTGCCACCGATGAAATATCTGTGTTAATAGAGGTTGTTTTACAAGCAACAAGATGTTTTAATATTAATTTAATAAAACATACTTTTCAATGTAATGAAACATATTCTTTATAGGATTTGGTAAATAGTAGAACAACTATCTGTAAAAAATATTAATTTCCAATCTTTGCATTCATTCGATAACATGCATTCTGGATAATTGGTTATGCTAGCAATTAAAATTCTAAAATGAATTTGTCTGTTTATTATTTGACAATTTTCGTTGTAAAACTAATATCCATATAGTCGCCTATGGCCGTGCAGAGTAAACTAATATCTACAGAACGTCTTACGACCATTAAGATTCAGTTAAAAATGAGAGCAAAAGCTTATCTACTCAATAAAGAATTAAAATCTACCGAAAACAAGACTTTTTATTTATCTGATAGTTTTTCTGCAGTTTTCCAAATCCTATAAAGAATGTGTTTCATTACAATGATATGCAAACAAGAAATAATTCACATTTAAACATACTTGTAATTATTTTACATGTACAAAAAAAAAAAAAGTAACAATATTTTTTTTTTTTAAATTCATTTATTATCACACTTAATTATTTTACAAGCAAGAAAAAAAAATGCAACAAAATATTTTAAAATTCATTTAATATAACACTGTTCATTATTTTACAAGCAAAAAAAAAGTGCATCAAGATATTTTAAAATTCATTTATTATATCACACATTTAATTATTTTACAAAAAAAAAAAAACAATGCAATAATATACTTTAAAATCCATTTATAGTAACATACAGTTAATTAAGAATAATTAACTCTACAAAAAAAAAAAAAAATCAAGAAATAAATACGAGATATTTTAAAATTCATTTACTGACATACTGTTCATAAAAATGTTTAAAAATTAAAAAGCAACAGACACATATAAGTTACTTTACAAGTAAAACCAACTAATCACTAAATCTAAAAAAATAATAATTAAATGTAAAAAAATACAACCTATAAAGACAGGAAAAAAAAAAAAGCAATAAAACATTTTACATGTAAACCTACCTAATAACTAAAATATGATCTAAAAGATTTGTTTTACAAAAAAAAAAAAAAAATGCATAGCCCCTCTTTGCCTTCGCTAGTTCTGGCCGAATTTTTTTAATTTATTAACAATGCCTTCCAACTCCCGTCGGGACTTAGTCTCGGCTATGCGGCGATTATTGATGCCCTCCATCATTTGTCGGACCTTAATCCTCTCCGCATTCGCATTAACGATGATTTGCTCCCTATCTAACCGTAATTTTACAAGTTTGGCGTGTATTCTTTCTATTTCAAGCGATAGAGTTTCTGCATGCTGCAAACGTTCTTCCACATAGGCGCCCCGTTCTTCAGCATGCAGTAGCAGAAAATCATCATTAGCGCACGCCACCACATCTGCATCGTGCCTTTGCTTCGTTTTGTTTCTTAAGACCTTCATTTGTCTAAATGCATTTTTAAACAAATGTCGGTCAGCTTCTTGTGAAATAAAATCACAGTCCGAGTCAGAATCTGAGGGATTCTGAATCGGCGGAACTGGTGAATGATTATTTAATAACTCTGACATGTCCATGTTACCCAGTTCCGGGATTTCATCCACAAGTTTCAGCCGTGGTGCGGCACCCAACGTCATCTCAGAATGCGTAGAATTCTGACTTGATGTTGGGATTGGTGATGGCACAACCGCATTAGAAGTGCCAGCTCCTTCTAATGCATTGTTGCCACCTGAGGGTAGTTGTGACGGCACTGCATTAGAACAGCTTGGTTGTTCTAATGCTGTGTCGTCAAATCTACCACCTAACACCGGACTATGGTTCGCGTCGCGATTTAGCTCACCGTTAAGGCTCATTAACCCACCCTTTCCTCCCATGCCTCTGCCCACAGGCCTAGGTGGGTCCTCTTGAATAGGGGTTAATGGTTCATATAAATTTTGAGGCACATCTGATTTATATTGAATAAATTGTGGCGGATTATCGGAAAAGTCCGGTGTTAATTGTGTAGCTACCCTTCTTGAACCACACCCTGATGCTACTGACGATGGCTTTGTGTTGGGGTTTATGATACATCTACCCCTACCCCTACCTCTCCTACCCCTACCTCTCCTCGATGCCACCGATGATGACTTTGTTTTATGGCTATTACTTTTTTCTACTTTAACACAATTTACTTTAGGCTTTATAACAAAATCATCATCGGAGTCATCGCTATGAATATCGGCTCTTTTAGCCTTTTTGACTGCGGGCGGTTTCACAAAATCATCGTCAGAATCATCACTAGCGACCAACGATACAGATGCACATGAGGGTTGGAAGGTAACGCGACGCCCATCCTGACTTCTCGATGCAGAAGCTACCGGTTCAGTTGTTTTCAGATTTACATCTAAACGAGCGAGCTCCTCAGCAACGATGAATTCGCTTTCACGATCCTGTAAATCTTCTACGACTTCGGTGCTATCGGAATGAATTCCTCTACTAGCTTCGTCGTCGGAGATATGAATTACTGGATGAATGTCCGCATCAGGTTGGTTTACCGCGTATCTCTGTTGACCGCCATAAACTGACCCATCAATCGCGCCAGTGCTGGAGGTCGCATTAGAGGTGGCGTTAGATGTTGAGGTACTTGTGACCGGGATTCTAATATTTGAAACTATGTTTACCCCCAATCCCGGCCTACCTGCTATGCTGTATGTCGGGCCCATACTTCCAGCACCAGGTCCTAGGGGTGTCGGACCTGCTGCGCTACCACTCGGTGTCAATATAATTCTATTTGTCGCGGAGCCGCCCACAGTGTATTGTACTGTGGGGGCCGCCGCGTATATTATACTTTTGTTTGTAACTGTTGGCGCACATACCGTGGTAGCAGGGCCCGATACAAAATTTGTTAAAAGAGCCACACCCTGTAGAAGCCTATCAGCATTACTAGCCTCCGATTGATTGGTTGTTTTACGGTTGCCACCAGAAACAACGTGTCTCACCATTATAATCGAATTTGAATAGAAAAAAATTAACTTACAGTGTAAAAAACAAGCGTTTGGCACAGAACACAGAGCACAGAATATGTAGTACACAATAAAAGTTGAAGGCAAAGAAGGCTTTGGAGGCACCCTTAAAGTATAAATACGTCACTCCAGAGTAATGGGGATGGTGGGGGCTTCATCCTCATTGGTTAAAATGTATCATACCATGTGCCACTTCGTCGTTTTATTGTTTATGCCGTGTATAGAATTTTATTTAATTCTTGAAGAATGAAACTTTATGCACAAATGACCACACCAGACTGAGTTAAAATTTTGCTGTCGCTAATATTTTTTTTATTAAAATATAACCGTGATTTTATTAAAATATAACCGTGATTTTATAGCACTCAAAACGTGAATATTACAAAAAAAAAAAAATGTATCACTACAATACAGTAACACACCAGACATATTTAAAATTGAGTAAAAAACTATTGTTCTAAACTATCATTAAAAATCTACGGTTTGCCCCAATCTCGGACGGTCTAGTTTTTCCATTTATTAAATGTCAACGAAAATGTAAAGAATTGCTATTGTGCAAGTAAAAGGTGATTTTTTCAAAGCAATGTTTCACAATTTCGGTGGTGTCATCTAATTAAAAGAGATAATTTTCCTTTATTAGATATCGTAAATGTCAAGAATTACCACTTTGCAGGTAAAAAAAAGGGGATTTTGTCAAAGCAGTGTTCCATAATTTTAATTGTTTCATGTAATTGAAACATATAAAAGTACCACAATACACTGAAATCTAATGTTGACATTTGATCAGGGTCGAATGCATTCAACTACGTTTTTAGGTAATTGCCAGTACGTTTCACAAATTCCGGTAAATGAAATAAAATTCACTTTACCACAATAGTGTGCATTTGTGGCGTGCATGGTATATGGTAGTTAAATGCATTATCCACATATTCCCATTTATTTATGTTATAGAAAATGTACAATATCGTTTTTTTAGAGTTCCAATATAGAAAAAACTAACTGAAGTCGGTGTCAATGAGATGAATGTTGACGGATTTATTACGAAAGCTGTATGCTTTTGTTTGTGGGTGGCACTTCGACTATACCTGTTACATCAATGTAGAACATAAATATTATAATATAAAAGCATTTTAACAATGGGACGTTAAAATCCCTTCTACCTCTTTTCTTTACATCATAAGCATCTGAGAATATTTATAGTGCCCATTATGTCTGGTTTCCTTTTAAATGCAAACCCTTGAGTTGGGTTAGACTGACTGACTCAGTTACCATGAAAACAATTGTACTTTTAGTAGTTTGGCAGGTCGGAAATAATGATCCCTAATATACCAATTTGATTACATATGTAAAATATCATTGCAGAAATTGGAACGTTATAGAGGAGAACAGTTATAATGAATGAATTTTCCTAAAAAAACATTTTTTTTTTTGTGTTTTTTTTGCATCGAGTTCCTAATACTGAGTATAATGAAAATTACAGCTTGTTATATATTTATTTATTTTTAACTTCGGGGTGGCCTTTAAAAAAAATATATTGATACCTCGAGATTGTTTTTTCGTAAATAACTCAAAAGTCTTACATTTATGGAAAATGTGGTATGGTACAAAAAACAGGAGTTTGAAATTACATGTATTTATTGGTATTTTGGTACGATGAATAATTCTAAACATATGATAGTTTAAAAAAAGGTGCTCGAACGGTTATCAATCGTGATATAATGTTTAAATCTTAAATATGCCAGAAACAACAGTATGATATAATATAAATTAGCTTGAAAAATAACGATGTTATGTGCAAAACAATAAGTGTTTTGTAATTTTGTTTAGATTAAAAAAAAAATTTTTTAAAAAGGATTTTTCTGCTGTCACTGGCTATAGAATATAAATTCCAAACATCTGTAGGTACCAGTTTTTATTAATATATAGAATTTCCAACATAAGCTTCAATCTATCACAAGTATTGAAAAAATATGACATTTAAATGTATTACTTTGCCACTAAAAGTTCAAGCCCCACATTTGTACATATTTCCGAAACTATTAATTCTACAAATATTTAAAAAGAAATTAATATGTCGCTTCTTAAGATTTATTACTTAGGTGAGGAAATTATCGTAGCTAATATAATCGAAACCCAAACAACTTTATTATCTAAGTTCTGTTCATAACATTGCAAATATGAATGATCCATTAAATGAGGTGAGCCTATGAGTGCACAAGACCGTACCCAAACGGCAAAATGTTCGTATGATCTAAGTACTCAGTTGGCGGGCGTTGTTAATTGACAATTCATTTATAGTTTATTTAATAGATTATTTAGTATGATTTCAGAACTTTATTGAGTACCACATTACGCTGGAATCTAATGTTGGCACTCGATCAGAGTCGAACGTCTTCAATTACGTTTGTAGGTAATTGCCGGTACATTTCACAAATGTACATGGTAGTTAAATTGTAACTGGCAATAATGAATATTTTACCACTTCTTCGCTTTCAGCGGATGTTTACAATATAACAAAACATTCATAAGCCTTGGTTATAATTTTAATAAACAGAACCCAATAAAAATGCATTACCCCCAATATTCTTATTTAATAATATTATAGAAAAATGTTGCACACTGCCGTTTTGGGAAGTCCGAGACACTAAAGCACAGGTAAAATGGGAATATAGAAAAAACAAACTGAAGTCAGCCACAGAGTAGTTGATTTATTGTGGGAGTTCCATGAGGTACATTTTTTTGAAGATAAAGTTCTATTGTTTGTTAATGTTGGCGGATAAATAACATCAGAATTTGACCACCCATTATACCCGATTGTTACATTGAAAACAAGAGAAAACTCAGCATTGTGTCCATAATGTGAGCCATAAATACCATAATATAAAGACATTTTAGGGGATTTTAAAGCCGCTTCTGTTTCTTTTGCGTGAGCACCTGAGGATGTTTGTAGCATCAATTAGTTTTGGTTTCCCTTTAAAGGCAAACCCTTAGGAATTCTTGTTATAACTGTATAAAAAATTTCGTTAACAGCTCTGAAACATTTGGCGTTAGATGAAAGTCTGCCAGCCGACTTTAATAAAGCAACTAATGGACAAGAGAGCGGGTATGATATGAACATATTTTAGGACATGGTACCGGAGCTTTATAAGTATATCAAATATACATCTAGATTAAAAAAAAAAAATACAGATTCACCACAACCAAGTCATGTTTGTCAAATATTCAACGATTTGAACCGTCATTAAAAATATACGGTTTGCGAACCACATAATTCCAATCTCGGACGGTCTACATTTTCCATTTATTAAATGTCGGTAAAAATGTAAAGAATTGCTATTGTATAGGTAAAAAATGGGATTCTGTCAAAGCAATGTTCCACAATTTTGATGACTTCCTAAGCATTGGTTATAATTTTAAGAATTAGAATACAATGAATGTGCAATATCCACATATTTTCTTTTATTTACATTATAGAAAATAATGCACAATACCGTTTTTAAGAATTCCAATATACAAAAGCCCAAATAAATTGGATAGATTTATTTATGCATTTGTTTGTTGGTGGGCCGCACATTGCCTACCTGCTCCATCAGTGTGAAAACAAACTCTGCATTGTGTGTATAATAGCATACATACATGTATTTTAACGTAAGGTAAAGTTGCTTCTGTTTTTTTTTTTTGTACCTGAGAATGTTTATAGTTTCATTTAAAAATGTAAAGCATTGGATTGGGTCATGCTAATTCACTTACCATGAAAACAATTGTACTTTTAATGGTTTGGCCGGTCGAGAATAATGACCCTTACTACCAATTTGATTTAATAAGTAATAAGTGTAGTTTTCGGATATTTTGTTTTTGGAAGCCGCAAAATCTGTGATTTTTTGGAATTAATGTACTACGAAAGTTTATTTCATTATAACTATTAAACAAAGTATAATATATTAATTAATAAAGCCTACTACCCTGCATGGATCGTCTCGCGGCGGCATACCACCTAGGAGATATCTTTTCGTGGACATAAGGAATATTTAAATCAGATTGATATAGCTAGACAGTGTATTTGTATATACAAGTATTGTGTGTCCGTGTGTGTCTGTAACTGTAAGCAAATGGGTATGACTACATATGTGTGTGTTTTGTTATATTCGAGTAAGTTAGAGATAAAATTCCTAAGTCTTGGTTATAATTTTAACAATGAAGGTGCATTATCCACATATTTCCTTTACTCATATTATAGCAAATGTACAATACCGTTTTAGAGTTCCAATATACAAAATCTCAGGTAAATTGGACTTATAGAAAAACTAACTGAAGTGCATGAGATGACAGTTGACAAATTTATTACGAAAGCTTTGTGCTTTTTTTTTTTTTTGTTTGTTTGTGGGTAGCAATTCGACCACACATTATGCATACCTATTGCATCAATGTGAAAACAAATAAACTCTGTATTGTGCTTATGATATAAGAACATTTCAACGTGGTGGATTTTAAAATCGCTTTTTTTTTTTTTTTTTTTTTACATCATAAGTACCTGAGAATATTTATAATACCCTTTATACCACTTTAAACGTGAACCCTCGGGTTGGGTTAGACTGGCTCAGTTATCATGAAAACAATTCTACTTTTAGTGGTTTGGCAGGTCGAAAATAATGACCCTTTCTACACCAATTGATAACTATACAAAAATTTGATTACATACGTAAAAATATCGTGGCAGAAATTGGAACGTTATACAGGGTGATCATCAGATGATATAAATTGTCATAATATATTGTAATTTTGATTCAGCTAAATGGTTAAAATAGGGAGGATATTTCAGTTTTACTGAAAAATTAGAGCACAGTACTCATTTTACTATAGATGTAAACTAAAATTGAATGGTGTAATTATCCATAACATTGCATAAATATTATCATAAATTCTTGTAATAGTTGGAAATGACACTTTCTTATGGAATGTGACTTTAATACGTTTTGAAATTTTAGTATATTATTCTTTAAACCCACACAAACAAAATTCTCAGTGAGCTTAAAAAAGAAAGTTCTAACTATATTTCCATGACTTCTACAACCCCTGGAAGTCGCAAAATCTGCGATTTTTTTTGGAATTAATATACCACAAAAACTTTTTCATTATAACTATGAAACAATGTATAATATTAATGAATGAATGAAGCCCACCACCCTGCACGGACCGTCTCGCAGCCGTGTGTGTGTGTGTGTGTGTGTGTTTTGTTATATTCGAGTAAGTTGTTACAAGAAAAAAAAAGGCTAATTATTTTAAATATACTTTATTCAGAACAAAAAGAAAAAAAAATATACACAATACAAACATTTTAAATTTAAATATTTACAACACAAATAAAGAACACAATAAAGACATTACTGGTAATTCTTCAATTTGAATTTAGTCCATTTTCATTAGCTTGCTTGCCTTACCAATTGCATTTCATGATTCACACACCAACATGTTCTATCGTGACGCAGCGAATTAAAATAAAAAAACCCTACATTCTCACAAAACATTTTATCTGTTCTGCATTTGTTGCATACGTTATTCCAACAGTCATCACCATATGTCTCACAATATAGACATCGCTGCCTCATAGGATGATCCGCTTTGCACACATCACAAACATCTCTCACTATTCCAAAATTTGTTCGAGTCAAAGTCTGAAGACACTTTCGGCACTCATGTTGTTTACGCGCCGCTGGTCGTTTTTCTCTAACTTCTTCAGTTTGCACAGGATTCTCCTCTACACATTTTTGACATAATCCTGTGCATGGGTTAATGTTCATTCCCTTAGGCCAGGCTACGTAACAATTATGGCATAGGATTCGACCGTACACACTGTATGGATATGCAGCAATTTTTGGTTTTGATTCCCACTCTTTTGGAAAAGGCATTTTAATATTTCTTAATACTTTACAATGTATATAGTATGAAAGCAGAATAAGAACTGTGTTCCTTTTTCGTGTTCACTTCTTATTTAAGTAGATGTTTAGGGTGCTGACGTCAGAGATGACATGACATCACCGGCTACATATAAATGAGGAGGTGGCTCGATACAAGTCAGTTGATATTCAACACTGTAATATAAATCCTCACGTTTACATTTACGATAAATTTTTTATGAATTTATAATGGCTGCTCTACCAAATTTGATGGTTGGTGTACCCAGGGGGGCCAATTTACGCTTTCTGGATTGGTTGGCGGAAGTGGATCTGCTCAACAACATGTGGAACGACGAGGAAGGTGACGCAGATGTGGCTGCTGTGGAGTGCGTTGCAGAATGGGAGGTTGTTGCCGAGGAAGAAGGTGCTCTCGAAGGGGATATTGTGGTCGAGAACGACGAAGAAGAGGATGTCATACGTCGAGAGGCTACTGATCCTGATGACGATGGCATCGTAGCGGATGCGTCGGATGGCGAAGATGAATTGGTGCTCGCCCACAAGTATCTCCTAAGAGGGAACGCCAGGGATGAGATTTTCTGCACCACCATAGCTTACGTAGCTATTGATACAAGGGGTGGTGCAGTGTATCAACTGTGTTATGGGTGTTATGTAGGTTATCAGAAACGTGTCGATCGATCACTCCATCGACATGTTGATCTACATAGCACAACACGCTTAACCGATGTGGATAGGATTCATTGCAAGTGTTGTAGAGATCCACTGTTTCAAATCAGACCTGTGGAGATCTGCACTGCTTGTAATAGCAATAGAATATGTAAATAGTTTAATTAATTATGTAAATATGTAAATAGTTAAGTTTAAGTTAATTCTTCTATAAATAAATACTTCTGTCATATGAAAATGATTGTTTTTACTTTCTATCTTAAGTGCAAAATGTCGTGGGGTAAATTGATAAGAAACTAGTACACACCTATTCATTTGAGTAACCGCATTTAACACGGACTATTCAAGATCCGACAGCTTGCTTCTTGCGTTACTGTGAAAACAAGTAGTACATGATATGTAATTAGATTTTTACTGCAATACCATAACGAAAAAAAAAAAGAACAATCTCGTTAAGTATGGAATTAATGCATAATATCTCTTTACTGTAGCAGTCTATCCTATACAATGGTCATATACCAGTTTTATAACAATAGGGATACCCCCACTCCCATAAATAAGATTGTATCGTCACAGCATTACACCCCCACCACAGTAATTACACAATCACACTGTACTCTCATTACGACAATAATTACCTCTCGCCATGCTACTTGCCCTCTATCACAATATGAAAAAATTTAGCAGACCTGCATGCAATGTATGATTCTAATTAACTAGATATTTAATTAGATTTTTAATGTAAATAATTTGTAAGTATGGAAATAATGCATAATACCCCATTACTGTAGCAGTCTATGTTGTACAATGGTCATATACCAACCCGGCATTAAGTTTTATAATAATAGGGATGCTCCCACTACCACCAGTGTATGTAACGTCTTAATTGCCTCCCACCACCACGACAATTGCCCCATTCACTTATGCAATTACCCTTATTACCACCCACCATGCGATGCCCCCACTACCAGTGTATATAACATAATAATTACCACCCACTACCACACCAAAATAATTACACTAAGTACTCTCGTTATGCAATTACTGGTATTACCCCCCTCCACCACAACAATTACAGTAAGTACTCTCGTTATGCAATTACACTAAGTACTCTCGTTATGCAATTACTGTTATTACCCCCCTCCACCACAATAATTAGAGTAAGTGCTCTCGTTATGCAATTACTGTTATTACCCCCCCTCCACTGCAATAATTACAGTAAGTACGCTCGTTATGCAATTACCGTTATTACCCCCCTCCACCACAATAATTATAGTAAGTACTCTAATTATGCAATTACACTAAGTACTCTCATTATTACCCCCACCACCACAATAATTATAGTAAGTACTCTAAGTACTCTCGTTATTACCCCCCTCCACCGCAATAATTACACTAAGTACTCTTATTATCGCCAGTGTATGTAACGTCCTAATTACCCCCACAATAATTACCCCCACAACAATTACCATATTAATTGCCTCCCACCACCGTAATTACACATATGCAACTGCTCTTATTACCACCCACCATGCAATGTCCCCACCACCAGTGTATGTAACGTCCTAATTATCCCCCACTATCTTTACAGTTAACACAGCAATTACCACATTAATTGCCCCCCCCCACCACTGTATTTACCCACCACCAGAATTACCCAAACCGCCGTAATTACCCCCCCACCACTCCAATTACCCCCACCACTCGAATTACCCCCACCACTATAATTACCCCAACAATATAATTACCCCCCACCACTCCAATTACCCCCCACTCTAATTACCCCCACCACTCTAATTACCCCCCACCCCACCTCATAGGCCCCGCCCACCTATGTCGTCACTAAAAGTGGTGGGGGGAGTATCCAGTTCCGGCTTAAGTCCTCTACTAATAATAAACGTACATATTTTTTAATCAAATTGACAAATACTATATTTATTAATGGAATAATTTATGAAATACAAACAATAATATTAAAAAAAGTGAAACAATTTTGACAAACAAGAACATATTTTTCCAAACTTAAATTAACTGCTCAAAATGGCGCCCTTCAGTACGAACACATGTTTGTAACCTTCGTCTCAAATTGCCGTACAAGCTCCGTAGAATTAGTGGGGAGTTACGAATTTCGTCAGCAGTATTAAAAATGGTTTCCCTCAAAACGTCTTCATTTGGAAGTGGTGTAGAGTAAACGACATTTTTCATATGCCCCCAGAAGTAAAAATCTAATGGATTCAAATCCGGGGACCGGGGGGGCCATTTAATTGTAGCTTCTTGTCCTCTTCCAATCCAACGATTTCTAAAATATTGCGAAAGCCATTCCCGAACTTGTACGGAATAATGGGGACCCGCTCCGTTTTGCATATACCACATATCTTGGCGTAATTCAATGGGTAAGTCATCGAAAAGCGGAAACAAGTCATTCTGTAAAAAATGCAAGTACGATATCCCATTTAATCTGTGAGGTAACACAACTGGTCCAATTAAATAATCGCCTATAATTCCAGCCCAAATATTAATAGAGAAGTTGTACTGACATCGTTTAGCTACCACAGCGTGCGGATTTTCATCGTTCCATAGGTGCTGATTACGAAAATTTATAATCCCATGACGAGTAAAACAACACTCGTCAGTGAACAATACTTTTTTTGTGAATTCTAATGGTTTCCTTAAAATAGTTGTACAAAAAACCTTCCTTACTGGAAAATCACGCGGGAGCAATTCCTGAACCCTTTGCAGATGGTAAGGGTGCAGTCCTTGCCGCTTCAAAATCTTCCATATTTTCCATCTACTTACATTAAAATGAAGAGCAGCCCGTCTAATACTCATTTCAGGATTCTCTCCAAAATATTCTAATATCTGTTCTTCTAAGACAGGTGCCACTTCTACTTCACGACCAGTATCTCGATTCCTTTTTTCAAAAGAACCCCTTTCTCTGAGCCGTATGTGGATATTGGTAAAAGTCGCCACATTAGGTGTAACACGGTTAGGAAACCTCAGGTTGTATTTTCTTTGGGCTGCTAGAGAGTTTCCTTTGCATTCACCATAAATGAAATGCATATCAGCATATTCTTCACTACTATAAATATGTCTAGGCATTTTAAAAGCTTACGACATAGAAAAAATAATGGTTTCAAGTAAGAAATAAACTATGTAATTATTTCCAATAATTGACATGAGCCTACTAGATGTGGTAGACCAATTCCAATAAATACTTAAATGTTAATACTACTGTCAAATTGAAACTTGAAGGCAGCCTACTAAAAGTTTTAAAACATTATCGTTCAGTAATGATTGAAATGAACTCCATTGCATGAACATAAATTTTATTTTTTATCACGAAAACGGTTGGTACTACGGCATTTTTTAAAGAGATAAAAAAGTTTTAGAATGAACAAGGGATTCAAAAAATATTTTATTCTGAAATGTAAAATGAATATATTTTAAAATATTTTTAAAAATATATTAGGGGTTGCCCATTCTACCCCTTGGTGAGGCACTCAAGGGGGTGAAAAAAATTCACAAGATGCCTTTTAATAAATGTAGTAGATACGCCAAATATTGTGTTTGTTGAAATTTTATTTTTTGAGTAAAAAAATCATAACAGTTTTTAAATTACCCCTTTAAAGGGGCTGTAACTTGACAACGAAGGGGTATTTTGAAAAATGTTATATGAAGAACTCCCATTAATTTGGGCTAAGGAATCTTCAGTTAATTTTTTTCTACTTTGTTTCCGGACACCCTGTATATCATGAGATTTTATATGTAGAAATTTAAGAAAGTGGCGTTGCACGTTTTCTAATTTAAGACTATGAGTGTTATAGCAGGGCTGCCAAACAAGAGACGCATACTCTACTTTAGATCGCAAAAAAGAAAAATATAATAGTTTTAACATTGAGATATTTCGGAAATCACGCCCATTGCGTATAATAAAACCAAGTGTTCTTTTTACGTCGCAAATTACGTATCTATATGATTGACAAAGCTGAGTTTTTTGTCAAAAATTACTCCAAGGTATTTATACGAGGACGGTCGAGTTAATGGTTCGTTTTCTAAAGAGTAGTTAAATGTAAAATTAACCACCTTCGTGGAAAATATCATTACGTTACATTTTTGCACATTTGATGTGAGACTGTTATCGACACACCAGGCGCTGAGTTTAGATATATTATTTTGTAATTTACTGCAGTCATTTATGTTAGAGATAATGTAATGTACTTGCAGTGGGGAAGCACAGAAACAACTTTTCACTAAGGTTTTTATAAGATATTTTACTACATAAAAATAAACATATAATTATATGCAAAAGCAACTTCTCGAAACTGTTTAAGCTCTATAGAGTAGTAGTAGAATCAAGTAAATAAGTATATTACCAGAAAATATATATAAACAATCCTTGTGGGGTCGAACCCTTCAGTAGTCGTCGCGCCCTGGCCATTGCAGCCGCATCAACTCCAACTGAGCATGGCATGTGATAGATAGTGTTGACACTGTTGACTATCACAGTAAAAATTATGGATATCAGAACGCGCCTCATAATTTGAAGCAAAACTGACCAATACCCAGAATCCAAAACGATAAATGGATCTAGGACAATATTTGTTATCAGTTGCCTTTGCACGTAGAATGCCCATCGGGACTTGTCAGAAGTAACAGTGTACAGGTGTGATCTTAAAAGGTTTTTTGCAACTATATTTCTCTTGTATCAACCAACACTTGCGCCCACCAATAAACTAATTTTCCTTATTTGAGGAATCTTATCTCTTTCACAAAGTTTGGTCACATGATTTTGTCAGTACCTGTGCAATTTTCTGATGTGTACCAGACGTTTATTTTCTGTGAGTACTGCATTCTACAATTTGTTACTCAATGTTGATTTTCTTCTGTCCGATACCTTGAATTGTCTAAAATACCTGTTATTGTTTACCTGTTATTATTTACATTAGGTACTGATGGTCGCTAGTATTTTCACCTTCATTAAAATGGAAAAGCACATCATAGCCGATTGGGACTTGTCAGAAGTAACAATGTACAAATGTGAAAATTGTAAATTAAAAAAAAAATAAGGATAATGTAATGGACTTGCAGTAGGAAAACATAGGATCAACTTTCCACTAAGGTTTATTTGTAAGGTATTTACTACATAAAAATATACGTATAATTAGATGCAAGTACAGCTTGCCGAAACTGTAAAAGCTCAATGAAATAGAATCAAATGAATAAATATATTACCAGAAAATATGTATAAATAATTCTGACGATAAGTATTATCAACGCGTTCGTAGGTACAAATCTAGCGATGCGGATGTCTTCCCGTTTGCATAACTGGATAAAATCGAACAATCGATTTCCTTGTGGGATCGAATCCTCTAGTAGTCGTCGCGCCCTGCCCATTGCAGCCGTATCAACTCCAACTGATTATGGTATGTGATATAAAGTGTTGACACTGTTGACTATTATAGTCAAAATTATGGATATCAGAACGAGCTTCATAATTTGAAAACTGACCAATACCCACAATCCAAAAAGGATAAACGGAGCTAGACAATATTTGCTATCAGTTGCCGTAGACTGCCCATTGGAACCTGCCAGCAGTAACAGTGTACAGGTGTGATCTTAAAAGGTTTTTTGCCGCTAATTTTCTCTTGTTTCAGCACACTCTTGCGTCCACCAATGAACTAGTTCACATTCTTTAAAGAATCTTGTCTGTTTCAGAAAATTTCGGCACATTTTTCTGTTAGTACCTGTGCATTTTGCTGGTATGTGCACCAGACGTTTATTTTCTGTGGGTACTGCCTTCTACAATTTATTACTCAATGTGGGTTTTCTTCTGTCCAGTACCTAGAATTGCCCAAAAATATCCGTTATTGATTACCTGTTATTATTTACTTTAAGTACTTGGTGGTCGTTGATATTTTCATATTCATTAAAATGAAAACGCACATCTTAACCGATCGGGATTTATCACAATGTGAAAATTATAAATTAAAAAAGAAACAAAATTAAAGAAAATGTAATGTATGCAGTGGGAACACAGAAACAACTTTTCACCAAGATTTATTTGTAAGGTATTTACTACATAACAATATACATATAATTAGATGCAAAAGCAACGTCCCGAAACTGTAAAACCTCTATGAGAGAGAATCAAATAAACAAATATATTACCAGAAAATATGTATGAACAGTCCTGACGATGTTATCAACCCGTTTATAGGTACATGTCTAGAGAGGCGGATGTCTGCTGGTTTGCGTAACTGGGTAAAAATCGGACAATTTATATACTTGTGGGGTCGAATCCTCTAGTAGTCGTCGCGCCCTGGACATTGCAACCGCATCAACTCCAACTGAGCATGGCGTGCGATCGATGGTATTGACACTCTTGACTGTCGTAGTCAAAATTGTGGAGACCAGAACGAGCTTCATAATGTGAAAGAAAACCGTCCAATGCCCAGAATTCAAAACGGTAAACGGAGCTAGGACAATATTTGTTATCAGTTGCCTTTGCACGTAGAATGCCCATCGGGACTTGTCAGAAGTAACAGTGTACAGGTGTGATCTTAAAGGTTTTTTCTTGCAGCTGTTTTTCTCTTGTATCAGCCAACTCTTGCGTCCACCAATAAACTAGTTTTCCTTTTTTGAGGAATCTTGTCTTTTTCAGAAGATTGGGTCACATGGTTTTGTCAGTACCTGTGCAATTTCCTGATGTGTATCAGATATTTATTTTCTGTGAGTACTGCATTCTACAATTTATTACTCAATGTTGATTTTCTTCTGTCCAATACCTCGAATTGCCTAAAATACCTGTTATGATTTACATTAGGTACAGGTGGTTGTTAGTATTTTCATCTTCATTAAAGTGAAAAGGGACATCATAGCCGACTGGGACTTGTCAGAAGTAACAATGTACAAATGTGAAAATTGTAAATAAAGGTATTTAAAAATATACGTATAATTAGATGCAAGTACAACTTGCCGAAACTGTAAAAGCTCTATGAAATAGAATCAAATGAATAAATATATTACCAGAAAATATGTATAAACAATCCTGACGATAAGTATTATCAACGTGTTCATGGCCACTGCAGCCGTTCAACTCCAACTGAGAATGACATGTGATAGATAGTGTTGACACTGTTGTCTATCATAGTCAAAATTATGGATATCAGAACGAGCTTTATAATTTGAAGCCAACCTGACCAATACCCACAATCCAAAAGGACAAACGGAGCTAGGACAATATTCATTATTAGTTACCTTTGCACCTAGAATGCCCATGAGAACCTGTCAGAAGTAACAGCGTTTTAGCCAACTCTTGGGTCCACCAATAAACTAGTTTACCTTTTTTGTGGAATCTTTGGTAGGTACTGGTTGTCGTCAAAATTATCATCTTCATTAAAATGAAAAGGCACAACTTAACCGATCGGGACCTGTCAGAAGTAACAATGTACAAATGTGAAAATTGTAAATTTAAAACAAAATTTAAGGATAATTTTTTATATTTTTATTTTATGCATACACAATCTAACAGTACAATACCATTTATAAGATGGGAAACAACACATACATCATACATGGATTACTTAAATTTACTAGCGTACATTTCACTAAAGATATACAACAAAAGAAAATATAAATAGAGAGAAGATAGAGTTGAATTTATTTAAAATAAAAAGAGAGAACAAAAATTACCTATGTGATTTAGACAGAATCTCCTATTTATTAAAGATGTCGATATCACGCTGGCTGTGGTTATAGCTAGAGCACATGCTGTAGATTGGTGAAAACTTTAAAGTATTAGTCCGGGCTATAGCAAGGTAGACTGTTTGGTTTTGTCTTGATTTTATTCGCGGAATATGGAAATTAAGTCTCTGGAGTATCTCACTACAGTCAGTATCATGATTAATTACCTTTTTTAATAAATGTATGGCAAATTCGTTGCGTCTTTCATATAGGCTACGCATTGAAAACATTTGAAGTAAAGCGCTTTGTGGAAAACCAATTGGTGGATATATACCATGGGATTTTAGATGTAGATATTTAAGAAAGTGGCGTTGCACGTTTTCTAATTTAAGACTATGAGTGTTATAGCAGGTCTGCCAAGCAAGAGACGCATACTCTAGTTTAGATCGCAAAAAAGAAAAATATAATAGTTTTAACTTTGGGATATTTGAGAAATCACGCCCAGTGCATATAATAAAACCAAGTGTTCTATTTACGTCGCAAATTAACGTGTCTACATGATTGACAAAGCTGAGTTTTTTGTCAAAAATTACTCCAAGGTCTTTAAACGAGGACGGTCGAGTTCATGGTTCGTTTTCTAGAGAGTAGTTAAATGTTAAATTAACATCCTTTGTGGAAAATGTCATTACGTTACATTTTTGCACATTTAATGTGAGACTGTTCTCGACACACCAAGCGCTGAGTTTAGTTATATTATTCTGTAATTTACTGCGGTCATTTATATTAGAGATAATGTAATGGACTTGCAGTGGGGAAACACAGAAACAATTTTTCACTAAGGTTTTTATAAGATATTTTACTACATAAAAATGAACATATAATTAGGTGCCAGAGCAACTTCCCGAAACGGTTTAAACTCTATAGAGTAGTAGTAGAATCAAATAAATAAATATATTACCAGAAAATATATATAAACAATCCTGACGATAAGTATTATCAACGCGTTCATAGATACATATCCAGCAATGCAGATGTCTGCCCATTTGCGTAATTGGGTAAAAATCAGACAATCTATATCCTTGTGGGATCGAATCCTCCAGTAGTCGTCGCGCCCTGGCCCCTGCAGCCGTATCAACTCCAACTGAGAATAACATGTGATAGATAGTGTTGACACTGTTGTCTATCATAGTCAAAATTATGGATATCAGAACGAGCTTTATAATTTGAAGCCAAACTGACCAATACCCACAACCCAAATGGATAAAACGGAGCTAGGACAATATTTATTTTTAGTTGCCTTTGCACGTAGAATGCCCATCGGAACTTGTCAGAAGTAACAGTGTACAGGTGTGATCTTAAAAGATTCTTTTGCAGCTATTTTTCTCTTGTTTCAGCCAACACTTGCATGCACCAATAAACTGGTTTTCCCTTTTTGAGGAATTTTGTCTTTTTCGGAAAGTTTGGGCACATGATTCTGTTAGTACTTCTGCATTTTTCTGGTATGTGCATCAGACTTTTATTTTCTGTGAGTACTGCCTTCTACAATTCATTACTCAATGTGAATTTTCTTCTGTCTAGTAGCCTGAATGGCCCAAGAATGCCATAGTTATTTACTTTGGGTACTGGTGTTCGTTAATATTTTCATCTTCATTAAAATGAAAAAGCACATTTTAACCAATCGGGATTTGTCAGAAGTAACAATGCACAAATGTGAAAATTGTAAATTTAAGGAAATTTTAAGGGTACTGTAAAGGACTTGCAGTGGGAACACACAGGAACAACTTTTCACTAAGGTTCATTTGTAAAGGTATTTATTACATAAGAATATACGTATAATGGAGTCGTTGCGCTATATCGAAATTGAGATTCATTTTGTTGTATGGAAAATGTAATTGTGGGTTTGTTAATGCCCTGTGTTACATGAATTGACCAAACTATTGCCCAAAAACTACACCAATTTAAAATAAAGGGCGTCGTCAGCAGAGTTCCTTTGACCCTACTACGTCATAAATTGAAAACGCTGATGCGCTTGCGCCGAATTATTGATCTTCACGTATGCCTAGGTCATGGTCTATGTTCGGCCGCCAGGTTTTTGAATGACAAGGACGGGCATGGATAGATCGGTAAGTTCCGTTTATTTTCGGAAACATTCGGCGTTGCCCGCTCTATGTCATCATTTCAAGGGTTTAAAGAACCACACACCGAACTTTGATGCTAATTTATACCCTTAAAACGCATGCAATAAAAAAAAAACAAAACGAAACACAGCTCTAATGGAGTTGGAATTTGGAGTTTGTGGGAGGACAGTCACAAAGAGTGACCGCAGCACCTAGGCCCCATTAGACCCCTTGTACATCCTCCCGAGGGATACAAGATTCCACCTAGGCTTCCAACCTTCTTAATCTTGTGAAGGTGGTGATGCTGCCTAGAGGAATATCCCTCAAGTCAGCCAAAGTAGGCCAACGTTCTCCCAAAATGGATTATGTGCTGGAGGAGACTGCCGGGCACTCACAGAGTACATGTTGGATAGTCTCGTCTTTTTGTTCACAACCTCTGCATAGGGGTGTGTCGTTTGGCTTCATGTGCTTTCTGAGCTGGCAATGACCAGTAGGAATTTCTGTCGCGAAGTGCAGGTTCTTCCTGGACATTGCCGGGTAGGTCATCGTTGTGTCCTTGTCGGGGTATCTAAGCAGATCCCTGACCAACTGACAACTATGGGTTTCATCCCACAGTTTTTTAAATTTTCTATATTTAGGATTTTTACCGGTTATTAAGTCATAAAGTGACTTACTCCTAGCATTGTTGTTCTTGTTGCCCCAGGTTACATGGTGAGCGTTGGCGTCACGTCCTATTATTAGTTCCCATTTCTGAGCGAGGCAATGAGTTACCTAGATCTCCATTTTCCTTGTCGGCGGTGGTGTTGCCTGATCCTGGGGGAGATACACTGATGTTATAACGACTGTTGTTGGTTTGCCTGTTACTGCACATTCCACCCTCAGGGCCGTGAGATCAGAGGTTGAAAGGTGTTGTAATGACTAGATTTTGATGTGCCGTGGGGTATAGATCGCTGTCCTCGGCGTCATTGTTGGTGAGCTGAAAGTAACTCCATTTAGTCTTGTTAAACCAGATATTTTAGATTTTGCTATCCAGAGTTCTTGGATTAGAGCCAGTGTATCCTGCTCCACATCGACTCGTCGGCACAATGTTGCCGCTCTGCTGTGTTGCAGGTTACACTGGACTACTCTTTCTTACCTTATTTAATTTTAGCTCCGTGAAGAGAAAGCGGAGTAAATAAATTTAGTTGGTTGCCTCCTGTTCCTCAGTGGGAGGGGGGCAACTTCCATCGCATATGGAAGTGGAGTTGGGGAGGTGGCACTCCTTGCAGAGTGCTCAGCCTCTCCAACCTCCGTTTCCGTGCTGCTGGTGGGCTGAGTGTCCTCTTCCTTGGATGGTGTTACTCTGAGAGTAAGAGACTGAATGTTGTAATGCAGTCTAATTGATCTTGCTCTTAGGGTTTGCATGTCTTCATCTCCTATTCCGAAGACGATTAGGAGTCCCCGTGGGTTTGCTTTGGCCTCGTGGTGGAAAAGTCACCACCGGCGCACACTCACCATAGGGTTCTGACCCGCCAGGCGACCAGTCACCATCTTTCTCTTCGTGGACGCTCTCGACTTCCACCGGGATCCAGAGAGTGGCATTTTGTCAGCCTAGGCAGTTGGTCAAGACGCACTACGGCGGCGCTTTCTCAGGGCCTCAGGTTAGCCATGGATTTCGTTAGCCACCCTAACGGCTTCGCAGATAATTCTGTTAATTTCACCAGAATATGTCCATGAGCGAAACGCTGATGGCTTTTTTGTTATGCTTCCGGGGGTGGAGAAGATGCACTTATCCAGTTCTCCCTTCATCGTCTTTTTGACGATGACCTCTTTGTCCTTGGGAATTTTCCCAAGGGGGTTGTCTTTGTCAATTATAGCTACCTTAAGGTGGCTTAAAGCAGCTTTGTAGCTGATCGAGGGGGCAGAGCTGGACTCTGGTCCAGGGTTTTGTTTCGCCCTTTTGTGGCCGCTCTTCAGAGTGTTCTCCGAAGATGTCCCCGATCGGTTTCTCTTTTTAGCTGACACCATTTTTAGGTGCTCAGCCTTTTCTGAACGGATGTGGATGGCACACCTTTGGGGTGCACAGCTTTGGATGGAGTCTGTCTCCGAGGTGGGAGAGTCGACGACGATGAGGGGTGCACTAAAACGGTACGTTGTTCCTCCTCGCGCGCTCTCCTGCTCCTTTTGGCCTCGCCTCGGCCCCGCTGATCCTTTTGCCTCTTCCAGATTTTTTCCATCCCTCAGAGATTCAGCTGCCAACTCGTTCTGTGGCGAGAGTTGTCGCTCTGCCGCTTGCCTGGCTGTAATTTTAATATCTATATGGGTGAGAATTAATTTCGTCCATCCGGTTCCCCACCCACCACGGAGCCCTCTTTGGGCATGTTTCACGGCAAGCCCGTGCCATCACCAAGGATACGAGGTGGATATAGCCCCCAGAGACAGACAACGCTGTGAGAGGGTGACGCAAACCTGACTGCCGAGGCCATCGATAGCCAGATCCGCAGCCCCCTACGCGCCTACTGCCGCCAGAGACTCATCCTGCCGGCCCTCTGACATATTGCTTAAAAGATACATCTGGTGAGACATGATCAGAGAAAACGTGATGCAAATTCATTTCGTCCTGTTTGAATACAGCTAAAAAATTACAGTTGTCCCTAATAATTTGCTTAGGCACACGAGAATATGTCTGCGCGTCACCTCCCGTAACTTGGTATCACCTTCGCGAGCAGCCGTTTTTCCCCCTTTTGTCGAATAATTTTGTCCCTTAGTTTCCGAAATTCGTTCAAGGTACGTCTGTCGACGGGTTGAGAATAAATGTCGGGTTCTGAGTCGGAAGATTGTCTGTCTGTCTTGACTTGGTCTAAAACGATGGTGCTCGTTGAAGGCTTGGGGGACTTTCTAACAACAGATTTCGTTACCTGCCCCTTGCGCTTCTTTGATTTTTTTGCATTTTTATTATGTTTATCATTAATCGGGCTTAAAAGAGCATGTACAGACTTCTGCCGTTCTAAAATCTCCCTCAAAATAGGGCAGTCATTGCCCTTCTGCGATTTCACCACCTTACTCTCATTACTTTCGATATTTTTGAGGACGAGGGTTTCGCCTCGACCACAAAACCATCATTAACATGAGCAGGTGTTGAAATTGTAGAAGGGCCTGGCTGTGAATTTTTTACCTTCGCTGACGAAGATCCCAACTTGAATTTCTTGTTTGAACATGGTTGAAATTCGGAATCGGAATGATAACAAGCACTCGCGTTATTCGCAAAAGCCAATGGAGGGGGATCATAGCAAACGACTCATTCAACTCACCTTGCACACCGACAGCGACATTGATATTTCTTTTTCACACACTACACTATCTTCTACATTAGCCAGGAGATGCATCAACTCCGGATTGCACTTCTCAAAGTCGTCCTCGGAGATGGTAAAATCCACGTCAATGTCGCCCAAGTCACATACACTAGCACATACGCCGTTGCCTTCACCCACGCCACTGCCATCGTCATAACTAGTGGATGCACCTACATCGCCGCCATTGTTACACAAGGATGGTGTTGCCCCGCCACCGCCATTGCTGTTTGTAGGCACAACTTCCTCCTGCGATGGCCTAAAATTGGATACATAGGCCATCGCTGTTAACATTCCCAATACCGGCGCACCAGCCTTGCTGCTGCTGCCACCAGCCATATAATTATTTCCACAACCTTCCATATTTTATTTCTGCTGATACGAACAAATACAAAGATACAAGGACTTTTTTAAAACTTTCGACGTGTGCACTCTCTGAGAAAGCTGTACGAAAATAATTTTGGTAGCGACACAGAGGCTAACGTAGATGAGTTCACCCCCATTATTCGGGTTCCCCAACCGCCACGGAGCCCTCTTTGGGCATGTTTCACGGCAAGCCCGTGCCATCACCAAGGATACGAGGTGAATATAGCCCCCAGAGACAGACAACGCTGTGAGAGGGTGACGCAAACCTCACTGCCGAGGCCATCGATAGCCAGATCCGCAGTCCCCTACGCGCCTACTGCCGCCAGAGACATCCTGCCGGCCCTCTGACATATTGCTTAAAAGATACATCTGGTGAGACATGATCAGAGAAAACGTGATGCAAATTCATTTCGTCCTGTTTGAATACAGCTAAAAAATTACAGTTGTCCCTAATAATTTGCTTAGGCACACGAGAATATGTCTGCGCGCCACCTCCCATAACTTGGTATCACCTTCGCGAGCAGCCGTTTTCCCCCCTTTTGTCGAATAATTTTGTCCCTTAGTTTCCGAAATTCGTTCAAGGTACGTCTGTCGACGGATTGAGAAAAAATGTCGGGTTCTGAGTCGGAAGATTGTCTGTCTGTCTTGACTTGGTCTAAAACGATGGTGCTGGTTGAAGGCTTGGGAGACTTTCTAACAACAGTTTTCGTTACCTGCCCCTTGCGCTTCTTTGATTTTTTTGCATTTTTATTCTGTTTATCATTAATCAGGCTTAAAAGAGCAGGTACAGACTTCTGCCGTTCTAATATCTCCCTCAAAATAGGGCAATCATTGCCCTTCTGCGATTTCACCACCTTACTCTCATTACTGTCGGATATTTTTGAGGACGAGAGTTTCGCCTCAACCACAAAACCATCATTAACATGAGCAGGTGTTGAAATTGTAGAAGGGCCTGGCTGTGAATTTTTGACCTTCGCTGACGAAGATCCCGACTTGAATTTCTTGTTTGAACAGGGTTGAAATTCGGAATCGGAATCATAGCCAACACTCGCGTTATTCGCAAAAGCCAATGGAGGGGGATCAAAGCAAACGACTCATTCAACTCACCTTGCACACCGACAGCGACATTGATATTTTCTTTTTCACACACTACACTATCTTCTATATTAGCCAGGAGATGCATCAACTCCGGATTGCTCTTTTCAAAGTCGTCCTCGGAGATGGTAAAATTCACGTCAATGTCGCCGAAGTCACATACACTAGCACATACGCCGTTGCCTTCACCCACGCCACTGCCATCGCCATAACTAGTGGATGCACCTACATCGCCGCCATTGTTACACAAGGATGATGATGCCCCGCCACCGCCATTGCTGTTTGTAGGCACAACTTCCTCCTGCGATGGCCTAAAATTGGATACGTAGGCCATCGCTGTTAACATTCCCAATACCGGCGCACCAGCCTTCTTGCTGCTGCTACCACCAGCCATAGAATTATTTCCACAACCTTCCATATTTTATTTCTGCTGATACGAACAAATACAAAGGTACAAGGACTTTTTTTAAACTTTCGACGTGTGCACTCTCTGAGAAAGCTGTACGAAAATAATTTTGGTAGCGACACAGAGGCTAACGTAGAGGATTCATCCCCATTATTCATCACAACCCTTTATTCTGATTGGTTTAAATTCATCCACATCATCAACGCATCTGTGCATTTCAAGTCCCTACGTTTCTCCAACGAAACAGCTGGTAATGACGTCATTGAACCATTATAGCCATAATATTTTTAAGTACACATTTATTTCCTACTATTATCACAATAATTAAAATAGACAATGTCTATATACTTAATTATTTGACAACAAAGGAACCCCATTTAGAAGTGTTGGGGGGGGGAAAAGTATCCGAGCGCGTGGTTCAAACCCGGATTCATTGATTGAAAATTCGAATTTCTGACGCCGTTTAAAAGTAATTTTGTTTGCAAAATTTTGATGTAGGTCAAAGTCGTCTGTTGAAAATCGGTAAATGGTATGCAAGAAAGGCAAAGAGAAGTTTTGAGACATTTTTGCAAATTAATACATGATTATATTGAATCAATGACGTCATTACCGGATGTTTCGTTGTAGACTGGTACCGGCCGGGAAGTGTAGCTTCTTTGTGACTTCCCGGCCGGTACCGGTCTACAACAAAACAGCCGGTAATGACGTCACTGATCCGTTATAGCCATAATATTTTAAAGTAAACATTTATTTCCCTCTATTATCACAATAGTTAAAATAGATAATGTCTATATACTTATAATTTGACAACAAAAAGACTATTTAAAGATGTTTCTTCAATGCTTACTCTCGTTTAACTAACGTTATCGGTAAATATGCATATATACTTGTGCTGTGAGAATAGACGGCGCTGGATGCCGTAGCGGAATTGGTTTCCTACATAAGCGCAGATACGCTTAGCTATGTGAGAATAGGTGTCGCTAGGTGTCGTAGAAAAATTGTTTTTCATCAACAGAACTTTTACTACAGCTATACCAGTGACACCAAACTTCGACTATGCACATTCTTAGTAAGAAAGTGGTGTAATAGCTGAAATAGTATACACTTTACATTAACTAAACTCAGACTATACATTGCAATGCTGTTTCACATAAAGCGAATATACCTACATATGAATAAATATGCTGAATGTATGAAATATGATTGAAATATGATTAGACAGAAGAAGACGAAACTTTTACGTTGATTACAAAGATGGAACATTTGAGATCTTTGGCGTTTGTCCCTGCACCTAACAGAAATATAGAAGAGCTAATTGTTCAGTTGAAAACGTACCCTATTGTCTATTTTGTAGATGTAAAGAGACGAATCTGTATTTAAATGTTTGTACAAGAATGAAGCTAAAAGAATGATTTACAGAATTTTGCTTTTCCTTTTATACTTTTCCGTTGTAACTGGTTTATTTGAGAATTTCGTAGAGAAAAGATTCCAAGCATGATGAGGTATTTTTAGATTTAACATATCTAATAACAAATGAATTGATGTGTACGACAGTCCAATTACTATACCGGGTGAGTCACGAATTGCGCTCGCCCCGATATTTCCTAAATTATTTGGAGAAAATTGAAATTTGGAGGCCTTATTACACGACTAAAATGCCATCTTTTCAATAAAAAATCAAGTCTCTCTAATTAAAGCAAGGGTGGTGGTTGCATACATTTACAAAGGGTTGTACAACATTGTTTAAGATAAAATTCTAGAGAGTGTTAACAAACTAAAAACAAACATACTTACAGAATCCTGAAGTACACCACCCCAGCAGCAGGGTCCACCCAGGCCTTTACCTGAACCCCCCAGACCTCGTCGTCCCATACGAGGTGGAGGCCAGGGGGTGGTGCGGGGCCGCCGCAGACGAACTCAAACTAAACAGAAAACGAAATGAAAACACGAAATAAACATAAGAAAATAAAGTTAGCAGAAAATTACACTTACTCCCTCCCCGGGGTAAAAAGCCCCGACGACATCCCTAGCCACGCGTAAGGTCACTAAAAGGAGAAATTAGTTGGCGCTGTTTAAATAAAAATTAACGAACTTACGGCAATGCTCAGAGGCGACTCTAGCAGGGCTGAAAAACAGTTGTTTAGACTTAGAAACGGTTCACACCCCAGGGTTTAAACTTATATCAGTTCCACAACCCCGAAATTTTACACATATGTAGAACACACCGGCTGTTTAAAGATAATAATTATTATAAGTAAACCCCGAAGCACAAACAATTTCAATTAAAAAACAAGCAAGAAGGGTGCATAACAAAAATTATTTCTTATAAAGACTTCCTTAATGCTGTTGAAGACATTTTGATACTAAAGTTGAAACGCTCTTCAAAAGCTATATATATATATTTCGAAACATGTATAATTACAGAGCAAAACTAAATAATATAATAACGGATAATACATTGTTGCAATGTGCACTGCAAATGTTATGAGAATTTGATATAAAATGTATTAAGGTTTCTGGCTTTATGTTGTATGTACATAACAAAACACGACCACCCGTATATAGCGGCCTATAACAATAAAGGCCATATAGCCTGTATATTGTTAGGAATATTTAAATGTGCTCATTAAATATTTCTCCGGGGAATCATTAATATTAACAGCCCATAAACCAATAAAGCACACCTAAAGTGATAATATAAGAGTGTTTTATTTCGCCAACTAGATTCTTAAGGAACTCGCGACATAGTGCTTTTATAAAACAGTAGTCCTAAACAGAAACAACAATTTCGATTTGTATTGTTTTATTACAAGCATTTACAGCTCGTGCTGTTTTAAACAACTCACCAAACGGTGTTTGAATGATTTCTCTACCACCCACGCCCTGTTATGAAGTAAAAATATATAAGGTGCCTCCGTGAAACAAAGCAATATAAAATATTTAATTTTAGCAGAAACAATTATTTTGTAACAAGCTTTAGGCTTTCACAGCTATGGCATATACCGTCACCCAGAACTAAACTTAAAGGATTTATACCAAATGCCGTTTTAAATCTTGAATTAGTCTACAATAAAAATAGCTTTACTTACCTTAAGAGCTGCTTAAGCCTGCATCTCCAACACACACATATATGCCTATATACAGAAATAGATTAAGAGTGAGGTGGTAGTCTGTTTCTTATACACAGGTTATTTTTTCATAGCAGCATTTCCACCACAAAGATATATATTTTAAATTGTATCTTATTTTACACTTAAAATGTAAAAAAAACGAACATTTTTATATAAAAGAAATATTTATTTACAAAAAAGTATATTTACCAGAAAATGAAACATAACTAAACTAACTTAACTATTTACATATTTACAACTCTAGACTTTTTATAATTACAATTACATATATTACATACTTCCAGAGGCCTTATTTAATGTAGGGGATTTCTGCAGCACTTACATTCATCTGTCACACCGTCGGCTAAGCGTGTTGTAGTATGCAAGTCGACGTGTCGATGGAGTGACCGATCGACACGTCTCTGATATGCGATGTAGCACGGGTAACAAAGTAGGTATTCTGCACCACCTCGTACATCCACAGCTACGTACGCCATGATGGTGCAAAATAATTCCTCTCTAGCATTCCCTCTTTCGAGATATCTGTGAGCCTGTTCTAGCTCGTCCTCGTCGTCTGACACGTCAGCCACGCTACCATTGTCGTCCGTATCGATATCATGGTGGACGACTTCCTGTTCTTCTTCACCCACAGCATCTCCAATGGGAACATTTATTTCCTCCGCATCCACAGCATCTTCATTGTCGCTCCATATATCCTCCTCGTTACTTTCAATCACATCAGCTTCAGGCTCTGCCACGACACCTCCAAGGGCATCATCTGCATCTAATTCGTCACCCCATTCATTATTTATTAGGTCGACTTCGGCCAACCAATCCAAAAACTCGTGATTTATACACCCAATTGGTGCCAAAATACCACTTCATTGTTCTAGTGCAAAAACTACGACTGTATTATTGCACTCATTTTTTAGTAGTGAAATAATGTCACTTTGCACCCAGTTATAAACTGCCACATTTTGTACGATCATAAAAAAATTTTTTTGCACACCGTAGAAAACTATTGGCACTTAAAATGAATTGACTGATGTCGGTATTAGAAAAAATTGATTTATCTATTTATTTACTAACAAACTAAATTATTATAGTAATAGTTAATATACTAAATAATTATTTCAGATTTTTGGTCACCGGAGATTCTTTTAAAACTATTGGACATAGTTTTAGGATGGGGTTTTCTACAGTTGCAGAAATCGTACGAGAGGTATGTGAGGTAATTTGGAGAAGACTACAACCTTTATATATGCCTGAACCAAGTAGGGAACTATGGGAAGAGGCAGTTGATGGTTTCAACACAATGTGGCATTTTCCTAATTGTGTTGGAAGCATAGATAGAAAAAATGTCACAATAAAAAGTCCGAAAAAGAGTGGATCACAATATTAATCTTATTTAAAGAAGTTCTCTATGGTTTTGATTGCTATTGTAGGCCCTGACTATAGATTTATCTGTATAGATGTTGGTGGATATGGAAAAACAGCGACGGGGGTATATTTGAAACATCCAATATGGGTAGAATGTTTCAACAAAATGTATTTAATTTACCACCAAATAAATGTTTGCCAGGCCAAAGAGAGAAAATTCCTTGTGTCCTAATTGGGGATGAAGCATTTACATTAAGTCCCTATTTAATGCGACCATTTCCATATAAACAATCACGATACGATGCAAGAAAAGAAAGATTCAACTACCGCTTGTGCAAGGCTCGACTGGAAGTGAATGCACAAACCGGTAAAATCAGTATAATGCATTTTTGGGCGAAAAAAAGTCAAATTCTCTTACCTAAAACTTGCCTGGTGTAGAAAACCTCGCCATTCGCCAGCAGGAAACTAGGGAACACAACACACGACTTGGTAGCGTATTGCTTTCCCAGGGATCTCAACCTGCCTACTCCCCTGGAAACATTTAAGCAATTCGGGCCTTATCGCTCAAATAATACACTGGAAAATATTATATTTAGCCAGAATATTATCCAAGATGCTCGTCCCAAGTTTGACTACCAATTGCCGAGATATACCTATTTTTGTATATGAACTTTAATTACTCCAGTTTAGTAGCTAACAATAATTGCCTTCCTAGGAGTCTCAACCTGCCTACTCTCCTAGGAACATTTTAGCAATCACAGGACCTAATTACTCAAATAATACACTAGAAAACTCTAAGGTTAACTAGATATTACCCGAGATACTCGATCCCCAATTAAACTACTAAATGCCGAAGTATTCTTGACGTAAAACGATTTAATTCGGCGAAATCAAACAAGATACGACTTGTACTTAATAAGTAGTCTAATAATTGCTTTCCTGGGGATCTCAACCTGCCTACTCCCCCAAGAACGTTTAAGCAACTAATTAGGATCGTATAACTCAAATAATAAACCAGAAAATTAAACTTTGCCGGAATATTATTTAAAATTATTGGTCCCAGATTAACTACCTATTACCGCAGTACCTTCTTCTGTCAATTGCATTAGTATATTAAATGGAACCCACCGGAGAATCTACCGCGTTATGTTATAAAGCCCGACAATACGCAATTGAAATGAAATAACTAGTCGCCGAGGCTCTGGCATCCGCGATGATCTAAGATGGGAGGGGGAACTTCCAAGGCGATTGGTTGTATACAAGCAGCGGACAGCTCTGCAAAGATTTCATAATTAACACAGGGGCGTCACATAACTATATTTTCGGTTAGCAAAGATTAATAAAAAAATTAGTCATATTATTTTATGTTCTCAAAAATAATAAACCAAAATGTCGTCGGCTATTATGAGAGCAAAAATTACCGTTTTTGCGCTATTCTTCAAGCAGTCCGGACTTAATTAATAATCGAAAACAAAATGAAAGAGGTTCCCAAAAAATTTGAAGCAAAGCATAACACTTCTAAAGCATGTAGCACGAATTTTTGGAGAAGTTTGGATTGATTTCAGACATTTTTCGAATTTTGGCGATGCCAAACACGACTCTTGTCGTTCTCTATTTTTCAATTTTACAATTAAATATTAGCAGTCTGCTGCATGCGTCTTGTATAATTTTTTACGTACTAAAAATATTGATACCCAATATCAGCATTTACTGCAAAATGAAGAAACTCTTCCTATTCAGGCACTGCATAATGTGCCAATGACAAAAAGGAGAGCTACAAAGTAGCTGAAATACAACGAACATTTGTTCATTATTTTAATATTTGATAACTATATAAATACAAATAAATATAAGCATTTCTTCAAATTAAAAATGTTCTACTTACCACTCATTTCCATTTGATTTCCTATTTGGTCCCATATTTAGTTTTTCATTCTGGTATTTTTAAAATTCGGATCCTTCAAATTATATAATATTTCATGATTTTTTACAAAAGCAATTAACATTTCTATTTGTTCGTCTGCCATTTTCTTAACTTTATTATCAGCGGCCTGCGGTCAAATATAACCGGCTATGTTTGCCCGCCAGCGCAATTTTACCGCGCGGTAGAACGTGGACGTACCGCTCTGACCACCAGCAAGCCGCGTGTTGGTCTGAAAGCTCCTTCATTCTTATTTTTTTTTTAATATTCTTGACTAAAGATGACGGTCTCGGATGATTAGGGGTCGAGCTTGAGCTCTTTGCCCCAATCATCGCTGTAGACCTGGACCGGCCTCGTAAGGAGTGGGCCTGCTTTTCGCCTATTCCCCCGCAAATGCGGACAGTATTGGCGATGTTAGCAAACCTCCCCTGGTCCTGGCTGTTGGACCCTGCCAGCTGGGTCGTATCTTCTGGCGCTCTTCTGTCTTGGTCTTCTTTCTTCGCTGGCATGTATAGGCTCCCGGGAGCGTCTTTCGTCTGTCGTGAGAGGGAACGGCTGTTACCGAGCCCTCTCGGAGTTTGAAAGGGATTTGGGGGTGTTTATTAGTCGGAAGCCCAGGGTGCCAATTGGCATCATGTGCTCCGATTTCGTCGGAAGGAAGTGTGAACTGTGTAGTTCAGGATTGTGTTCGGCCAGAGGCGCTTTCTTAGCGTCGGCACGGGCTAGGGTAAGGGTACCGAGCTGGTTGTTTGCTTGGTACCCCCGGGATCGGGTATTGGATGTTTTTGGTCATTGTCTCCTTGCGGTGTGGCTTGCAGATCGGGCTGAACCTTCATTCTTAGTTAGGCTCCTCATTGGGATAACCTTTCAGCCTCCGCCTCGTTGGCGCTTACCGTGGCTTTTAAATATCTTTGTACGTGAACTTGCCCTTATGTGGGCTGGACTGCTCGTTGATTTGGATTATTTTCTTATGGAATTATTCGTAGACGTAGATAATTTCACACTTGGGGATTATTTGTTATTATAGATTAGTGTTAGTTTAGGGGTGAAAACGTGTACAATTGTTCTGGTTTTGTTGGCGTCTTTTTTACAATGTTGTTAATGGTGTTATGATGTATGGCTCTTTTTCATCGGATCTTCTTATTTTAATGTAAGATGTTAATTATTTTAATGGTAATGTTTTTTTGTATTTTGGGTTTTGAATATTTTATTGAGTGTTTTTTTTATTTTTTGAGTGTTTTTTTTAATTTTTTTATATTTTTTTGTGTTTTTGTTTTTTTGTATTTTGAATTATTATTTTGTATAGTGTTTAAGTGCTGAACAACAAATTAGTAGGGTATATTAGTCAGGGGTGGGTGTATATATGTAGTTTATTGATGAATGTTTTGGGGCAGTTTGAAACTTAGGGGTAAGAGCATCTGTTAATATGGGGTTGTTTAATTGGATCGGGAATAAGTTTCTGTAAAATATATTTCGAAAGTAGTGGAGTACAGTCACATTGTGTATGCTTTTGATGTTCGTCATTCTAGTGAGGTTTGCACTTAATCTGAGGACTTTGTTCTGTAGTATTTGTAGTCTCTTTTGTTGAGTATTTGAAATGAGTGGATACCAAACTGGTGATGCGTATGTGATAATTGGTATTAAATATGTTTTATAGATGAAAACAGCTATTTCCGGGGGTGAGTTTTCTAATATATAATAATAGTTTTTCAGTTTAATATAAAACTTTTTAATGGTTTTGTCAACGTGTTCTATAATGTTCATCCTACGATCTAAGGTTAATCGTAAGAAATTGATTGTTTTAGACCAGTCTATGTTTTTATCGTTTATGTTGACTTTGCTAGAGGGTGTGATGGATCTTCTGGTGAAGCACAAGGCTTGAGTTTTGTCAACATTGACCAATATTGACCAAGTCAATTGTTTCATCAATCTGAGTTTGTAATAGATACCTTAGGGTTTATTGAGGTGGAAATTAGTGCCGTATCGTCCGCATATAGACATATTGAGTTTCTATGGTCGAGGGGTGGTGGTAGGTCGTGAATATATATGGTAAATAGCACTGGCCCTAGGGCAGAGCCCTGGGGGACGCCAGAAAAGATGGATGTTATGGGAGAGCACTCCATATTGACTGCTACTCGGAATTTTCTGTCGGAGAGATAGGACTGTATTGTTTTCACAATACGTGCGGAAATACCCCAGATTAGGAGTTTATACAGCAGTCCGGGGTGCCAGACTTTGTCGAAAGCTCGGTCGAGGTCAGGGGCGACAAACCCCGTGAGTTAACCTCGATTAATATTTGTGGTGATAATTTCGCTGACGCGGAAGAGTTGCTGGGATGTAGAATGGCTGTTTCTGAAGCCGAATTGAAAGATATTTTCAGATGCGGCAATAGTGAGTTGAGTTTGAATTATGTGTAATAATAAAGTGTCAAGCACTTTGGCAAATGCTGGAAGAATACTGAGTGGCCTGTAATTTGCGACATTTTTTGGGCATTTGCTAGGTTTGGGGACGGTTATTATTTTAGCTGTTCGCCATTTAATCGGGTAGTATGTGCGTTGCAAGCATGCGTTGAACAGTTTAGTCAGAAATAAATATGATTTTGGAGGGAGGTGTGAGAGTATAAAATTTGGGATCTTGTCGAACCCCGGTGATTTATTGGAATGTACTTTTACTGTGGCCGCTCTAATTTGTGACGGGGTGAAGTGTTGCGGGTCGTTTTCAGGTTGTAAGTTTAAGTTTGTCAGGAGTTCGACAAGTGGATTTACTAGGATGGTAGTCTCTACTGCGATGTTATTAGGGGTGAAAATTGTACTTAGGTATGTTGCGAAGGCTTCAGCTTTTTCCGTGTCATTGTTTAATACTCCCTGTGGGGTTTCCAGGGAGAGTATGGTGGGGTGTTTTTTATTAAGAAGGCGGGGAACAAAATGAGGATCGTTGGGGTGGGAGGCAACTAGCTTGACAAAATTATTTTGTCTGAATATTTTTATTTCAGAGTCAATTTATTTCTTGAGCCTATTGAGCTCATTTTTTATAATAGGACACCGCGTGCTGTGGTGTTGTTTTCTTAAGCGATTTTTTGCTTTAATTTTGTCCACTAGTTGCCGTGGAAGTTTAAGGCGATAGGAAGTGGTCGGGATTCTTTTCTGGCTTATGTTTAGTGCTTCTAAGATATGGTTAGTCAGGGTGTCAACAAGTGTGTCTATTTGCTGTCTATTATTACATTCAGGGTTGTATGGTATATTGTCAGATAAGTAACGCGCAAAAATATCCCAGTTATAATAGTTTTCATGTGGAAAGCTCCTATTTAACTATGTGGATTATAAATGATCGCTACCGTTCCGCTACCGCCACCGCTGCAGTCTGTGCCCCGCTTTAAGGTATGATTTTTCTCACGCGATTTTCGATCGCTGTTGACGGCTGCGATTGAGCCGCGCGATTGGCGGTGTGTTTACAGTGTTTTGTCTCACGCGATTTGCGGTGCGCGTATATTGGAATTTGGTTTTAGTCTAGTGTTAATATTCATAGAGAACGTACTGTCATGGACTTTAAAAATCTTGCTGCGTTAATGATTTTAGAAGAGGAAGTTGAAGATGAAATACTGGAAATGCTCCTATCCAACGATGAAGTCGACAAGATGTTTATATCACGATCTGAAGAAGGCATTTACAATTTATTAATTGAGAGACATTTGCTTCACAACGTAACCAAGTTTCGAGAATTTTTTCGATTAAACATTGAACAGTTTGATTTTGTACTCAATATAATAGCAGAAGATCTAAAAATACCTGGTAGCCATCGTTTTCCTGATCCTATTGGGCCTAAAGAGAGATTTGCTGTAACGTTAAGGTATGTATTATACACTCAAGAATATTTTAGCATTACCATGAGTTTTTGCGAGTCAGTTTTACATTGATGTTCTAAAAAAATTAAAGTACTGCATTATAGGAATCGATTTTATTACTATTTAATAGTAACTACAGATTAAAATAAGTTACGTCGTCGGTTGTAGGTGAAGTCATAGTAGATACATTTTCCAAACCTGCGGTAGGGACAGTTGTAACTGGAGAGAATGAACATGAATACACCGTTTGAGGAATTGCTGTTGTTGTGCCAGTATTTTGGGTCAATCCAGATGCTGCGGCTAACTCGAGTTCAGTAACTGCAGTAAGAATTTTCATTTTTGCAGTAGCTACAAACTGAGCTGGTAATTTCTTCATAGTTACTGCTACGCTTTTCATGAATAAGTCAATGTCGTCGTCTTCTGTAACTTTGATGTTCTCTTGACGTTTGCTTATCTCCTTTAATATTTTCATTCTTTCTTGGGACCGTGACATTGTTTTTAATTTTCGCGCCCAATACTGCCTATTAGAAGTTAAAAGCGAATTTAGTTCACTTCTTAAAGTTACGACATGTTAGTAATTTGAGGGTACCCAGTTGTAATAGCCCAGAACACGCGAGGGCAACTGGTAAGAGGTTTTACATCAGTACTTTCTGTGAAAACTACTTTTATCGGCATTATAGATAGATTTGAGCCTGTACAAAATCTGAAAAAGGCTTCTCTGGTTTTATTATCGGCTTCTATAATATACTTTCTTAAGTATTTAAAGACGGGTAACAGTTCTTCATTCTGAAAACATTTTACAATAAATACCGTCTTTTTAATCAATTCTTGGTGGGCCATATCTCGTACTATTGTTTGAATTATCATTATTCGGGTACCATTTGCACTCGTAAGAATTGAATATGTCTAGAGTCTCATCCTCATCAATATCCTCAAAGTTTGCTAAAGCTAATTCAAGAACTTTATGCTCAGTATCACAAATAAAATTTATAAAATCTTTTACTAAATTCCCCGTCGAGAACATTAATATTAAAGCAGGTTTTTAAGAAAACTGCACATAATTTAACTGGAAATTATTTTTCCATGTTTAATCCTCTCGAAGAAATTTTCGCAATGGCTCTCCACTGGCATTCGCCAAAGTCGTGTCTAATATAGGGTACCTGCATAGCAGTTACCGACTGTACATTTCTCATAAAGTGTATTTCAAAATTCAGATAAGACGTCTCTCCAGTGACCACCAAAATCTTCTGCTAATTTTTTTTTCGCCCGTAGGAAGAATGAGTTCTATCGTAAAATAAACTGTCAAAGAAATCTTGCTCAGAGACCTTTATCAAGTCGTCAAAAATATTATTCTCTGCGCTATCACTGTAGTCACTGCTTTCATGTTCTGGAGATACTTCTTCGGTATCATTTAAGACAAGTTGTTTTTCCATATATGATTCCGAGGATTCTTCAGATAAGAACAATTCTTCAGCTCTACCAATTTTTGCCGAAATGTTAGCTGCTCTCTTCTTCCTAATATTCCCCTTTACGGCGGCGGTATTACTTTCTGTTCGAGTTTCTGAATGAAGGACTCCTCGAGCGCGAAGTTGCCTGTCACTATTTAAACGCCATTTTTCATTATTTAAGAGCCAGATAAGAGAAGACTTTTTCACAAGAATTTCTTTTCCGGTGCTTAATCTAACTTTTAATAATTTGAGGCCTGCTTTTTGGATTTTTGGTCAGAAAAATCTTCTAAACTTAAATAAATTAAGATGAATTTATTTCCGTTAAAAGATTTTCATCAAAATCTTCTGTACCTGTGCAGTTTACCAACGTGCCCGAGGTCGTATCTATGAAAACAATAAACGTATAATACTTTGTTACTAACATTCAGTCTACCATTCAATATTACCTAGAATATTATAGATACTTCATATTTCTAAGTAGTCCCTTGTAGCATCCTCTTCCCCTGACTCTTCAACAGTCTCTTTCTCTTCATCTATGCCTAAGTCTTTGATAATAGGTTTTAACCAGTCTTACCCACAAACTGATACTCCCAATGATAGAGCCACCGTGGTAAATATTGTATCTCAGTATACTGAGGTCGAACGAAGGTAGAAGTTTAAGAAGTAATAGGTAATATGATCGTAAATATTTTAATCCACACGCAAAGGAAATATAAAAATTAAAGCATATTCATTGATATTACAAACTCTTCAACCAACCAAAATATTATATAAAATATAAATATATAGGTAGGCATAAAATAAGTAACAATGTTTATCTGATAGGTATTTAATGATATGTTACTTCATATGTTACATTCGACGGTAACATCGAACAATAGAATACTAAACTCAAAATCTGATTTATCATTTTCCAACATTGTTGTCAACATCAATGTTAGTTCGCTAACCTTTAATTGTGTAAAAATGGTAAAAATTGTATTTTTAGTGTTCTTTAGCCAATATCATTAATTTTATATACAGACTGTCTATTTTACGAGGGCCACACCAAATATCCCGCTTAATATCTATTGTAGAAGAATAAAGTTTTAGAAACAGTTATCCCATTTTTTGTGAGCTATATTTCAGTAAAAAGAAATTTGAAATCCATAGCCTACTTTATGAGATATATTACAAAAACCTGAAAAATAGGAAAACTACAAACGGTTATAGCTTCCTTATTTGAGAAGATACGAAAAAAGTTAAAGGAATGAAAGTTGACGGCAAAGACAATAAGAATAATAACGTGTAACAAAAAAATCGAAAAATGCAGTTGGCTTTGACATACGCTATTGTGCAAAAATGAAAAATACATATCTCAAAGTAGGCCATGACGCCATTAATTCCGTTATTTTTTTCTCATTCCAACGATATAAAACATGTCACAGAAATTTTAACCGATAGTGTCAATATTTAATATTTTACGAATACCACAATTCATATAATTGAATCGTAACAATCAGCTGTGCCATAATAGTAAAAATTCACTTTATAATAATTATAATTCCGTAATTATTTATTACAATTTAATACAAACCAATGAATATCTCATAAATAAAAATGCAAGTACAAAACGAATATCCAAAGAAAAAAACGAAAAACTATGTATAACAGTACTACCTACTACTATATTGAAAAAAAACTGTGTGTATTTATTTTTCTAACTACAAATGCTCAAATTGTGCACCATGCATTCTGACACATAAACGTGCTCTACGAGACACGTCACGCATTACATTTTGGAGCATTTCAGGAGTAATTGCCTCACATGCGTTTCGAATTCTGGATTTGATGTCCTCAATATTTTCAGGGGCAGTTTGAAATACCTTGTCTTTAATGTAACCCCAGACGAAAAAATCCAAGGGAGTAATATCTGTTGATCGAGCTGGCCATAGAATGGGTCCATAGGTGCCTATCCAGCTATCTGGCATAACTTGATTTAAATAATTTTTACATATTACAGCAGTGTGAGGTGGAGCCCCATCTTGTTGAAAATATGAATAATTTAATCTTTCTGCCACTGTTAATTCATAAAGAAAATCTTGAAATTCGTTTTGCAGGAAATTAAGGTATCTACGAGCGGTTAATTTGCCATCATAAAAATAAGGTCCAATTACTTTAGTCCCTAAAAGACCCAACCAAACATTCGTAGAAAATCTTTCTTGGAAAGCAGTCTCTCTGCACCAATGTGTATTTTCTCGTGTCCACTTATAATGCATATTTCTATTGAAAAATCCATTATTAGAAAAATTTGATTCGTCCGACCAAAGAAATTTGCTACATATCAGCGCGTCATTCATTTTCTTATTTAATAACCATCTACAAAATCTTACTCTCCTTGGCTTATCTCCCTCATTTAAATGTTGAACTTTCCTCATTTTGTAGCATCGAAATCCGTTTTTTTTTTCAATATTTTTCTTGCACTGTCTTTTTTATGCGACAGTTTCTCTGAATTTGTCTCAAAGAGGTTTCCTCATTTTGGTTAACATAATTCATTACTCTATTCACTTTTCTTAACATTATCCGCAACATGCGCTCGCCTTACTACTTTTTTTTTAAATGAACCGTGCGTTTTTAGATTTTGAACTAGCTTCCTAAACATAGTTCGATTTGGCTGCGGAGCATCTGGAAATCTATCTCCGTAAATCGTTTCTGCCATCTCAGCGTCAAAATTGCACTGACAATAAATGCTAATCATATCGAATTTGTTAATATTGGTGTACACCATAATTACTGATATAAAATTTGTCTTAGAACTCGACAACGCAACATACAACATACAACAGTGACAATCTGTCAAATTTATTAATAACTGTATACATTGTTTTCCACTAATTATGGCACAGCTTGTTACGCACAGATTGTTACGATTCAATTATATGAATTGTGGTATTCGTAAAATATTAAATATTGACACTATCGGTTAAAATTTCTGTGACATGTTTTATATCGTTGGAATGAGAAAAAAATAACGGAATTAATGGCGTCATGGCCTACTTTGAGATATGTATTTTTAATTTTTGCACAATAGCGTATGTCAGAGCCAACTGCATTTTTCGATTTTTTTGTCGAGTTTTTTGTCTATGACCAACATTTGTAACAGACATGTTACAGTGTCTATTTTCTCTGCTAATATTTTTTTATTTTTTTATTATGTTCTGGAAAAACTTCCTTCATCGCCATTTTCTTTTCTCGTTATTTCTGTATTTTCATACGAATTTTTCTTTTTTAATTTCTTCTAAACGATTCTTCTCCGGAGTATACGTGTAAATGCTGGACTTTCCCCTCTTGCGTTTCTCGTTTCTTCGTTTTTTTACAGATGGTCTAGGAAATGGTCTAATTAATCAGGTGTGATGATACTCATAGATGTGTACGATTCATCTAAAACGAGAAATTATGTATCTTTAATTTGTCTTTTTTTTTTTTATTTGAGATTCTTGGCGGTGTTAATGGTGCATAAAAAATGTTGATGGTGTGTCTCTGTGAATGGGTGGAGTATCTGGGGTATTTAATGGAGAGTCTGCTTTAGTTTGGTATTGGTCGGTAAGAATAGATTTATCTCTTACAATTCCATTACTAGACACGTTTGCAACTTGCAGCAAATTCTTCTTCTTTCAATACAACTCTCTTTATGGGCCACAGCCCTAGGTTTTCGAAAGATTTTATGTTCTTTTGAGTAAAGGCAGTCTGAGAGGCAATCTTTATTACCTGAGCAATTTGTTTAATGGTGATGACTTTCCCTGGATTTAAGGTCATTCAATCGTTAAAGGCAACCGAGCAATCGGTTTTCAATTGTCCAGATATTCCTTCATCTAGTCTCTATTGAAATTTAAAAAGAATTTTATTTTTAAGTTAAAAAGCTTAAATTTTTTTAAAAGAGCTGAAATTTGTGAGGTGTGAGGAGGAAAGAATAATAATATTATGCCATTATCATGACAAAACTTTATGGCTTTTACAGTTGTGTGCAACTTACAGCTGTCCAAGAGAAGAAGTACTTTATTTTCTTGGATGTGCTCCGAGACACTAGGAAAAAATTCAGAAATTTTCCAACCACTACGATTACCTAAAGCAAGGCTAAATGCAGGAGAATTAACACTGTTCAGGACGGCGTTCTTTACATACAAACGAAAATGAACAATTTTGAATAAATTATTTCAAAATTTTAAGATTTTTCTTTGGAGTTCGTTCCCTTAGTTTCACTCCCTCTAGATAGGTTATTAAAGGAAATTTGTCCTATCTTTAGGCGGCGTGCTCACTGGTGATGTCTCAGGAGACGTCATTAATTGTTTGAAGGGATGATGCGCCCCTCCAGGGGTGTTTTTGGTGGTTTCAAAAAGTTCAACTTCTGTGCTCCTGATACTTATTATCGCAAAATTGCTTATTACTCACTTAATTTTCCTTCTAGGAGGTTGAACTTTTACAGGGAGACATAGATCGACTTGAGGAATGATTACCAATGATTTAATTAAATTAACTTATTTGTCAGACTTCATTCGCCTCTTATCAGTAACATCTACACAGTGGGTCATGATGTTCTTATCAATGTTCGAACTGTTCACTGCAAAAGTATAACCAAGAATTTGAAAGTGAACATAACACCATGTAATTTGCACACTGGGTATTTTATCGATGACGTCATCATCGCTTCTAAGAATATCTCTTTGTTTGGTTTATTAATTAACAAAACAATGCATTAGTCGGAAAATGATTGTTTATTTGTATTTTTTTAACATTATGGCAAGGGGAATTTATTAATTACAAATCATATTCGGCGATTATGCGTCCATGTTGAAATGTTGATCCAGTGTACTTCCAAGTTGAGTCCTCTAAATGAACGGCTGCAGCTGTACGTGTCATTTCATCATCAGCTACAATTTCAGCAACCATTTTTCCGACTGTTTTTATGCAATGTTTACAAAAAGACTTGTCACCAAATCCAAATCTTTGTCACAGGTGCAAAACGTTTTTCCGGAATAGAGATTTTGCGGTATGTCTACAATGATAATATTCTTGAATTCTTTACGAAGGTGCAAATGGGTTAACATAGTGACCATTACACCACTGTTGAAGCCATGTGGAGGTTAGAAAACATGTCTGAAGATGTCTATTTGTACACTCTTGAACAGTAGTTGAGATAATGTGTACTAGACTAATAATACAATAGAAAAGAGACGTGGCATTTGTTTAATTCATGTGAGGACGGGTTTGTTCTGTTGGTGTTTGTATTTGTTAGTTAACATTCTCGTTAACATATGGAGTGTTGAAGTGCTGTTTTAGCATAACAGTGTAAAAGTTTGTGTATCTGAAACTTAGAATTGAGGATTTTAAAACGGTATATAGGAATAAACCAACGTTTTTTACTAAATTTTTTATTGAAATTAATAATTATAAATGCATTCTAGAGCTAATTCTTTTCCGCTGCAGCCTTAAATATATTTCTGGTTAATGATCACCAATTTGTTTATCACATACTCGTCCTTCTTCCATCTCTGAGTCAATCTCTATTTAAATAGACGATATTTTTCAATAATATCAAACCGTAAAATCCTCCTAATCTCGAACAAATATGCGGTCAAACTTTGTGTAACTATATCTCTGCATAATTCGTTTATGGTGATTTTACCATTCAGATATTCATGACATTTATCTAAGGCTATGTCACATTGTTCTTTGAGTACAAGTAGTATAAGAGAATATTGGTAGGTAGGGGAAGGCGTGAGAAAAAATACAATTTGTTTTTATTTAATTCAAGGGATCAGTATACAAAAATACTTTTTAGGCAGTCCAATAGAGGCGTCCATTCGCTATGTCATGAATGCATCACACATAGTAAAAGTTTCAAAACAAAAGTGCGATTTTATTTTTTTTAAACCCTGCAAGTGTCTCAGTTGGTACCATCTCTGGTGTTAACTGGGGAAGGCATGGGTTCAAAGTGAAACGATTCTTCAGGTAATCAAATAAATGTGGAATATTTTTGGAAAAATATTTGTTTTAAAAAGAAAACTAACTATAATTCAAAAAACATTTTAATTGAAACCTATAGATTTATTCTTTGATATATTGATTATTATACTGAATTTATTAATAGAACATTTAAAAAATTGAAATTAACGCATGTCCATGGTATCGAAACACAACTCAAATTTTACTATTTAGGATTGACGTTTGTTTAATTCATGTGAAGACGGTTTGTTCTGTTGATGTTTGTATTTGTTAGTTAACATGCTCGTTAATATATGGAGTGTTAATGGATTTTAATTGCATTGTAATTTGGTAATTATTGAAAATCAGTAGACAGTACTGTTTTAGTATAATAATGTAAAAAAGCTTGTGTATCTCAAATTTTAAAACAGGAATACAGCAATGTTTTTTACTATTTTTTTTTCCATTACATGGATAATTATACATACATTCTTCTTTTCCGCTGCAACCTTCAATATATTTCGGGTTAACGATCACCATTTTGTTTATCACATACTCTTCTTCCCTGTCTGAGTTTAAATAGACGATATTTTTCAGTAATATCAAACGCTAAAAACCTCCTATTCTCGAATAAATATGCTGTCAAACTTTGTGCAACTATATCTGCAAAATTCGTTTATGATAATCTTATCATCCAGATATTCATGATATTTATCTTGTGCTGTCATATTGTTCCTTGAGCGGCTGTAGATATGTATTATCAAACCATCCATCACTATAAATGCTCTCACGGTCAGCATTCTATGCCTCATCTCTTTAAATTTGTGTGTTCGTACGATCTATACATTATATATTATTAGTTAGTTTTTACACAAACGCAAGTAGTTATAGAAAATATAAAAATCAATAGTTTTTATACAGAACAAGGTAAAATATGTAAAATATCAATTTAATAAAATTAGTCATTGCGCAATATCATTATTTTAGTTAAAATATGCAGAAAATTTACCTGATAATAAGACATAGCGCCTCGTAAACAACATTAAACACAGGTAATTAACGACATAGTGACTTAGTAATCTCAGTACTAAAAAAGCGCCATCACTTCTACTTTTGTGCTATGACGAGTATTGTAGTTAAGTTCAATGTTAATTCCTGCCCCTAGAATAGGTTTGAGATGACTATGCCCGGTTATCATGTGCTTTAGTGGAGAGACTGTTGATGTATTTATACAAACTAGATAAATAACAATCTTGTAAACAGGATTATATATCATCAAATGTGGCCAGACGTGACCTGTAGTAATGTAGAATGTGCAAATAATTATACAGTTAAACGTATAGAAAATATTTATCTTTCTCACAAGAATTGTAATATGTGAGACAATAATATGCGCTGAAGGCGATAATAACGATTTGTTGACTGAATAAAAATATAAGCTGAGGCTAGAACAGTTAAAGATATGACTGAAGGCCAAAATTAAGCTACATTAAAAAAATTAAATTTGAGTGTGTGATCAATTACATAACCACTGCGATGATGCCCTCACCACTTCCTAGAACCAACACTAATCCTGACTTATCTCACTCATATTTCCGGACTATGGAGATGTCTACAGGATGGGGCATCCTCACAATTATTGAATATTTTACAACTGATGCTCATCCAACGATTACTGGTTCATATCAGTTGTTCCTCAACAATATCACACAGTACCATTATTTAGGGCAAAGTGTAAAAGGACCCATTAAAAAAGTCAATAAAAAAGGTTAATAAGAAGGTATATGAAAAATTATATTAGCTTCCATTACCTAGCATTCCAAAGCTTATCAAGGAGTTATTATTTAACAGGCCCAATCTATTATCTCACTTGTTATGGTTTGTGCGAATGGAGCACTGTAGAGTGCGTTGTTGATTTCTGACTGTTTTTGAAAAAATCTCAAAGCGTTACAAGAGCTAACCCTTTAATGCTCTTTTTTTTTAAATGAGCAATTCAATTTTATCCATAAATTCATTAAAAAATATATGAAAAATTATATTAACTGATGGATATTTTTTTGGTTTTATTTTTCTGTTGCATATATGCAACAAGGCGCGTTTGGCACCCTTTATTCAAAGTTAAAAAATGCTGAAGATTGTGGATCTTTATTCATTTTTTTTATAATAAATGAACTACAGTAAAAACTGTTCGTGAAAATTTCAAAAACAATTTTTATTGATATATAAAGCAGACGAACATTTTTTGCAAGGAAGTACATCCCTTGCAATCTTGATATTTGCATCTCGAACGTTTCTGCGTCCACTTTGGCCATTGGGAACTTTGATCCAGTCTTAATCTTCAGGTGGTATAGCAGTAGAACTATTTCTTCTACTTTCTTGCAATTGTCTTTCTAAATCAAATTTCCTTCCACGCTGATGTGCTTGACAAATTCCCAGCATACATAGTGCTTGACCAATCTCAATTCTAAACACAGCCAGCACCGTTGTTTTTTTGTCGGCATTTTAGGCTGCGAAGCCATGAGTTAATAACAGCCATATCTAGAATGTGATAAAACAGAGTCATGTACCATGTTCTAGATTCCATATCGGCCTATCAAGCTATCCAATAGGTCAACACCACACATGTCTGTTGTATTGCCTTACCAAGTTAGGACAGTTCCCTTGTATCTTTTTCTTATCAGATCTATCATATTTTGCCACTGTTCTTTTTGGAAATATTCCAGTTTAAGTTGATATTAGGGACACAGGTTTGTTATCTTTCCAGATTACAAATGTGATAGAAATTCCATCCATTTTAGTAATATATTCAAGCATATGATCACGATTATATTCTTTTACTTCTTTATTATTAGGAAACGGACAATTTGGTATCCTCTTTCGCTGTATTGTTCCTAGTGAGTAAATACCACGATTGTTTGTGTTGGTTGTATCTCTTGCTCTCTTTAATTCGCCATCCTTCCCTAAATTTTCTGCATATATTTGACCTGTTACTTTTTCTGGCTTATTAACATCCTTTATATTGTCTGATCTATTTACACTGGTTGACTTCAATTTCCTTCCTTTCCAGATTATTTTCCTCCAAGGTATCAATTGAACATTTTTCTCCATTCATTAGCAAACTTATGTCTATATCATTAGCAGTCTCCTTCAGTTATCTTAAAATCTGTAATATGTTCAATGTTCACCTTGTCTACTAAAAAAATGTGGTTGTTAATTAGTATCACATGTTGTATCATTTCAGTTAGTTGAGGGTTATTAGGGTTAACGGAAACTACAACGATGGGAGATGAAGCAGAAGGAACAGCTATATTTGTTCAAATCTGTTTATTAGAATTTTTGAAGCGTTTCCAAAAGTAAAAGAGGCTTGTCTTTAATATCGCCATATTGGGCCAGATAATTTAAAAAGATCAATTTTGCTGAAATTTATGTCTTGAAAATATTCAATAAATTTTACCCCATCAGTGACTGCCAACGAGTTTTCTTTGTTTTCAAGCGTGGTTTTGTTTTAAAAAAATACAAATTTAATTTAATTAAGACCAAATGAGCATATAGTAGGAGAGCTGATGGACACTATGGTGAACGATAATGATGTCGCAGGAACGACTGTACCAGCCGGCCGAGCATCACCGAATCTCGACTGAACAATCTCTCTGTCGTACACACCCCAACTCAACTGACGCTTTCATCCAGATTTTGGAAGAGAGTTTCGCCTTTCAGCAGGAACACAAGGAGACAATACGGCACAACATCGCTTAGGCCAAACACGAAATATCGCAACGCACATTCCTGCACCTGGAGGAGCAGGAATGCGAGGCGGCTGATCGGTAGCCCGGAACTAGAAGACACTGACGCCGACTCGAGTGCCCCCTCCATCAGCCTCCAACCTGTTCGGTCGACGTAATTGTGCCAAGCATCGTCTCCCGCTTCTGCTGCTGATATCGTCGTCGTCATGCCGTCGTCGTCTTTCGGTCCTTCCGAGACGGTATCCGCTTCATCAGCGGCGACTGCCGCACCTCTCCCGGACGAACATGACACTCGGACGGCTCGCTCACGAAACAGCAGCCGGACGACGTTTTCCATAGTGGATACGTCTGCAATTGCTTGGAACGAATGTTCCGTTAAGGCTATTATATCATAGTCGACAACTGAAGTTTCATGATAAAAATGTTACAATTTAGTTCGCAATTCCCGTACATTTTGATAATATATAGTTAGAGAATTTATTTGTGTATTTTGCGAAGAAAAATAATTATTCTCTTTGCGTGGTTCCAGATGATCCGTTACGAAAAAGGGAATTTTGTTGAGAATAATTTTAGTAACGTCTAGGAAGTGTATACTCGCACAGTGAAACACCACAAGGCCAGGAGAGAAATTTTTATCGTGGCCTTCTCAACGGTATCCACAATGTCCGGTCACGGATACTGCTGCCTCCGTCCAATAAAAATTGAGGGTTTACCTCGAAGTGCACGGATATGTACTTCAAGCACTCTCTACGACACTGTTCGTCCTCTAACGTGTTTGGGAAACACGTTAGATGGACGATGGCGTGGCCTATCGACGTTACAGGGCGTGTCATAGAATCCAGCACCTCGTACGACAACGGCATATCCTCGCAAGCGAGGCCCTTATGTCGCCGGTGGGATGTCGCAGGAACGACTGTACTAGCCGAAAGAGCATCACCGAATCTCGACTGAACAATCTCTCGGTCGTACAATCGCGTGCAAGTCTCCGGTTCGGTCCGCACTGACGGTACGCGTAAATGGCGTATAGACGTGGCCAGAGACGGATCGTACGGCCCGAATTGCTCCATCGAGCATCGTTAAATTCTGCGCTGGACGGTACAACTGATCCCTCTAAGGCGAAAGGTTCCTTGAGGACGGACGACAGGGAGGGCCGCATATATAGGGAATAACGCCCCATCCATTGCTCCGCCTGTATCGCCGCCTCCACACACTCCAATCCAACTGACGTCTCTTCGAGAAGAGCGGACAGACGACGACGATCGTAAACTTCAGCCCTAAACGCGACGAAGGTTCCGCTTTCGTCCAGACTTCGGAAGAGAGTTTCGCCTTTCAGCAGGAACACAAGGAGACGATACGGCACAACGTCGCTTAGGCCTAACACGAAATAGCGCAGCGCACATTCCTGCGCCTGGAGGAGCAGGAATGCGCGGCGGCTGATCGGTAGCCCGGAACTAGAAGACGCCGACTCGAGTGCCCCCTCTATCAGCCTCCAACCTGTTGGGTCGACGTAATTGTGCCAAGCATTGTCTCCCGCTTCTGCTGTTGATATCGTCGTCGCCATGCCGTCGTCGTCTTTCGGTGCCTCCGAGACGGTATCCGCTTCATCAGCGACGACTACCGCACCTCTCCCGGACGACCATGACACTCGGACGGCTCGCTCACGAAACAGCAGTCGGACGACGTTTTCCATAGTGGATACGTCTGCAATTGCTTGGAACGAATGTTCCATTACGTGACGAAAGTCGCAGACATATTCCACTCTTAGGGAAACGCCGTCTCGCAGCCCGCTTAGACAATCTCTGTACGCAGCTGCGATGATGCGGCTTTGCCATTCCGGCTTCGCCGTGACCTCTCCCAGACCCTTCCTGTCTGTGAAAGTCTGCAGTCGCTCGTGACCGTTAAAATGACCGCACGCTCTGCCCACCGTCAAACTTACCATGCCCCTGAGTTTTCGTACTTTATGAACTTGCGGATCGTACGCCTGTACGAATGAGACAGACCCGTTTACCGCCGCAGCTTCTTCCCCGCAACCATCGTTCACCGACGACTCGTCGCCACCTTCGAATACATTAGTCGCGAAGTTGCACTTAGAAGAGAGATGACCGAACCGGCGAAAAAGGTTAGGTCGGTACAGCTTCGTCTTGGCCCCATAGCCCAGCGCTAACACGCGGGAGAGATGATCCAGATCAAAAACGATCCCTCTCCGTTGCGCTGGGTGAAATGTCAATACCCTGTGCACTTCCATGAGTACAATGTCTTGTAAGTGGGCCGGTTCGTCCAAGTAAACTTGCCTCGTCATTCGTTCGGCTGAAATATATGAAAAAGGGAAACCTGTTAATGGAACGGTTTGCTTGCGTTTAATATTTTACTACTCACCAACTGCGATGGGTTCGCCCCTCACTCCGTTTCGGCCAACGTAGAAATAGAACACGTACCACCTTCCGACATCTACCTCCGGGAGAAGTGCGTCAACGGCATTCCACACTGCCCCAGTGTCTTCAGCGAACACCTTATAGCTTAAGGTGTCCTCCCGAGAATCCCTAAACATCTCCAGGGACTGGTGCTGTTTAGTCTTGCTGGACTGTCGAAGGGTATCGAGAGCCGGCACCAATACCTCGTTAACGAACGCCCTCCTGACGTACCTGTGCATGAAGGAAAAAAGTATTATTTATCGATGACTTCAGAAGGAGTAAATATCCTGCTTTCTACATTAACACGTTGTTAAAAATGGAAAAAAATAATGCAAGGGTGACTAAATACAACTAGTTTAGATGGCTTTTCCATCTAGGCAGACGATTTTTTCGGTAGCTTTGTATATGGCAGTGTAACGAGCACATTTTGAGCCTCCTGTATAGCAAAATATCCAAACCAAATAAATCATTATTTGATGGGATAATATATCATCTTGAGTATGCAACCAGTAATAATAGTAGTCTCTAAATTAAATCATGAGCACAAAAGAGGCTGTACCAATTTTCTTGCCAAATTTCATTTTCTTTTTGTATGCTGAAGGGGAACAATTTGTAGGCTAAAATATATTGTATTATTAAATTATTATTTACAGCTAAGGCAGAGTATTTAGTAATCACACACAGATAGTTGCTATTTATTTTATTACTTCTCTTATGAATTTAAATTTCAAAACTTAGTGAGTTCTAATAGTAATTAATTTATGTTGGCAAAGATGATTAGTTTTTGCTGAGAGGTAAAAAACAAAAAAAAAATTCTTTTTTGGTCAAGAAAAGCAGCCACTTTAGAAATTGTGAAGAACATCTTGCCATAATTTCAATTTTTGTGAGAAAAAGGCCTAATAACAAGCTAAGGTATGTTTTATTTAATGTTTCTTACAAATTTTGATATAAATTTCATGTTATTCAAAACTTAGACGAATATATATTTTTAGGCTCGTCCCGAGATACTCATTTAAGAGGCTCATGTTTTTTCTATTATCTCACCGAGATTTATTTTAACTATCTTGTTAAACGTTGCATTTTGGAGTGCATAACGAAATTTAAAAAAAGAGAAAATCTAGATTTCGATGTCTGTTTGCGATTAATTAATGATAGAACTGCTTTGGCTGGATTCCACGACAGGGATGATAGAGGAATCACCTGTAAATTGTTTCGTTTCAATCCGTCCAAGGAGATCAGTAATATAAGTGCACATTTTTTTGACTTGCTAAAATAAAAAATTTTATATAAATTCATATCGTTACCATTTACATTACTATCCAACTTGAATAATTAAAACTTACCGTGTATCATGTTAATAATCGTGCTTGTTTAGGGTTCTTAATTTTAATTAGCTTTGTGAAAAGTTTTGATAATACAATATGTAACGTAGTGGCGTGCATTATGTGAGGTTACGTTTACACTTGCATCACATTAGTCGAATTTTGCTTGCGCTTAAGGACGCGTCGCAAACTTGTGACGCGTCCTTAATGCAAATATTAAGAACGCCCCAAGGATGCTCGACAGCCTATCAGTGGAGAGAGGGTTGTTGGTACGTTTTTCTCTCTTTTGTTTAAATTTGGGGTGCGCTAGGTAAACCACCCTGGGCGCCAGCCAATTGTTTAAATTGACAATAAGTGTATGGGCAAGATGCAATTAAAGTCCTAAGATTTTTAATAATAAATTTACTAAAAAAATGTTAGTATAGGACACAATAGTGAAATTAATATACAAAATAAACTTATTACTAATATGTGTATATTATGTGCTTTAGATAAATGTAAAAAAATAGAAATATATATAAGACAAATACAATAAATAACAAAATTGAACAATTCAGACCAGCTGTCAGCCACTAATCCTTATGGCAATTGTGTATTAATGCCTAGGGAATTATTTGACACTTGCCCTATATGCCAGGTGGCCTTAAGCGCAAGCAAAATTCGACTAATGTGATATGAGATGCAAGTGCAAACGTAACCTCACATAATGCACGCCACTACTTTACGTATTATATTATCAAAACTTTTCACAAAGCTAATTAAAATTAAGAACCCTAAACAAGCACGATTATTAACATGGTACACGGTAAGTTTTAATTATTCAAGTTGGATAGTAATGTAAATGGTAACGATATGAATTTACTTAAAATTTTTTATTTTTGCAAGTCAAAAAAAAAGTGCACTTATATTACCCTCATTGGACGGCCGTCTACTGAGTTCACATAGACTTTCTGATTAAAACATATATGGGTTTATTAAAAGGCTAATACCAAGCCATGTGCCTATTATGGTGGCGTAAATCAAGAGAGCTATAGCGGAACTAAATATTAATAATATTGGAAGGCTACTTGCTTGCTCCTTATGGTGGCGTAAATCGATTTATTGTGGAACTAAATATTAACAATATTGGAAGGCTACCTTATTGTTCCTCGGTTTTACCATGAAATGTGACTGACATGCACTCGAGACTGTGATCTCCTTGGACGGATTGAAACGAAACAATTTGCAGGTGATTCCTCTAGTAATCTGCAAGTTTGAAGTAAACTCTTTATACTAGTAATATTTTGCAATGCTAGATGGGACTGATATAGCGGTAAAACTCTAGACTTTACTATTCGTAATTTCCTTTCTTCCGTAGGTTTTATAGATAAACAATCGAACAGATTCTCCATGATAGAGATATAAATAACAACAGGTTCGTCCTCATGTTGAGTACGCCTTTCTTTCTGCTTCCACAGTTCATCATCGTATTCACTAGAAAGAAAGTCACTCTTAAGTGCTAAAACAAGCGATTCCCAAGAGTCAAAGCGATTCTGCCTAAGCTGAGTCCTGTACCACTCCAAAGCATAATCCTCAAAAAGATCAGAAGCTGCCTCAAAAAGTACTCCCTTTGGACACCTTCTAGCTATCCTGAGTTCCTCGACACGCTGTACAAATGAATGAAGCGATCCTTTATCTGACCTGCCACTAAACTTAACGGCCCACTTATAAACGGAAACAGATTTCGACACATCTGCACCAGCAGTACTACGAACCCCTGCCGTACGACCTACATCCTCACCTCTCTGGTGTCTTTCCATAGTCTCTGACATATCTTCTTCCAAAGCTGAAACGACAACAATATTATCACCTCGATAGTTAGAAATGTCATCACCGCGATCCTCCGGTATTCTCCAAATCCTACCTAGAACATGGTTGATCCTACTACGAATTCGAGAAGCAAGTTCTGAATTTACCCCATCAAAATTGTTAACTAATTCTGTGATAGAAGCTATACTTTCATCTAATTACTTTTTTTCCAACTCAAAATCAAAGTTAGGTGTTTTATACACAAAAACCTGTGGCCTAGCTAAGTCTTTTCTTAACTCCCTACGAAGATATTTTCTTTTTAAAGTAATATCAACCCTATCTGTAGCGACATTTCGAATCCTAAGCTCATAATTCAATTCATTTGTTCTTAGATGTACCGGGTCCATATCATAATTAGCCATATTTGATATGTAAAGTGATAAATTTCAAGGAATACAAATTATTAAGTTATCTAATGATAATGATTTTCTTAAACGCAAGCACTAACAACAGATTCAGTTGGAAGCTACGACTTACGATAATCAAAAATGTTAACAATTTTAAAGTTTAAAACTGCAAAAATCATAGATCTATTTACTCGTACTGAACCATTACAGTAATATATAACTTACCATTTATTCAAATAATCTAATAAAACATTTGAAAAGTTGTGTCAACTAAACTTTTTTTTACCACCCTGTATAACAATCCTTGTATATAAATCAATCTAGATTCCTTAGATTTAGAAGAAGTTGAAATTTTTTCTTTGCAATTAATAAAAACCAGTAAGCTATTTATCTAGTAAAAAAAACTTCTGCAAACTCACACCTAAGATATAACCAACCTTCTTGCCTGTGAAATAATTACATAGCACCACCAAATATACACAAATATTAAAATACTCTAAGATGTTTAATTTATCTTGCCCATATTTTAAAGTAAATGATATTAAAAGTAGTTCACCTAATTTGCAGATAATAAATACCCCTTATTGGGTCATCCCCAATTCTACATTCACGTAAAAATTCCAACTGTTTAACGCTTAAGTGGTTCAAAGGTCTATAGCCAATTAGATTGGCAGTGGGTAGATTGCATCTTGGTTCACGACAACGTACACCGTCGTCTAGATCCCAATTCACCTCATCTGCTTCCTCTAAGTCTAATTCGTTCCTCATCCTCTCCTCTATTACGTATAACGAGGGTAGCGCTTCGTATAGGTTATGATTTATTGCGCCCACTTCTCCAAAATGACGTTGCTCATTCAACGCTTCAGTATGGAGAATGATCTCAACATTACCGAAATCGCCGACATAGCAATCGCCAATGGATCTAAGAAACTTTTCTACGACGTCCGGCACTACTAATTTCTTAGCTGCCAACACATCGAGAAACTGTCTCTCTTCTTCTGTCGCTCGCCCACGGTCTTTCGAGATCTGCACAGCTCGGTGCCAGAATAAAACATAGCAGTAGTATTCAAAGGCACTTTGAGCTATCAACTCAGTAAAACCTGGAGCAACAGCGGTTAACTCATGGTATAGTAGGTCTAAGAGGTTGACCATTCCTCCAAGCGACACAGTAACTGCGTGCTGTGGAATATATGGCCGGGCTGCAAACCCCTCAATCCCATCAAAGCCGTCTAGAGCGGCAGGGTCGTCCTTTAAACTAAACCCGAAATCTTGGGAACTGGTGGCCTTCGCAGGAAGTTTATCAGAAACTTCCTTCTTTTTCTGCTCCGGCTTCAGCTCTACCTTAACCTCTGGCTCAGCTTGGGCTTTATCCCCTCGCTTCTGCGGTATTATGTAGGGAGCGGGTTCGTCAACCGCCTCGACCTCGATAGCCTCCTCTACCTCTATTATTGCTGTTGGTATTGTCTTTTGTTTCTTGCATAGCGACTATACAGTCTTGACCGAATATTTAACAAAGTGCGCGAAATGGCAAAAATGACCGACAATGATCAAAAATAATTTTGGCGCCAATCGATTAGGTTATTTATGTAGAAACAAAAAACACGTAGGCGGACGAAAAAATCGATAGCAACTTCCGAGCAGACGCTGTCAAAGTGGCAGGTCGAGTTTTGATGAACGACATTTATCAAAGAAAATAATCTCATATATTATATTACAAACAACTATTTTACATTACATTTTGACATGTTTGCCCAGATAAACAATTGTGGCAACTTTCGAGTAGAGGTTGCCAAAGATCTAGTGGTTATCAAATAAAAATCGGATTTTTATTAGATTTACTGCTTCTCTGCATGTAAAGAACAATCCAAAATAACAAAAGCATAGAAACATATTATTTTCAGAAGTAAACTAATATGTGTAAATATAGTAAAAATAACAGTCATGTGGCTATATTGTAAACGGAACATAAAAATGGCTCATTAATAAAAAGAACTCAAAAAATTGAAACTAAATGACATAGTGATATTATTATTGAAGCCAGTAAAACGATCCCTTTGAAAAATATCCAATTTACTAAGAAATCAAATTCAGACCAAAAATCCCATGTTTTGAAACTTTGAAACATTATCACTTTACAAAAGAAGTACCACGAATTTGGTTTTTCGACATATTACTTATTTTAACAGCCGTGTAAATTCTGTAACAGGTGGAATGATATCCATGAACTTTGTCTGGATTGCCTGGTATACGGAACTATCCATATTTTAGGGATCTTATTTTACGTGCAGACGAACGTAGTTTGCACTTATCAAGAGTTTGTTGTGTAAATAATTTAAAAGTTTTCCTTTCATTCTTTGATATTTTTTCATTTATATGTATCACACATTGCTTTTCTTCTAAACCCAAACGGGGTTAGAGTTGATTTTCATCCAACACGGGAAGATTTAAGCTATCTTCAGAAGGAATCACGAATTGATTTTCATAAAAAAAAAAAAAAAATCTTTGATGGTCCAACTTCTTGATCATCTTACGGTAAAAGATATTGTATTTAAAATGCTTTTGATTGATTCTAATTAGCATTTCAGTAATTAGATCATATTGTAATTGGAGCCTCAAATTTTTTCCTATAATTTGACGATAATGAAATGCGAAAATTAAAAAATATTGCGTGCACCAATAAAAATTTTCAATATACTAAATTTTATTTTTCATCTTGTTGGGAAACGTCAAATGATATCAACTAGATAAGTAAATATAAACATTCTTTTAAAAAAGAATATTAATGTTTTTAAATTTTGATTATCTCCTGATGATGCCAGTTTATACGGTGAAATACTTGTCTGTGTGCAATGCAGTATTTCGGTAATTATAGAATGTTGTAAAAAGTGAAAACGCTGCAGGCCCATTTTTATAATTAAAATATTTATAGTAACTTATTTAGTTATTCATCGATATTCTTCAAAAACAATTGTAACTAAATTACATAATACATTTTTGAAACTTACCATTTTGTTTAGTACATACGTATACAATTTTATAATACGGTTCCTAAATGCATGTTTAAAAATTTATATGGGCGGTAGAATTCATTTAAATTGTTATCAGAATATTTATATAAAACGTAATAGGAAGAAATGTAGTATTCAAATTTGTGTTACCTGCCACTTTGATAGCGTCTGCTCGGAAGATACTACATATTTTTTCGTCTGCCTACGTGTTTTTTGTTTCAGCATAAATAACCGAATCGATTGGCGCCAAAATTTTTGCTATTTTCAGCGGCATCTGCCATATACAAAGCTACCGAAAAAATCGTCTGCCTAGGTGGAAAAGCCATCTAAACTAGTTGTATTTAGCTACCCTTGCATTATGATCACTATGGTTCACCAAAACCTAAAACTACCCCATTTCTAATACACCCCGTAACTTAATGCTACCATTTTGAGACGGCAGACGATCAGTTTTGACATACACAAAGACCAAAGAATTGATTCCCACCAGTGAATATTTTGATCATTATCGTTCACGATAGTGTCCGTCAGCTCTCAGTAGAGTGCTTATACCGGACCTGGGCCTCCCCCCACTACTTTGGGGCGGGGCTCAGTGGGCGGGGCCTGGGGGCGTGGTCTGGGAGGGGGAAATTAGTATGGTGGGGTGGTAATAAATGTACTGACGGTAACTACGTAGGTGAAGGGGCAATTGACGTGGTGGTGGGAGGTAATGCTGTGACGTAATATTCACTGGTGGTGGGAGCATCCCTATTATTATAAAAGTGAATGAGCTGTTGGTATATGATCATTGTATAATCTAGACTGCTACAGTAAAGGAATACTATGCATTATTTCCATACTTAGTGATATGATGGATAATTGTCATATGCAGTTCTCACATTTAAAATTTTATATCTATCGGTGCTAGATGAACGTACGTTTTAATCGCAATTACTTGTATGCAAGAAATGTCGTATAAACATACGACAACCAACTTTGCATAACAGTTCAATTTTTTTACATTCATTGCTGCATTTTTTAATTTATGGGCACACATTTCATTACTGCAATAAAAAAAACTACCTGATTTTCTTTTTTTGGAATACATGCAAATAACACGTTTTCAAAGTATTTTGTTACAAATGGACAATTATTATGCAAAGAAGTTCAATTTTTACATTAATCGCTGCATTTCTGACTGTATGGGCACATTTTATTACTGTAGATTTATGTGATTTCTTTTCACACGTAAATAACACATGTTTTCAAAATATTTTGTTACAATTATTATGTAAACCACATAAAAAGAATTACGTATCTAATCGCAGTAATGATATTTTAAAACTGTGCAGATTTATCAGATTACTTTTTTTCAAATTGTATGCATACAATGCACACAGAAAATGCAACACATGTATGCAATGTTATCTTTATAAAACGAGGGTAATTAAGGATAATTAGGGATAAAACGAGGGTAATTTAGGATAAAATGTAACAAAATGCAACATACAAGGCAACAAAATGCAACATAGAATGTAATACAATGTAACAAAATGCAACATACAAGCCAATGAAATTCAACAAAATGCAACACATGTATGCAATGTTATCCTTATAAAACGAGGGTAATTAAGGATAAAACGAGGGTAATTAAGGATAAAACGAGGGTAATTTAGGATAAAATGTAACAAAATGCAACATATAATGCAACAAAATGCAGCGAAATGTAGCAAAATGCAATGATTTGTAACAAAATGCAACATGCAATGCGACAAAATGTAAGAAAAGGCAACATACAATGCAACGAAATGTAACAGATTTCAACATACAATGTAACAAAATGCAACGTACAATGCAATGTATGCAATGTAACACACAATGCAACAACATGCAACAAGATGTAACACAAAGCAACATACAATGCAACAAAAAGTAACAAGATGCAACACAATGCAACACATGTATGCAATGCTATCCTTATAAAACGAGGGTAATTTAGGATGAAACGAGGGTAATTAAGGATAAAACGAGGATAATTAAGGATAAAACGAGGGTAATTTAGGATAAAATGTAACAAAATGCAACATACAATGCAACAAAATGCAGCGAAATGTAACAAAATGCAATGATTTGTAACAAAATACAACATACAATGCGACAAAATGTAACAAAAGGCAACATACAATGCAACGAAATGTAACAGGTTTCAACATACAATGTAACAAAATGCAACATACAATGCAATGTATGCAATGTAACACACAATGCAACAACATGCAACAAGATGTAACAAAAAGCAACATACAATGCAACAAAAGGTAACAAAATACAACATACAATGCAACAAAATGTAACACATTGCAACATGGTGCAACACAACGCAACACCATATAACATACAATGCAATAAGGATATATCACATACACCCAGTAATAGAAGTTAGATAATACACGGTAATTTAGGAAATAATTTTTATTTGTGCACACAAATTAAATTTCGAACTGATGTGCACACATTAAATATTAGATTTAAGGGTCTTCTAACTCCACCTCAGCACCGTACTGAATTGTTTAAGAGATCATTTAGTTACCAAATTTGTAAAACATATAATGGTTTGAATAATCAGCTAAAAAGGAACAGCATTACTAGATTCAAAAAGATATATAAATCATATTTGCTCGAACGTCAATGCACAGGATTATTGTAGCCCTTTGTATAGAAAATTAATAATAAAAAAGAAAGAAAAAGAAAAAAATGTTCTTTAAATCTCATTCTTGCAGCCTTGCCTTTTTTTTGTATTCATGTTGAAATTATTATAGATTATTTTCGATTCTCTTCGAAGTGTGCAGATTTCGCCTCCCTTGTGTACCTCCAAAATACAGGAGGGACCGAGTCTGTACGCTTCAAACAGAATATATGGTTAAGTGTAAGAAAAGCGTTCATGATTTCTTATGAATTGTGACTGCTTAACTTCGCCGTTTATTTTTCATTGTTTATTTTATAAAATCAATAATAGATTGTATTTTTTTAAAGATGGAAAATAATAAAGACGTGTTATTATTATTATTATTATTATTATTATTATTACAAATAAATTTAAAAACAATATATACAAAATAGTTCTTATACTACGTAACATTAATACAATTACAAATAAGTTTAAAAAATTACTATGCTACTTCATATATACATAATTACAAATCTATATATTGCAAACGTTGCAAACTTCTACCCGAGTAACTAGGTACAGCGGCAGCCCACAACATTTGCAATACTTTCTCACATTTTCATTCAATAGTGATGTGGCTGTGTGGACATTTTTGTGTAAGTGCTCTCCCACCACCCTATTAGAATATGGGATGTAGCACACTTCACACAACATGTGTTCTTCACCACTATAAACATTAAACACACTAACATACCCGGAGCTAAAACAGTATATGGCATCCCTCGGGTTTATATATTGTGCCCTTATCTGCTGCACTCCAGGTATGTGGCATTCAACCCCTTCGTCCACATCGTCTTCTGCGAGACCCTCAGGTTCCACGGCTGCTGGCTCCACGGCTGCTGGGCCCATGACTGCTGGCTCGATGGCTGCTGGCTCCACGGCTGCTGGGCCTATGACCGCTGGCTCGATGGCTGCTGGCCCCACAACACCCTCGGCGAATCCTTTCACCTTCAATGGCTACCCACTCATCACCGTCAACATCAACGGTGGCTAGCCAGTTTAAAAAAGCTCTACCTTCCATTTTTAAACAATTTTTTTTTAAATTTTCAAATTGTATTGAAACTATGATTTGGTTTCGAATCGCATTTTCTATTTATAATATGTTAGCACCACTACAAGGGCAGACCTAGGTGCGGCTTCTCTAGCAGTATTGGTTCGAAGCAAAATCTGAAAAGTAGTAGGGTAGAATACTAATTATGATTGGTGCGTAGCTCCCCCTCTACTCACTATGCTTTTGATTTTTGTGTCAATATTTACATGGGAAGGGTGGTCTTAAAATGAATTCAATTATCACCGAGAATTCTTACAAAAATAAAAACACAGCTGAATTAAATAAGATGAAATAAAATACATTTTGCTACAGGGTAGAAATATTAACAAGTGTAGCTATATCCATCATACAATAATGTTACAGCTCTTATATAATGTCAAAATTTAAGTTACACAGTTACCTACTTATATATGGGCAACACAATATTTTTATCTTTTATGTAGTTACCTGCAATAGAGTATTATTAATATGGTACCAAGTAGTAAGATATAAGTTACTGTTTAAAAGTGAATCATTATTTGTTTGCTTAATTGTATTAAAACATTCTTTATAGGATTTTGCAAACTGCTGAAAAAATAACCATCTTTTAGTTCCCATAAATAGCTATTTTTTCAGCCGTTTGCAAAATCTTATAAAGAATATGATTCAATGACTGCGTCAGACCCAATCGCTTTGTAAGCGGTTGCAATCTGTTTACGTTTTTTCTGGTGAACGCCATCTTCAATTTGTGCTAACTTCAAGCATGCTCACAAAGCGGTCGCCATTTTATTAATCCGTAGATTTCTAGCGCTTAGTTGCTTAGTATTGCTGAATCATGGCGGGCAATTTCGAGGTGAATTACGAATACAATGGTTTTATTTATAAAATAACAGAAAATGCAGAAATTCACAACTTATTAAATGGTATATAAACGCAACTGAAATAAATAATATGCATATATTCTAATTGAATTCTGTTTTAGATGCTGTTTATTTCGAGAATTATTTATCTGGAAATTCCAATTGTGTTGAAATTTGTAATGCCCCACCGGATTCTGTTATAAATGAATGCGACATGAAAGAAAACGGTATGTTTTATATAATTTTACAAGCATTTTATTTTAAATGATAAAATGAACTACCTATATGTATTAATCCTACTTTTATGTTGTTTCATGTCATGTGAAATGTATTTCCTATATAGATAATAGGTGTTTTCTTTCTACCGACAATCTTGGCTAAGGTAAGTAGTTTTAGTGTTACACGCAAGCTGTGTCACACGAATATTTCACTCAACTTCGGGCTTGACTGTAAAACTATTTGGTTTAGCTAAGATTATCCGGTAGAAAGAAAACACCTACTATGTACCTATACACATATATATATATATATATATATATATATATATATATATATATATATATATATATTTTATATCACTTATTTTCAGTTTCACTTTTTAAAAAATTTTATTTTTACAAAAAGTTACAATTAGAATATTTTTTATTTCACTTTGAGAATATTAATTATTTATACAATTGTATGCAATGCTATATAAACTGGTTACAATATAATATGTTGACTGACTCTGATAACGTCGTGAGTCGTATTTATAACATCCTATTTGCTGACGCTGGCATAAGCATTTCTCGGAAATTAATGCTATGCAAGCGTTTCACATGGGAATGTTTTATCTAGGAAGCTGTTATCGCTTATCTCATAAAGATATTGAGTTACTCAGCATATAACAACTCCCCTTTTTTTTGAAAAGTCGGTGTTATTCGCCGACTTTTTGGGGAAAATCGGGCATTTCTTCTTCTTCCGTGTGTAGATGGGGTCTTCTTCTCAGGAGGGTGTTGATTCTCTTCAGCATCTCGTTAGGAGTTGCGTCTTTGGATTTCTTACAGGGACAGCATCTTCTTTTGCACTTCCAGGCGATGTAGGAGGTGAAGATACAGATTCCGAGACCAATAACTATGTACATGGTAATGGAAAAGTGTTTAGTTATAAATGGCTCGTTTATTAATTTGTCCAAGTCTCTGGAATATTGTTCGAGTTTGTGGTTGGCTATATCCAGATTTTCGACGTTTAAATGATCGAATTGAAGAGGTTCCAATTTGGGTAGTTGCATTTTTTCGGGGATGTCACTACAGCAGTCATAGGGTATAACCACTGGGTGTGAATTGTCTGTAATGTTGATAGTATTACGGCCTTCTGCTTGCATTTTCGTTATACCGACAAACGCGTAACAGTCCGGATGAAGTTTTAATATAGAGTTCTTATTAACACTGGTGATTTTTGTGTCCATTTGATTACAGTTTATGGTGATGTGAATGGGTTCAGAAACAATTACTAACCACACATTGTCTTGTAATTTCTGAACGTTATAACCTTGTCCGTACACGAGAGAACTTTCACAATTTTCGGGAACTTTCCTGAAGTTTTTTAGTAACTGGGCCTCGCATGCTGCACTGCTGTCGATCGGGTAGGCATAAAGGTCAGAGCATAACTTCTTGCGAGCATCTAGTTGTTTGCATGTGCTCAGATCTTTGACGGGGATGTACATTAAAGAATCATCGTTACGTGCAATGAATTTTTGAGAAAATGACAAAACGTGGTGTAGGCCAGTTCTATTGTCTAGAATCGGGATGGGGTATAAATGATACAAAGTATAGAGTTGTTGTTCCACTAATGGTATTCTTAAGACAAAAACGAGATCTGATTTTGACTGAAAGGCTTCCAGTTCGATAATTTCCAAGTATTGGGGAATTTCTGAATATTTTACTGGAAGGGGTAAATTGTTTTTAACTAGATTTTGAGAGATTTTTTGAAGTGCGGTAATCAAACTTTCGGGTGTAATGATTGAAGAATGTATTATTTTTAGACGGGCAAAGGTAATTGAATTTAAAATGTCATCTAAGTTATTCTGAAGGTACAGATAACTTTCAGTTAGTTTTTCGCATGTTTCAACAAATTTTAGTTCGGCTTGAACCAGTGCAACTCTATCATTTACATTATGTAATGCAATTTGAATTTTTCTCATGTCTTCGTTAAAGGTTTTTATATTGGTTTGCATGTCTTGAAATGTTTCATTAAAAGTCTTTATGACGGTAGAGGTAACAGATATTTGATTTTTTAGAAGGTTTTCTATTTGATGTTGGTCATTATTTAATTTATTGATACTGTCTGTGAAGAATTGTCCATCTTCAGCATCTAAATTACCGGTAATGGCTTTGAAAACGCTACCTACTCCGTTTAGTATACCGCGTTTGAATCGTTTAGTGTTAACAAAGACTTCCTCAAACTTTACATTAAGGGAGTTCGATATCTGGTTTAGAAGCGTTATGTGCGTTTTGACTTTGACTAGGAATTCTTTTGTTTCACGTGTGTCAACGGCGAATATATCGACGATTGATTTTAAAATTTTGTTGTTGTTGATGAAGGCTTCTTCAAGGCTTGATAGATTTTTATGGACTAGCAGAGTCCATTTATCATTAGAAATTACTATCCTTGTTTCATCGTGGTAATAGACTCCGACGGTGTTATTGATCGGTGTTATTTGGTACTGGGATATGGCTGCTCCGATCAGCAAGGTGAACCTGTAAGGCAATTTAGGCTTCAAAATATGGTTTTAACCTGTCAAAATTGGCTTTAGTTTTTTGTTTTGTTTTTTTGTTAAGGAGGGTGGCTGAGTTTTTATGCAGTTCCAGAATCTCAAACGGCCCGTTAAATTTGTTACTTAATTTATCGGTAATTTGGGATTCCTTTACGTATACCTTTTGACCAATTTGATATTCGGGGGTTTCTTTTGAAACATGGGCGTCAAATCGAACCTTTGCTTTTTGTTTTTGATTTTCAGTCCTTTCGCGTGCGACTTTATAATAGTGAGAGAGGCGATTATTTAAATCTCTGACGTATTTTGTGACTAGTTCCTCTTGATTATAGAGTGTCTCGGGCGGTCTGCTAGACGTGTGTCCGAAGACTAACTCGTAGGGTGTAAATCCGTGAGTTTTATTAGTGGAGGTGTTATAACATATTATCGCGTAAGGTAATATGTTGAAGGGGTGTTCGTCAGGGTGCTCCGTCATATGTATTCGGATCATTTCTAATAAGGTTGCATGAAACCTTTCCAAGGAACCATTCGATTGTGGGTGTCCTACACTAGAATGTGTTATTTTGATGTCATAAAGGAGGCATAAGTCTCTTAAAATGGCGTTATCGAATTCTCGACCGAAGTCGCAGTGAATTCGAAGAGGTGTTCCGAAGTGCTGGAAGTAAACGAGTAGAGTGTTTGCGATCGACTTCGCTGATTTATCTTTGATGGGATATGCTTGGCTGAATTTTGTCAGTTCGTCGCGTATTGTAAGCGCGTAATTTCTTGTAGGAATTTCTAGAAGATCAATGTTAATACGTTCGAAAGGTGACTTAGGCGTTTCCGTAATTACTAGGGGTGAGTCTAGGTTTTTTCGACAGATTTTTGTTTCTTGGCAACATTTGCAAGTTTTTACGAATTTTTCGACATCCTTTGTCAGTCCTTGCCAATTGTATTTTTGTCGAATGCGCCTGATGGTCTCATTTATTCCGCGGTGAAGATGAGCTTTGCCGGTATGGTATTGATCGAGAATAATCGGAATTTGGTCATCACTAGGTGTCTTAGTAACGTTCTGGCATATTTTGAGTTTTACGTCTTTTTCCGCTAGGAGAAATGACAAAATTTCGAGGATGGGGAGATCGATATTGTTTTCAATATGATACGTTTTGGAGTCATCGAATTCTTCCCGACCGTTGTATAGTGAGATAAACAAGTTTTGGATTACAGTTTCGGGGTCGTATGGTAGAGCTACGATAAAGTAATTTCTATGTCGCACCGACTTACTGGATAATTTATTTATTGTTAAATTCCGAAAGTCTGCGTTTTCTTCGAACAAATCTTCAATGATTTTGTAGTGAAAATCTTTGAGATTGTTTTGTTGGAAAAAGGTCACGATATTTTTGTTAGTTTTATCTAGGAGTTGTCCGTTCAAGAATTCAATTTTGGAATAGTCGATAAGCGACTTTGTTTTGTATAGCTTTATGAAAGTTTCGAATTCTCTTAGAGTGTCCTCTTCGTTGGTTTCTGTATCGTCACTTTGACTATCAGAATCGGCTTCTGCTGAAGTCGAGGGCCTTTGGATAGGGTACGTTAATAATTTGGATTCCGCTTGAAAGTTAGAAAAATTTTGTATGTGATTTATTTTTATGCGGGAAAGAGCGTCTGCGTTCTTGTTAATGCGACCGGGTTTATATTCAATTTCATACTCGTATTCTTCGAGTTTCAGGCGCCAACGTGCTAGGCGGCTACCGGGGTCTTTTATTGAGAAAAGCCACGTTAGTGGTCTGTGGTCGGTTATTAGTTTGAATTTTCGACCAAAGATGTATGGACGGAAGTGTTTTACAGCCCATACGATGGCTAAAAGCTCGCGCTCGATAGTTGAGTATTTGGTCTCAGCTTTGCAAAGTGTTCTTGAGGCGAAAGCGATTGGTAAATCTTTTCCGATGGGGCCTTGTGAGAGAACAGCGCCGATGGCGAAGGCGCTTGCATCAGTGGTCAGTAGAAATGTTTCGTCAAAGTTTGGATAGATAAGAACTGGTGTCGAAGTAAGGGCTTGTTTTAATTCTTCGAAAGATTTCTTGCATTCTGAGTCGAAAACAAAAGGAACATCTTTTTGTAACAATTTGGTAAGAGATTTGGATAACTTCGCGAAATTACTTATAAATCTGCGATAATAACCTGCCAGACCGAGGAAGGATTTGATTTCCTTCTGGTTAGTAGGCTGAGGAAAATTTTGGATGCATTGAATCTTATCGGGGTTAGGTTTCACTCCTTCTTTGGTAATGAGGTGACCTAGATATGCGACCTCTTTACGAAGAAATTCGCATTTATCAGGCTGGATTTTTAGGTTCGCATTTCGAAGACGTTTGAACACTTCTGTGAGGCGAGAAATGTGTTCATGGACTGTTGGGGAATATACGATAATGTCGTCCATGTAGACTAGACATCTCTCGTTCTGTATGCCCATGAGAATATTATCCATAACTCTCTGGAAGGTGGACGGGGCGTTTTTAAGACCGAAAGGCATACGAACGAATTCGTAGTGTCCATTGTCTACACTGAAAGCGCTTTTTGGTATATCTTTTGGATCTATCTCTATCTGGTGGAACCCAGATGCTAAGTCCAACGTTGTAAAGTATTGGCACTTGCCTAATTGATCCAAGAGATCAGAGATATTTGGTAAGGGGTATTTGTCTCCTACAGTTACCTCATTGAGTTTCCTGTAGTCCACGACTACACGCCATTTTTGCTTACCAGAAGCATCGAGCTTCTTAGGGACGACCCACACTGGGGATGACCAGGGGGAATTTGAGGGACGAATAATATTTTGGTCTAACATTTTGGATACCTGCGTTTTGACCTCTTCTTTGTGTATCTGGGGGTATCGATACGATTTTGTAAAAATTGGTTTCGCGTCATTGGTATCTATCGCGTGTTTAATCTCGTTAGTGAAAGTTAGTTGATCGCCTTCAAGATAAAAGATGTCCGCGAATTCTAAACAAAGTTGAGTTATTAAATCGTTTTCCTCTTCGTTTAGGTGGTCTAGACGGAGTTGATTTTTTATTTCATACTGTCTGTCGAGGCAAATTTGGGAGTTTTCTTCGCCTACATTATTTAATGAGAAATTTTGGATCGGTTCTAATTTTATATTTGAAAAATTAACAGTTTTTGGTACTGCGTTTGCATTTAATATAGAGGTAATAAATTCGCCTTTGTCGTTTATTTGGACTATCGCGTTCGGAAGTCTTACTTTGTCTACTTCGGTAGCTTGCAGTATAGCTTCCGTGTTTTTTAAATGACATTTGAGTTTGGTAATTTCTTCCGTACGCGGTTCAACTGAAATTATATTTGAGATGTTACGAATAGTATCGCGAGCGTCCGGGTTTGGGTAAATTTGTACATTTGATAGACCCTGATCTGTGACTTTATGGATTGGAATTGTTTTGAAATTTGTTATAAGTTTTTTGTTTTTTATATCCACCATGCAATCATAACGTTCTAAGAAGTCAGAGCCTAAGAGTCCATCGAATTCTATGTCGAGATCGCATATGTAAATTTTGAACGGTTCGTTGTTGTCAAACGGGATAAAAACAGATTCATTAATAATTATTTTTTGTTCGGTTATGCCTTGGATCGTAACATTTTCTGGACATCTCCTACTGTAATTTCTACAAATTTTTGGTTTAAATATAGACAATCCGGCTCCCGAGTCGATTAATAGTCTATGCGTGTTAGTAGCGTCATAGATATAAAATAAGTTTTTAGATTTGACAGACAACAAGGGGCTTATAGAAACTGTTGTTCCGGGAAATTGAGATTCGGGTTGAAATTGTCCAAATTCATGTTGCCGAATTGGGTTTGCAATACTGTCATATTGGAGTCCCTGATTTTGTGATACGGTGGGTCCGACTGGGCATGAGGGCCTGATCGAAAATCCCGGTTGTATACAGGGGTTGCGTCGAAAGTTGGTTCCTCTGTGTAATAATTCTCGGAGGGATTATTAGCAGTATAATAATCCTCATTAGTGTTGCTATATTCCGAAGTATTAGCTGTATAATAATTCGGACTCGCGTGGGGATCATTATCCGTATAATATCCCTCATTACTATTTTCGTACGAGTTGTCAGAGTAATAATTTTGATTTTGTTCTAGATTTTCGGGTTCAGTATTTTGATTAAAATGAAGTGTTTTCCTATTCACATTTGGTTTAAAATAGTTCGGATTCGGTTGAATCGCAGGGGGTCTCGCATTATTAAAATTTGGGTTTGGTGTAATAACCGGTGGTCTTTGTTGCTGAAAGTTTTGAGAATTTCCGGGGTTTTGGTTATAATAGTTAGGTCTTTGTTGTTGAAAATTTTGCAAATTTCCAGGATTTTGATTATAGTAGTTAGGCCTGGGGTAATTTTGGGGTATGCCAAAATTTGGAGGTCTAACATTTTGTTGTCTTTGACGGCATTCATTTGCGATGTGTCCCGCACGTTTACAAAATGAGCATTGTTTTGCGGCTAAACTTGAATTTAGGTTGCGCATGGGTGCAATGGCGTTATTGTTGCGATTAGTTTTTTGCGTTTCAAAATAATTTAATTGGAGCTCCCTTCGAACTCTCGCTATTGCCGTTAGCATATCTGGGGGATCACTAGCCCTAACAACATGCGCGATTTTAGGTTCTAATCCCGTGAGTAGAGTGTTCAAAACCATACCTTCAGTTAACTGTATTTGAGCTTGTTTTTGCATCGCCGTTAGTCTTTGTTTTTGAACAGAAGCATGCATTTTTGCTTCGTGGGTTTGTAGGCGTGCAATAAAAGTAAGCGGGGATTCACTGGGGAGCTGTCGCATCCTCTGCAAATCCTGTATTAGTGAAGTAAGGTCTCTACTATCTCCGAAATGATTTTCTAACAGTGTTTTAATTTCGTCCCATGTAGTGGGATTTCTAGAGTTGACTAGTTCAGCTGCACGACCTTTTAATTTGTTTTTTACATGAACGGTTAAAAGAACTGTTTGATTGCCAATTGACATGTCGTAAGCAATTTTGCATGAATTTAAAAATGTATTTAAATTAATTTGATTACCGTCATATTCGGGGACAATTGAAAATATTTCGCTCAACTTATATGGTTCAACAACATCTGGTTGAGGTTCATTTGGTTGTTGTTGTTGTTGTTGCTGCTGTTGATGAGCCATATTTCTAGTAGTTACTGGCATAAACTAATTTGAATTTTGAGGACTTATTTATTTTACTTATAATGCAGAGACAACAGAACTGTTTTTACCACAATAATACGCAAGAAATAGTACGATTAAAAATTAAAATAAGTTTTGCACTTGAATGATTCTATAAGTACTTACACGTAAATCTTCATTTGGACGTTGGTCCTTTTTCTGTTTTAAGGGATTGGAATCCGCCACCTGTTGTCAAAGGTCTCCTTGTTCCGGCAATCCTTTCCTGAAGTTAGGCCCTTCTTTTGGGGTGCTCCTTGTTCTTCGGGGAGGTTTTCGTCAGTTAGGCTTTTCTACCAGGTGTTTTTCCAGATCCTACCGACTGCGCCACTTTTATATCACTTATTTTCAGTTTCACTTTTTAAAAAATTTTATTTTTACAAAAAGTTACAATTAGAATATTTTTTATTTCACTTTGAGAATATTAATTATTTATACAATTGTATGCAATGCTATATAAACTGGTTACAATATAATATGTTGACTGACTCTGATAACGTCGTGAGTCGTATTTATAACATCCTATTTGCTGACGCTGGCATAAGCATTTCTCGGAAATTAATGCTATGCAAGCGTTTCACATGGGAATGTTTTATCTAGGAAGCTGTTATCGCTTATCTCATAAAGATATTGAGTTACTCAGCATATAACATATATATATATATATATATATATATATATATATATATATATAGTTGGTCAAATAAGCACAAAGCATGCTTCGTCGTATTCATCTTCATTCTCTGATATTTTTATGAGGGTGTACATTCTAAATGATATTTTTGTTATCAATAACTGGAAGCGCAGCAGTGTTCGTAAGAAATGCTAGCGAAGGGAACTGTTTTTCAATTAAATGGGTCCTGCCGCTTCTTCTGATCATAGTAACAAATGTAAGCAATCAATGATGATATATAGTACATGTGTACTCATAATAAAAAGCAAATAAATAATTTTCCCACCGGTGAATTATCTGTTTAATCTTATGTGACCTCTCTAAAAAATAAACACAGTATATGTAATAATACATGCTCTCTATTTTAGTTGAACCCTTTACATGGAACTCTAATGTAACGAAGCTGCTGCTACAAGCATATGAGGAAAGGAAAGGATTGTTTCGAGACCCTAAAATGAAAAAGAAAACTGTGTGGAGACAGATTCGGGAAGTTTTCGAAACGAAAGGATATAATGTAACTGATGACATGTTGGATAAAAAGTTTCGAAACCTTAAAGCCCATTATAAAACTATAAGGGACAATAATAAAAAAAGCAAAACTGGGCAAGGAACAGTAACATGGGACTACTATGATTTAATGAATAATATATTCATAGACGACAAAACCATAAATCCTGACGAAGTTCTATCTTCCATGAATATGACTACCCAGTGTAAAGTTGCTAGAAACAATTACGAGAAACGTTCTCGAATCTGAACCCCACTCTAGTACCTCCATATCAAATAATGAACCCCAACCCAGTACATCTAGGTCATGTAGTAATGAAGCAGAAGCTAGTACACCCAGAACATCGAATGTTGAGCCCCAGCGCAGCACCACTAAGCGCTTGATTATGGAAGATAGTTCATTAGCAGAGATGTCGCAGAAAAAATTTAAAAGTGCAGAAGGAAGAAAACTGTACAAACTCCGTCAAAACTTGGTGGAAATAGAAAATCGGAGAGTTGTGACACTTGAGAAAGTTGCAAGAGAGTTAGAGGAACATAATAGTATTCAAAGAGAGAGGAACGAATTAATGAAACAGTATTTAGATTTACAAAAAAAGTCATAATTTGTATATGTAAAATGTATTGAAGAGTAAAATAAAACATTTTATTGTTCAAATAAATTGATTCAAGTTATTTATTGATCTCTTCATTATTTAAGAATGAAAAACTAAGATTGGCATATTACGTTTATATAAATGGATAAAATAATACACATACAACAGTATAAATTATGGTAAACAAACAAAGAATTCTGAGATAAAAACAAAATATAAAAATCTGTAAATTTCAAGTTAATAAATATCAGACATATCGTAATATAATTACAGAAATAAAACGTATTACTGGGAGAATGTTGCTCGTCAGTGAATGGGTTAACGATTATTTCTCCTGTAACATGAGCGTGTAATATTTGATCTCTTATTTTCAGCATCACCAATTATTTCTTGGTTATCACCTTCCTCAGCATGTTCATAATTCTCTAAAGCATTAATTAAATCAATATCGTAATCGTCTTGAGGATTACCTTGAAGCAGTATAAAATTATGTAACACACATGCAGCCAACACAATATGGTTTGCCGTTCGGGTATTTTTTATATCTAGATATTTTAATCTACGAAATTTGCATTTGAGTAGACCAAAAGCTCTTTCTATAATAGATCTTATACTGCAAAGTTTTCGGTTGTAATTAATTTGTTGTGGGGTTAGATGTCCATTGTCCTGGTATGGTTTCATTAAATGAATCATGAGTGGGTATGCTGAATCTCCAATCAAATGAAGATTTGGAGGTAGAATCGAATGTGGTTGTGTTAATCGGGCATATAATTCACTCAATCTAAATACACGGGCATCATGCATTCGTCCTGGCCTTCCTATTGTGGTATCTATAAACACACCTCTGTCATCACAGATACCTAAAAACACTTATATTTATATAATTTTTAAGTATGGTTAATAGCTATATTATACCTTGAATTATAATCGAATGAAATCCTTTTCTATTATAGAAATCAGCCGCATTTCCTTCAGGTTGCTTGATTTGAATATGACAACCATCAATAGCACCGACTACCCCAGGAATACCTCGAGACCGAGCCTCAAACACCTGAAAATTTTAAAAATAAATTGACACAATAATTAAGAGTGCATAATATAGCATGTACTAGAAATTTGTCAAACTGGAGAAAGTAAAGGCATGTTTTCACCAACTTTGAGACCAAATTATCTTATTTAATATTATTATTTATGAACACTATAGTTACGTACTGATTTAGTAAAAAGTCATTACTTACATTTGCTGTGTTTAAATGACTTCTCATATTAGGCCATCTTATATATTGTGGTGATATCTCGATGATAGTTTCCGTTATTTCATTAAAAATTTTATAAGCCGAACTTTTTGCAAAGCCAAATCGATCCCCAGCAGCTAAGAAGCTCTCCTGTTTACTTAGCATCCATATTGTAAACATAATTTTCTTTTGTAATGGAATAGTTCTCTCTACTTCAGTAACCCTAACACGAGCAATGCGTATACTCAATTCCTAAAGGCAAATAAAAACATAAATATACAGCATGCTACACCTATAATACCTGAAATAAGTTTGTATACCTCAAATGTGACTCTGGACATACGAAAATGTTCACGAAATTAAAATCTGTATAATGAGGAATAGTGACCTCAAAATAATTTTCATTTCGTGTTACGTCGACGCGTTCTTCCGGATATAAATTGTCCAGAGGTTCTGCTAAATGAAGCACATCATTTATATTAAAAGGTACAATTTCATCATCAATGAAGTAAGTTTGGTAAAATATCCATTTTTGAGGTTAGGCAAACGTCAGTCAAATGCTGTCAACTCGACAAAACTGAAAACACGATCAAGACAAAACACCGTTCACCAGATTACAAGCATAATCGGCAAGCACCCGAGCAGCGCTACGTAATCAAAGCGTAAACTGATGAGTGCTGAAGATTTCTGGTGAACGTAAGCATTATTACTTTATAGGCAACACAATATTTTTATCTTCTATGTACAGTTACCTGCACTAGAGTATTATTAATATGTTACCAAGCAGTAAGATATAAGTTACTGTTTAAAAGTGAATCATTATTTGTTTGCTTAATTGTATTAAAACATATTCTTTATAGGATTTTGCAAACTGCAGAAAAAATAACTCTTTTAGTTCCCATAAATTGTTATTTTTTCAGCCGTTTGCAAAATCTTATAAAGAATATGATTCAATATTACTTCCTAGGCAACACAATATTTTCATATTTTATGTACTAGAGTATTATTAATATGTTACCAAGTAGTAAGATATAAGTTACTGTTTAAAAGTGAATAATTATTTGTTTGCTTAATTGTATTAAAACATATTCTTTATAGGATTTTGCAAACTGCAGAAAAAATAACTATCTTTTAGTTCCCATAAATTGTTATTTTTTCAGCCGTTTGCAAAATCTTATAAAGAATATGATTCAATATTACTTCCTAGGCAACACAATATTTTCATCTTTTATGTACAGGTACCTGCACTAGAGTATTATTAATATGTTACCAAGTAGTAAGATATAAGTTACTGTTTAAAAGTGAATCATTATTTGTTTGCTTAATTGTATTAAAACATATTCTTTATAGGATTTTGCAAACTGCAGAAAAAATAACTATCTTTTAGTTCCCATAAATTGTTATTTTTTCAGCCGTTTGCAAAATCTTATAAACAATATGATTGAATATTACTTTATAGGCAACACAATATTTTCATCTTTTATGTACAGTTACCTGCACTAGAGTATTATTAATATGTTACCAAGGAGTAGGGCATAGCTTACAAGTATATATTCAACACAATGTTTTTAACTTTGTATGTATAGTTACCTGCACCAAAGTCTTATTAACACGTATAAAAAAAAATTATTTGCATGTTATAGTTCAGATAATATATAGACAACTTTGTTTTCTATCTCATTGGTATACAATGATATCATTGGGGAATGAAATGAATAAAACATTTATATATAAAAAAATATATATATTATATGTATATACATAATGGAAAAAAAAACAAATTAAAGTAAAAAAAATATATATTTATGTACAAAATTCATATAGCCAAAGAGAAAAAATTAAATTGAAAATATATATACAAAATTCATATAGTTAAAGAAAAAAAATTAAATTAAAAAAATATATATACAAAAAAAAAGAAATCAGTCGTATTCTGATGTATCTTCCCCATCTGACGAGTATTCCCCATCTGTCGTATCTTCCACATCTGAAGTATTGGGCGCCGTCTCCATTGACCAAGTAGACTCGGACCTTTCCAGCGGGCGAACCTCTTGAGCGATGTTGTTCGACCCGCTCCCCTGGTGAAGCTCAGCGCCCGTACTATCAACCGGATCGCTGCTTTCCTCTAACAGTCTCTGCCATGGTGAATCGGGAAATATTGCAGCTAAATCTGCAACCCCAACCCACTCTGGCAGCTCCAAATCGCTGGAGGAAAACACGGTGTTATCTTGTACGTCAGTCATTTTTTTATGTTATGTACTCTTTTGCGTGCAGAAAGGGAAGTAAAAAGCTTGAGAGACTAGTTTAGTTTTATACTCATCGATTTCCCACCACCCTTTTTTTATATTTAACTCAGTGATAATTAAATAACCCTGGCTACATATGAAAGCACAGATAATGGGACTGAAAGAAAAAAATTTACGATCTATATATAATTGGTTCTAAACTTTATTCTTAAATAAATATTCTCTGATGTTCACTGACAGGTAATTAAATAAAATCCCTTTTTTTTTCTGTTTCAACCCTTAATTGGCCATTGAAAATATTAACTGTTAAACGGCTGGGTTGGTATCGAAACTCGCCTGAATTTCGTCAAGTCGTTAAAAATTATTACCTGTCTGGCTATTGAAAAGATTGACTTAATTAAAGCGGCTGTTTCATATATATTATGTAATTAAACTGAATGCGCCTTGTACGATCCAAACGTCTGTCTTATAATATTTTTTCTAATTGTTCGTTGAATAGGTCATTAAATAAAATCGCATTTTTCAACCCCTTATGGATCTTGAAAAGATTTACTGTAGAAAATCTGTCGGTAGTTATATTACCTGCAGTTTTCAGGTATTCTCACATATTGGTATTTATTAAAAGATGCCCTGCACAACTGACCACATTCTACCTGAATTAATTATCTCTTGTAACAAGGTGTGCGACTTAACGAAGTTTCTTCTTTATATTGAATGAAAAAAATAGTCTAAAATGCTGAATAGACCCCCATTTCGTCTTCAAAATAAGTAAGTAAACTAGTTATTGTTCTTAATAAAAATTATAGTAGAAAGCTCTCTATAATATTATATCTCAGGGTAGTTTTAAAACCGCAGATATACCTACAATCACACTTTCCGCTAAGAATTGTACAAATTATAGCCACATATTTTGTATTTATTGCAAATAGGATGTTATTATGGACAGTTCGCGGATAATAAGGATTCATTACTCGTAAATACCTGAATCTTGTTACTTTGTCACATATGATTTCTGGTCTAGTTTATCACACGCTGTCGTTGACAATTGCATAACTATATGTAATATTTCGAGCAGTATTTCGAGTCACTCGCTAGTTACCTTTATATATGCTCTATCGCTTTTATACACTGGTGGTTATACAACGAGGCACATGATATCAGTGGCGGTGTAAGGAGTCTTGGGACCTTGTTTAAGAAATTGATTTGGCGTCCACATAAAAAATATTTGTTTAATAAGATAATGTAATTCACGAAGCATTTCCAATTTTAATTTTTACATAATTTTATGAAATTAAGAGATTTCACTTCATAAACACACCATTGGATAGCACAACAAGCGAAAAACTTTTTTTTTGTCTTTCAAAATAGATACCAAGTACATTAGAAATAAATAAATGAATTAAAAACAGTAGTTTTCTTTTAAAACAGAATTGCACTAAAAAGTAGAAAATAATTTTTTATTCAGTGTAAAAAAAATAACTGGTGATTCGCCAATTTTGTGCCGGCCGCCATATTGGATTTAGAATGACGTCACGAAACTTATTGTATTCTACTTTATATACCGTTCATTTGATACCCATGTGGGGGCGATTGTCATGGAAAACGTAATCCGCCATATTGTGGTTGCCACCATAATAATAATTATATATTGCTTTCCAAGTCTTATAGTCACATATTGAAAAGATTGACTGTTAATTAAAAAAAACAACTGTTTCATAAATATTATGTTATTAAATTGAATGCGTCTTTTACGATCCAAACGTCGGTCTTTATATATCTAATTAAATATTCTGTATTGTCCATTGACTAGGTAATTACATAAAATTGCATTTTTCTATGTTTCACCCTTAATTGCCCATTGAAAAGATTCAGTTAAATAAAACGACTGTTTCATAAATATTACTCTTTCTGTTTTTTTTTTGGACTCGTTAAATTTTTGACCCGCCCTTTGACTTGGTAATTAAATGAAATTGTTTTTGTTCAAGATTCAATCAGCTTAAATGCCCATTGAAAAGATTTACTGTTATTTACGGTTGTGTCGGTATCAAAACCTTACTGAATTTCTTTAATTATTATCTACTGCTTTCCAAGCCCCATAATCACCCATTGAAAAGATTGACTGTTAATTTAAAAAAAAACAACTGTTTCATAAATATTATGTAATTATATTGAATGCCTCTTTTACGATCCAAACCTCGTTTCTTTTTTCTATGTTTCAACCCTTAATTGCCTATTAAAAATAGTCAGTTAATTATTGGTTACAGGACCCTACTGCCTTCCCGTTTTCTCAACTATAAACGATACCCATCTCAACTGACCGCATTTTACATGAATTATTGCTATTAACATAGCGAGAGGGTTAACGAGTTTCCTATTGTTTTGGGTGTAAAATAATGTAAAATTCTAAATAGACCCCCAATTCAAGTCTTCAAAATAAGTAAACTAGTTAATGTTCTTAATTTATGTGTCTATTCTAAGTCATTAACTGAAATTTGAATAATGTACATTGGACAGGTTCGAAGTTCTGCTAAGTTATATTGAAAAATGTCCTACTTTTTAAAGAAATTTTGACTATACCAGTTTTAAATCCATTATATCTTGGAAAATATACATACTATGTAAATAATAATTTAGATGCCGATTATGCAGCGCATTTTTTATTCGAGGAAATTTTTTCATAATATTTTATTCTAAAATTTGGCAGTTATTCTCAAACAAGTGACCTCATGTTTATTCGGTTATTTATCCAGGTATCTAAAATTTTCTTTGATATAATTGTTGATTACGTAAATTATAAACATTTTCAGAAAAAGAATTCGGATATATCAAATATTAATTGAGTTATTAAGCCCGATAGATAATATTAATGCGAGAGAGAAATGCAGATAAGATAGCGGAGACGACAGAGTCAAAGCAGTAATCAGACAAGCACCTCACCTCTTGGGATCGAATATTTTCTTTCTCTATTTACGTACTTCAAATGTTATAATTAACAATTGCTATTTTTTAATATTTTTTTTTCAGAATAACTGTTTGTTTGATTAGACGTGAACATCCGAATAAGAATTTTCGTCTGGTCTCCTAAGATAACTGAACAAACATGGCGGCACATTTTTGTAAATAGTAACGAGAAGCTTGGACAAAAAAATGTTTTAAAAAATTGTCAAATATAAGAAAGTATTCATTCATGTCCTACCAAAATTTTACACAAAAATAATAAGTCGTTTTCGAAACATGTCCACTTAAAGTTTAATGTGACAATAATCTCGTTAAAATGGGTACATTTTGTGGTGCAAATTAAAAAATTATAGTTTTTTAACCTAAATTATTAAAATTTCAGTGAGTGATGTACAATTCACATAACACATAATTTTAAAATCTTTTTCCGCTCCTTCGTTTTTAAGATATTCGCGGTTAAAGTGAGGGCTCAATACATTTGAATCGTATATTAGTAACAATTACTAAAAAGTACCATGAATTTTGCATAACTGTATGAAATATTTCTGTTAGGACGCAATTGAGTAGGTGAAAAAATCTAAGGCACTCGCTACTTACCTTTATAGAAGTTCAAGCGTTTTAGTACATCCAGTGGCGGATCAATGAGTCTTAGGGCCTTGCGTTTTTCGTTTGTTGTGCTATCCAATGGTGTGTTTATAAAATGAAGTCTCTTAATTTCGTAAAATTGCAAATGCCTCTTGAAATATATATACCAAGTACAGCGGGGGAAAAAATAAAGATAGAAGAGGGCGGCAGCTTTGTTTTTTCTAGGCTCAAATTAAATTACCTATTGAATACAGTATTTTCTCTTCTTTTACAGCATGGAATCAGAAATATATATATTTTTTATTATTGTTGTAAGTAGTGAAAACTCTTGTGTATCAAATGTATTTTTTTTAAAATTTTATTTCAAATAGGTTTTTTATCGTCTGTACAACACAAATTGTTAAATGCATTTTTTCCATATACTAAAAATAAAGTTATCACTTATTAACTCGGAATATACTTTTTTTTTTTGTAAATAGAATCAGCTTAAAACTTGAAGGTATTATTATTTTTATTAAATCGGAATGTATCTAGGGCTATTAGAATTACAATAAAAATATAGGATTTGTTTATTATATATTATTTTTATTAAATCGGGCTATTAGAATAAAAAAAACAAAATAAATTTTGGATTATTTATTACCGTATAAAAAAACTTTTTTTACAAACTCTTTTAAAACAATTCAATTATTCATTAAAAAATATAATACTTGTACAAGTATATGTATAAAATTAATTAACTTAAAAAAAAAATAACTAACCTAAAGAATACAATTTTACATTTGTTTTCTATATATTAAAAAAATTACCACAAATAAGTCAAGACAGGGAAACTAAACATTTTTACATAATAAATTTTGAAAAGTCATACCTACAAATAAAACAAAATGTCACGAGTAACTACAAATAAAAAAAATGTCATGACTAACTACAAATAAATCAAGATAGACATTAGACATACAATCAATAAAGCTAAACTTTTTTAAATATAATAAATTTAAAAGAATCATAACTACAAATAAAAAAAATATATACAGAAATAATAAAAAAATATTGTCTACTACCTAAAAAATAAAAGAAAGAATTAGACGAATATAAGGTACCTCTTTGCCTTTCAGATATTCTGGCCAAGAACTTTAAATTTTTGATCAAGTCCTTCCAACTTTCGACGGGACTTAGCTAGGGCATTGCGGCGATTATTGATGCCCTCCATTATTTGTTGGACCTCAATCTTCTCCGCATTTGCTCTAACAGTCATTTGCCCAATCTCACTAATAATGCGATCTACTTCAGCTCGTATTTCATCAGCCAGTTGTAGGCGGCCATCTGCGTTGAAATCTTGTGCCTCAGCCTGCAGCTGTAGCAAATCATTAGAGCAGGCCGCTACATTTTCGTCATGCATTTGTTTTTTTTGGTCCCTTAAAGTTTTCAAGTGCCTAAAGGCATTTTTAAACATATGCCGGTCAGCTTCCTGTGATAGAAAATCACAATCTGAATCAGAATCTGCAGGATTCTGAATCGATGGAACTGGGGAATGAAAAATTAGTAAATCAGAAACATCTATGTTGTCCAGTTCCGTGATTTCATCCACAGGTTCCAGCTGTGGTACCGCACCCCGCACCATATCAAAATGTGTAGAATTTTGATGTGGTGTTCGGAGCGGTGATGACGCCGCCGCGTTAGAAGTACCAGCTCCTTCTAGCGCGTCGTTGCCACCTGAGGATGGTCGTGGCGGCACCGCATAAGAACAGCTTGGTTGTTCTAATGCGGTGTCGTCAAATCTACCACCTAAAACCGGACTACGGTTCGCGTCTGAAAAGTCCGGTGTTAGTTGAGTAGCCACCCTTGGACCACGCCGCGATTCCGCCGACAACGACTTTGTGCTAGGGTTTGTGCCACGTCTACCTCTACCCCTACTACCCCTCGATACCGCCGATGATGACTTTATTTTACGGCTACTACTTTTTTTTCTACTTTAACACTATTTATATATTTTTTTTCGGGTTTACAACAAAGTCATCGTCGGAGACATCACTATGAATAACAGCCCCTTTAACCCTTTTCACTACTGGGGGTTTTACAAAGTCGTCCTCAGAGTCATCACTACTGACCAACGATACAGATGCGCACGAGGGTTGGAAGGTAACGCGGCGCCCAACCTGACTCCTCGATGCAGAAGCTGTCCTTTTAGATGCTTTAACTTTTGCATCTAAACAAATAAGCTCATCAGCACCGAGGAAATCATTTTCACTATCATCCTACGACTTCGGTGCTATCGGAATGAATTCCCATAGCATCATCGTCGGAGATATCGTCGTCATAAAGTCAAAACCTTGTATCTAAAATATAATAAGTTTACAGGAAACACAAAAAACTTGTCAAATTTGTAAGCATTTTTTTTTAAATTGTATTTTTCATAACAGCCTCAAAAAATGGTATGGAGAACTACCTAGTGATAGAAAAAATAATTCGATAATAATTCAAAATGTAAAAAAAAAATCATATTGAGTTACGAGGTCTCACTTCTAAATTATTACAATTTATATGAAATGCGAGGATAAATAATTAATAAAAAAGTGAAAAATGTTTCTAATATTTTTATTCAATCTCCAAAAACTTAGTTATTTAACATTTACATTTTTTTAAGGAGTCATATGTCCACGGATATTAGCCCTTTCCGGTGCGTACGGCTGTGATGCGTTCCGTGCAGTGATGGGTGGCCGGCTATTTTCTTGTTGCCGGGTAATGGAGGCTAAATTTGAAGTCGTCAGAGCCAGGAGTTGTGTTAATTGTTCGTAAGAGGGTAGTCCCAAGCTCGGTTGGGGATAAGCCGTCACAGCGGCAGAGGGGACTGGGATCGTTCCAGTCGTTTGGGTTTGGAGCACTATTTGTCTTTGTGGCGTAGCACTAGGTCTTGCCGTCTGGTACGGTGGGGTGACGTGGTAGGCGCCGGCCGACGAGGTAGGCGTGACGAAGTACTGTGCGTTGGGCGGCGTGCTTGGACTTGGGCTGGTTGCTGTTGGTGGTACCATGCAGCGAGGGGTGGCCAGCTGGCGGCGAGGTGTCAGCGAGGCGTCGCTGAAGAGTTGGGGCCAGTCGGGTGTGGCAGCAATGGTGTACTGACCGCTGGGCAGCCCTGAGTCAGAGATGGAGGCTTCCCCATGTGTGGAAGCGAATCCAGCGAAGCGGCGATCTTCCAGCGCCAAGGAATCGTCGTTGGCCCGGGATGCTGTTGGGTCCACCATACAGCGAGGGGGCATCACCATATCATCATCACCACCCAATCTCTGTTCCGTCGCCGAGTTTCCATGCCACGATGCTGCGTTGCGCTCCATGCAGTAGAGGGGCATCGCCTGAGAATCGTTGCTACTCCATTCCATATTTGTTGCCTGGGCTTCATGCCAGGTGGCTGCGCTGCGTGCCGTGCAGCGAGGGGGCATCGTCGTGATGACGTCATGCGTGACCCCAGTGTCGTGTCCTATGTTGGTGGCGAGTCCTGCCTCGCTATGCCTGGGTGCTGAGCCCGGCGACGCACAGTATTGGGGCGCCGTCGTCGCGACGCCATGCGGAGCACTTGTGCCTGTGGAGAAATCAGAGGACATGCTTACCTCGCCGAGCCGGGTTGCTGTGTTGCTTGTCGTGCAGTGTGTGGGGGCCACCGTCGTGGAGACGTCGGGCGTGACCCCCGTACCCCTTGTCAGGGCGTCGTGTTGGCGGAGCACTTCGTGGTCAGATGCTGTGAGGGGCGTCGTGCAGTGAGGGGGGGCCGACGTGGAGACGTCGCTCGCGACCCCGGTGCCTACTGCCTTGCCACTCCGGGTATGCATTGCCACTTGACACTCAACACAATAAAACTCAAGTAAAACACACTGTCTGGTTACAACACAAGAGGAAGGGATAACCTCATCAGCGTCGGCGTTGGCGTCGGTGCTCAAATGACTTCAGTTTCGGCAGAAGACTATTAGTTGCTGAAGGCTGGAACATTACTACTTGAAGGATCGATCACTACTTGCTCGCTGAGAAAAAGTGTCCTCTTATATAGACTTTCTTGTGCTCAAATGACTTCTGCTTCGGCAGAAGACTATTTTCTTGCGCTCAAACGACTTCTGTTTCGGCAGAAGACTAAAACATGAGTCATAATTTGTTCTCGATGCCGACGCCGATGACACCACCCCCCTTTTTTGTGACTTTATTGAACATTAATAAAGGCATACAGGTTATATTTCAGTTCAATAATTTCAATTATATAATGTAAGAGTGAGTGGATACAATATTTTCAAAACGATAAACTAAGAGTAAGTGTTAAGATATTTCAACAACTAAGATATTTTTACATATATAGACTAAGATTAAGTGTGGTAAGATTTAAATAAGTAACTAATAATAGGTCCACTAAGATATTTTAGGTAAAACAAGATATTTAAAATTAAAGTATTTTATGTGACAAATCATAAATGTATTCTAGTTTGAACAAAGTTTTCGCCCTGTGGCGTTGAATTATTTACAATGGTATATTATCGCAAGTTTCGCTCTTCTGGGCGTCGTCTCCGCGACGCCCGGGGCTGCTTGATCCTGTTGAGATTTGGGGGCTGCTAAGTCCTGCTGTGCTGCGCGCTACGGCAGCGGGATTCTGGAGCGAACCTGTGAGGCTGCAACGTCCTGCTGTGTTGCTTGCTAAGGCAACGGGAGACTGGAGCGATTTATTGAGGCTGCAACGTCCTGCTGTACTGCGGGCTAAGGCAGTGAGATACTGGAGCGCCTCGTGGGGGCTGCTAGGTCCTGCTGTGCTACGTGCTAAGGTAGCGGGATCCTGGAGCGGTGCGCCGGAGCCGGCTGAGCTCGGGCTGGCGTTCGAGTTGACGAATACTCGTGTCCGGACTGGGACAGGCATCTGGCTGGCGGATGGCTGCTGTCGGTCGTGGCCAGGCGTGGTCACGGCCTTCGCCCAGAACGGCATCGGGAACAGTATAGGCGTTGTGTCGAGCGGCTGCTCTTGTCTTGACGTAGAAGGCCCAGGGTCTGCTGGCGGCGGCGGTGCGGCTGACAGCGCCGGGGGCTTCTCCTTCTTGTTTGTTTGTTTCCTCTTGGCTGAGGTGGATGGGCCAGGCACGACTGGGGGCAGTCGGCGGGCTGGAAATTTTGGTTTAGCGGCGGCTGTGGTGCTATGTCCACGGAAGTAGGTACCAGATCCACGGATGTAGACTTGTGCGTTGGCATCTGGCTCTGGGGCAGCGGGCACTACTGATCCTGTGATAGTAGGCGTGACTGGCTTCGGGGCAACGAGCGCTACTGGTCCTGTGACAGTAGGCGTGGTTGGCTGTTGGGCAGCGGGCACTACTGATCCTGTGATAGTAGGCGTGACTGGCTTCTGGGCAACGGGCGCTACTTGTCCTGTGACAGTAGGCGTGGTTGGCTGTTGGGCAGCGGGTGCTGCTGGCTCCGGGGCAGCGGGCGCTACTGGTCCTGTGACAGTAGGGGCTGCGAGCCTTGGTGGGGCTGGATGACCTGGATCCTCAGGATCGTCATCCTCGTCGTCGCTGTCGTCATCGTCGGTATCAGCTGCGATGGCTCGTACGGCTGGAGGCACTGGAGGTCGCTTGTCGGGTTTCTGGCCTGGCATGGGCCTGATGTCATCAATGTGAATGGGCACTGGGATCTCGTTCCTGAGAATTTCGTACGTGTTATCACCCAGGGCTCGAATGATAACAAAAGGTCCCTCCCATGTGGGTCCAAAGCTGGTCCGGCGCTCCTTGAAGCCTCGGCACATCACTTGTTGCTGGGGTCGATACTCGATCGGGGCTGTCCTTGGTTCTGGGAAAAGATTCCTCTGGTAGACTTGCTGTCGTTGCGCCGCTTTCTCATGTCTGCTCCTAGCTGCTCGTCGGGGTTCTGGTAGCGGGCGGCGTTGCTCTGGGTGTTGCCAGTCTCCTGGGCGAGGTAACTCGGTCCCAAGCAGCAGCTCGCTGGGTGAGTAGCCGGTGGCAGCATTTTTTCTGTTGTGCAAAGAAAAGATGATCTGCGGCAGCACGACGTCCCATCGGTTCTGTCGTTTTCCCATCAGCTTCTCTCGTAAAGCCTTCTTTATCTCTTGGTTACGCCTCTCCACGGGATTGGCTCTCTGGTGGTAGATCGGCGATGTAAAATGTCTGATTTTATTCCGCTTGCAGAAGTTGAGGATCTTCTTGGCGGTGAAAGTGGGTGCCTTGTCGGTGATGAGTTCATCGGGATATCCCCATCGGAGGCAGACTCGTTCCAAGGCCCCTAAGATGTGGTTGGCATCAGCTTGGGGTGCAGCTTCGGCCTCGATCCACTTGGAACAGAGATCTGTTATCACGATGATAACTCGGTTATTGGTTGGTGTCTCTTCGTAGGGTCCCATGACGTCTAACGAGAGTACTTGCCAGGGTTTGGTGGGTGGTCTCGGGCGGAGTGGAGCGGCAGCTTGAAGGGGTCCTCGCTTGGTTGCAGCACATACCATGCATAGTCGCACATGCGTCGTGACGTTCTTGCGGAGTTGGGGCCAGTAATAACGGTTGTTTACTGCCCGGTACGTCTCGTCGCGGCCTGGATGACCTGCATGTGGGGCGTCGTGGTAGTGGTGCAGAATGCGGGGCCTCAAGGCTTCGGGCACAACGAGGGCGGTCCTCTCTTCAGTGACATGCCATAAGCGTCCATCTTCCACCCTGAATTGTTCTTTCAGGCGCTTCTCCCAAGGGTCTAGGCCTCGTTCCTGATCCTGGATTTCCCCCCAGCGTCCGATGGAACCAGAAATAGCGTAGTCCGCGAGTTGGGCGGCCTTGATCTCATCGAACAGAGTGGTTAGTTCCTCAGGTTCGGCTTCCATCATCAGAAGTTCCTCCGTGGTCGGGGTATCGATGATGGCCCTTGGCGTGGTTGGTTGTTGGGTTGTGGGTTCCTCGTCAGGAGGCAGTAAGCGGGAGTCATCGCCGGTATCAGCTGGCATGGCTTCTTGGGGATGACGCGACAGGAAGTCGGGCAGCTGGTTCAGCCGTCCTGGACAGTGTTCTACGGTGAAGGTGTACTCTTGCAGCTGCAAGGCCCACCGGGTGAGCTTGGCCCTCTCGTCCTTGAACTGATGTAACCAGTGCAATGCTCGGCTGTCCGTGACAAGTGTAAAGTGCTGGTCCTCCAGCCAGTGGCGGTACCGACGACAGGCCCATACTACGGCGAGTGTCTCCTGTTCATTTATATGGTAGCGTTTCTCAGGTCCTGTAAACTTTGCACTGGAGCAGGAAATGATCCGTTTCTCCCCCTCTGGCGTTTTTTGATACAAAGCCGCACCCATGCCATGGTTGCTTGCATCGGTTTGGAGGTAGAAAGGCAGTCCTGGCTCCGGTCTGCAAAGGGCTAGAGGCTGTGATAGCTTCTCCTTGATCAGTGCGAACGCTGTCTCCGCTTCTGTGTTCCACTGGAACCTCTCCTTTCCCGTTAGGTTTGTTAGCGGGGCTGTCAGCTCGGCAAACTCGGGTACAAACTCTCGTAACCAGTTGGCGGTGCCTAGGAATCCCTGGAGTTCCTTCTTGGTGCGAGGAGTGGGAAAATCTCTTATTTGGATTACGTGTTTTTCCTGGGGTTGATTTTGAGTAGTAGTTATCCTGTAGCCCAGGTAGTCCAGCTCGGAGGCTCCAAATCGGCACTTCGGGAGTCCACAGTGCAATCCATGTATCCTCAGACGCTCTAATACCAGAGCCAAGTGACGAAGGTGGTCTTGATGATCTTCAGAGTATACTATTATGTCGTCTAGATATACTTTCACGAAGACGTCTATGAAGTCGGCCAGCACTTCTGTCATTAACTTCTGGAACGTTGAGGGGGCGTTGCGTAGCCCGAATGGCATTACAAGGAACTCGAATGTCGCTCCGTCTGGGGTACTGAAAGCTGTCAGGGGTACACTATTCTCGTGCATCGGGACCTGCCAGTATCCACTCTTTAAGTCCAAACTAGTGAAAACCTTCGCTGCACCTAGCTCTCGGATCGTCTCCCTTATCGGCGGCAACTGAGACACTTCTTCCAACGTCTGGGTGTTCAGCTGGCGGTAATCGACACAAAAGCGGGAAGTCCCATCCTTTTTGTTCACAATGACGATCGGTGAGCAGTAACGGCTGTTACTGCGTCGAATTACCCCGGCTGCCAGCATCTTCTTCACTTCCTCAGTGATTATTGCCTTTTTATTCGCCGAGTACTGGTAACGTCGTATTTTAAATGGTTTGTCGTCTTTCAGACGGATTTCATGGGTAGTGAGTTGTGTAGTAGGCTGTTTGAGCGTCTCTTGGAATACATCAGAAAATTTTGTGATGACTTCCTCATACGCACGGCTGTGCGTCTCTGGTAGCTGCTCCGGGTTGGCTGTTACGGTGCGGGCCGAGTCCTCGGTCCTAACCTCCATGTCCCAGAACAGGGTGTGCCGTTCTGACACCCCTGCATGTATGCAGTGCCGCGGAAAATCGATCACCACTTCCTGTTTCGCTAGGAAGTCCCTTCCTAGGATGATGTCCTTGGTCATATCCTCCAAAATATGCATTTCGACCGAAACTGTCCAGTTTCCGATCTGCAGGGGCACTTCCACGCTGCCTTGGGTGTGCTTGATCTCCTTGGCGGCAGCCAAGAGCACGGGCATCGTCGGATGATTAGTCCTCGGAAGGTCCTCCACGTAGTTGCTATGGATGAAGGAATGAGTCGCCCCGCTGTCCAGCAGGGCTAGTAAACGGCATCCATTGGCCTCGACCCACAAGTGGGATGATGGGCCGGGACCGGCCGTCAGTCCTATTGACGCACTTAATTCTGGAGCCGGGCACCCTGGCTTGGGCCGGCTCGCTGCTCGTTTCCCGCCTGGGGCTGACTGTTAGCTTGCTGCCGGGGGGCTGCCTGACTTCGTTGTTGCGGTGGTGCCGTGGATGTCTGTCCTGGGCCCGGGTTATTGGTTGGACCTGCCTGTTGGCTAGGGTTGTTTAAGTTGGTGCCATGTCCACGTAAGTAGTTACCTCCTGTCTGGACATTTTGTTGGCGGAAGTTAGGGTTTCCCTGTTGGTTGGAGTCGTGTCCACGGAAATTGGGGTTGGCTCGCTGGTTGGAGTCATGTCCGCGGAGATTGGAGTTGCCTTGCTGGGGCTCTGACTGAGTTTGGTTGGTGGGGCAGTCTCGGTGATAGTGGAATCCCGGGCACTTGCGGCACTTTGGTAGACTATTAGTAGTATTACTCGCAGGCGGGATGGTGGCTGACCTCGGCAGCGGTCGGAGTTGCCTCTGAAATTCCCTGTAGTCACCCTCGGCGTTTTCAGCCACTCGGCTCAAGCTTTCCATCGTGGCCACTGGGACATTTCTAGTTGCGAATCTTAGTTCCGGTCGCAGGAGCTCGCGCACCTCCATAACCATCTCTTCTTCCGGCGTATACCTATCTACCCTCAGCCAGAGTCCAATTTTACGTTGTATAAAAACGGCGGCGGGTTCGTCGTCTTTTTGGCTCTCACCGTGTAACCTGGAGCGTAGCTTCCCCAGGGTGGCAGTGTCGTTGAACTGCCGCAGGAGCTTTTCCTTTAAGAATTCGTATGTTATGTTGTGGGACTTCCACATCTCCAGGGTGCGTCTGGCTTGTCCCTCGAGCTGTTCAATGGCCACTCTCACTTTATCTCGACCGTGGATGTCTTCATGGAGCATCGCCTCCTCGAGCTCATCCAGGAAGTTGACTGGATCCTCCCATTCCAGGCCTGAGTAAGTGGGCAGCGCTCTCGTTCTTCTTGTGGGCATCCTGTGATGACCTTGCATTGCGTGTATTGCGGCTTGAACGCTTCCCTCCATTAGTCTTGTCATGCTCTCTGCTAGGTTTTGTGTTGGGCGCCACTGGGGGTCCATTTCCCCAGAATCTGTGTATTCGGGTCGTCGTGGATCCTCTTCCCTCCGGGAAGATCTGGCCTCACGCTGTTGGTCGCCATGTCCACGGATATTAGCCCTTTCCGGTGCGTACGGCTGTGATGCGTTCCGTGCAGTGATGGGTGGCCGGCTATTTTCTTGTTGCCGGGTAATGGAGGCTAAATTTGAAGTCGTCAGAGCCAGGAGTTGTGTTAATTGTTCGTAAGAGGGTAGTCCCAAGCTCGGTTGGGGATAAGCCGTCACAGCGGCAGAGGGGACTGGGATCGTTCCAGTCGTTTGGGTTTGGAGCACTATTTGTCTTTGTGGCGTAGCACTAGGTCTTGCCGTCTGGTACGGTGGGGTGACGTGGTAGGCGCCGGCCGACGAGGTAGGCGTGACGAAGTACTGTGCGTTGGGCGGCGTGCTTGGACTTGGGCTGGTTGCTGTTGGTGGTACCATGCAGCGAGGGGTGGCCAGCTGGCGGCGAGGTGTCAGCGAGGCGTCGCTGAAGAGTTGGGGCCAGTCGGGTGTGGCAGCAATGGTGTACTGACCGCTGGGCAGCCCTGAGTCAGAGATGGAGGCTTCCCCATGTGTGGAAGCGAATCCAGCGAAGCGGCGATCTTCCAGCGCCAAGGAATCGTCGTTGGCCCGGGATGCTGTTGGGTCCACCATACAGCGAGGGGGCATCACCATATCATCATCACCACCCAATCTCTGTTCCGTCGCCGAGTTTCCATGCCACGATGCTGCGTTGCGCTCCATGCAGTAGAGGGGCATCGCCTGAGAATCGTTGCTACTCCATTCCATATTTGTTGCCTGGGCTTCATGCCAGGTGGCTGCGCTGCGTGCCGTGCAGCGAGGGGGCATCGTCGTGATGACGTCATGCGTGACCCCAGTGTCGTGTCCTATGTTGGTGGCGAGTCCTGCCTCGCTATGCCTGGGTGCTGAGCCCGGCGACGCACAGTATTGGGGCGCCGTCGTCGCGACGCCATGCGGAGCACTTGTGCCTGTGGAGAAATCAGAGGACATGCTTACCTCGCCGAGCCGGGTTGCTGTGTTGCTTGTCGTGCAGTGTGTGGGGGCCACCGTCGTGGAGACGTCGGGCGTGACCCCCGTACCCCTTGTCAGGGCGTCGTGTTGGCGGAGCACTTCGTGGTCAGATGCTGTGAGGGGCGTCGTGCAGTGAGGGGGGGCCGACGTGGAGACGTCGCTCGCGACCCCGGTGCCTACTGCCTTGCCACTCCGGGTATGCATTGCCACTTGACACTCAACACAATAAAACTCAAGTAAAACACACTGTCTGGTTACAACACAAGAGGAAGGGATAACCTCATCAGCGTCGGCGTTGGCGTCGGTGCTCAAATGACTTCAGTTTCGGCAGAAGACTATTAGTTGCTGAAGGCTGGAACATTACTACTTGAAGGATCGATCACTACTTGCTCGCTGAGAAAAAGTGTCCTCTTATATAGACTTTCTTGTGCTCAAATGACTTCTGCTTCGGCAGAAGACTATTTTCTTGCGCTCAAACGACTTCTGTTTCGGCAGAAGACTAAAACATGAGTCATAATTTGTTCTCGATGCCGACGCCGATGACACATAATATCCGTGGTAGTCTTTGTGAATAACTTTTTTCAATGATTGTAAATGATCATATTTGTCACCTTTGATTGCAAGAGGTGCATTATAAAGTTTTGTGATGGAACCAACTATCCGGTTCATTCTTTTTGGTAAAGCGGACCAGTTATGATCAAAATTTAGCTTATATTCAATTCCTTGTGGAGAATACTTCAGGGCTCTCAAATCCGTGACACAAGGATCACCTTTTTGGAGTCCTGGTCTAATTGATGAATAATGTCCTCAAAATTTTTGAAAAAATTATAATCAACATATTTCACGATGTAAGGTCCCTTTGTACTTTATCTTGCCTGTTCAATGATTTGTACATAATTTGACGGTGGTTGGATATCCTTTTTCTTTTTTGCCATCTGTATGGTGGAATGGACGCTATCGCATTCCATTTGGGTATGTCCCTTTACTAAATATTTTTGAATTATGGTAACATTATTTGAGATAGAATAATGGAGCAAAGCATTGGACAACACGTTGTTCCGATTTTGAGGGCAACAGCCATCACTATAAAATATTTTTGTTTTGTTTCTGTTTTCGTCTGTCACTTCCGTGTCTAAAAAATCAGTTAGATAGGATGCAAAACAATTTGCGTCCAATCCACCCTCGCCTTCATGCCATACATAGCAAACGACTTTATTATCTGCCAAATTGTAAATAGTGAAATTGTGGCAGGCTAATTTCTGCTTAAAATAGAGATCATTCCAGCTGGTAGACTGGGAACTAGCTGAACTGCTTGCACATCCATCGTGTATGTACAAACTTCACCAGCCAGGGCCTTGTCTTTGTCCAGAGATTTTTCTTGCCTTGCCTTTATCAATTAAGTCTTTCTGGTACTCTTCATTAGAAACGTTGCCTTGTTTAAAGCTGAAGCATAAATCACATTGATCCTTGAGTGGTTGAAAAATATCAATGTTTAGGGCTCTCATTTCTGACACAAAAACTGGTTTGCTACAAATTAACTCTTTGTCAACTTCCTGTTGGTACAACTCATAGACTTCACTATATGAGTTAAACACATTTTCTAGATACAGTTTACTTGTTGAGGCCCGACAATAGTGGGAGGGTAATTTAGGTAACCTTCCGAGAAAGGATCTGATTGTAGATCTTTTTTGCTCATTGATAGCCTTTTTCCTATTTGGGAACGACAAAGTTTGCGAAACGATACCAGAGCTATGACTATTTTTAACCCAATTTGAAACTGACTATTCTCCCAACGACAGTGTAGAAAGGAACATTTTTTTGCATACAGGAAGTACGACATCATTGACTTTCAGGTGGTAAAATAAAGAAAACTGCCGACGAGACTTCTTTTTGGTTGTTTTTTGAGCACTCTGAGCTTTATTAACTAAAGCAGCAACAACATTTTTTCTTTGTTTCCAATCCATTTCTGACCAAAATCTTTTGAACAATTCCTGTCTTTGATAATCTGTTATTTCATTGCATTTTCTTTTATCTTTGGACTTTGTACATTTTTTTGAGTTACACCTTTCTCCCATTTTTCTAGAGCTCTTTATTATTGTCTTATCTTTTGATTCATTTTGTTCTCTTCTTTTTCCTCCATATTCTTTTCCCTTCATTCTAAGAATTTTTGCTTTATTCCTTCTCCAAGTATATGGATCTCCCTCTCCTTTTTTGCTTTTTTTTTTTCTTATTTTTATCAACATTTTTCGTAGTATTTTCAAAAGAAAGTATTTCCACATCACAGTCTGAGCGTTTATCAGAATTTTTCATTATCTTCTCTGACAAACGCAAACGTTTGCGTTTTTTCTTCACATTTCCACGAGAATCTTCTGAATCACTTGGACAATAACTTGATCCGGAATCTTGAAATGGGTCATCCTGTAAATCTGATAATGAGTAGCGGCTACTTTCTTCATTATAAGGTAAACCAGTAGCTGCCTCAGATATGTCTGTTGTAAGATTTTCCCTACTAGTTGATGGAATAGTAGTAGGTTCATGTAAATCATTTTTTAAATCTATTCCCTTGCTTACATCTTCACGAAAAGTAAGATCTGTATTTGAAGTATTCTTCGGAGGGATTTGTTGTCCTCTAGCCATTTTTAAAATTAACGCACTTCGGGACATCTGAAACCAGAAAAACCGTCCAATGTCAAAACCTCGTAATGCGTTAATTTAATGAAAATTCTGTGAAAAGATGTAAATACCAAAATCTCGTATCTCAAGTATTTTATGAAAAACTATTAAGTAGTATCTTCTGTGTTTGTTAGAAATTGAAATTATAAATTGGAACAATTAAAATACAATTAATTTGATTAGAAAATTATATTCCTAGTCACCCTAACAATTAGAGTAGCATATAACCTCAAATTTTTATGGACAATTACATACTTTATATAACAATTCTAAAAATGTATTAATGATAGGCACTACATTTGAAAAAATATATAATATAATACATCTTACATACCATTTTGTTCTTGTATTTGTTATTAAACACTTCACTTTTCACATCAATCTAGGCAGAAAAAGCAACAAGTTGTTTACAGCGAGTCGTCACACCATGCGAACTGAGATAAGAGGTTTTCACATTTCGTCTTCAAGCATTTTCAGATACGAGTATGTAATACTTGTTCAATGCATTTGCGCATTTCAATCATTCTTTATACAAGGTTTTGCATCCGATGCGGAAACAGACATTAAAATTTACTATGCTCGTAACTCAAAAACGTCAAAAATTGAGATACGAGGTTTTTACTTTGTGGCGACGATATGAATTACCGGATAGTTGTCAGTATCAGGTTGGTCTACAGCGTGCCTCTGTTGATCGTCATAAACTGACCCATGAATCGTACTAGTAGGTGCATTAGAGGTGGCGTTGGATGTACTTGAGACCGGGATTCTAATATTCGAAATTATATTTACCCCTAATCCCGGTGTACCTGCTACAGTGTATGTCGGGCCCATATTTTTTACAACACCAGGTCCTAGGGGTTTTGGACCTGCTGCACTACCACTCGATGTTAACATGTTGATATTTGCGGAGCCAGCCACAACGTATTGAGCCGCGGGGGCCACCGCGTATATTACATTTTGTGTAGCTATTACAGATGCACATACTGTGGTAGCAGGGCCCGATACAAAATTCGTTAATAATGCCACCCCCTGTAGAAGCCTCTGAGCATTACCAGTTTCCGATTCATTTGTCGTTTTACGACTACCACCAGACGCAGTATGTCTCACCATTATGAGAATATCGGTTTTGAATAATTTAAGAAAATAACTTACAATTTTTTAAAACACGTAAAACTTGGCACAGAATACAGAGCACAGAAAACAACAAAATTTTACAAATGTCGAAGGCAAAGAGAACTTTTTGAAACGCGTAGAAAGTATAAATACACCACGCTCACCCCTTCATTTCCACCACTCCTCAAGTTGTGGGTTGACCGATGCTTCTTATTGGTTGAAACGTGTCACACCTCACCAGCCCACATCGAATATACGTTGGCACCATTGGTACATCACGTAACCGAAGTTATCGTACAGTATTTACCAACAAAAATTTTTCATTTATTTTAAAATAGGAATTCTGGGATAACACTTAATAGCACAAGAAAAAACACTATTTTCACTTTGTATATATATATATTTTACCAAAATTACAAATCAGTTATCATATTATTATATAATTTTCTCATTACATATTTTAAGTATAACGTGTAAACATAATACATATGCTTAATTTACGGTTTATTGCAGAATAATACTTAATTTACAGTTTATTACAGAATAGTACATAAACTTAGCTTTATATATAGGTTATTAATTATATACTTTTCTCGTCACATATTTTAAGTTTAATATTCACGTATAAGAGTGATACATTAGTACATAAGCTTAACTTACAGTTTATTAAAGAATAATACACAAACTTAACTTAATTTATAATTTTTTTTGGACCTTTACGTTAACAAACAAGACATTTTATAAAGATGATTACTGGTTTAACTCTGCTATTGCCGCAAGTAAATAATCCATTTTATTAATTTCTGCAGTGCTATTCTGGGTTATAGGCATATTTAGCTCTACCTCGGTTTGATAAAATTGTATGTCAGAGTGGCCCCATGGCAAAGTTTTTGTTGTGTTGGGAATAATGAAGCGTTTATCGTCATTATGAGACAAAGCTACTTTGTTCTTTAATTCAGTAAAAATATCATGCAATTGGCTACGAAATGTATTCATCTTTCTGAATATTAGGCCACCCTGTTCAACGATTTGCCTATAGTCATCTATCGATAGTTCTTTTTGAATGATAGATCTTTTTACACCTTTTGCTTTCTTTAACTCATTACCCACGGATCGCACGCAATAAGCTTTTGCTCCAGTGCCATAAAAACTAATTATTGGATCCGCCGGGAATTCATCTTTAAAATTGCCTAAAATCGGTGGACCTTTAGGTACATTGAATGTATTACCGTGCTGATAATTTGAAGTATCAAATTTGTCGTGGTTATCTATCATAAAATTATAAAAAATTTCTGTTAAAATTTTAATAATCAGACTATCTGTATCAGTATACAATAATGAAGCCTTATCTCCAAACTCTCTTTTAATTACATTATAAAAAAAGTTGTACAGCACCGTCTTTTGCAAAAGCCAACAAAAATTGGTTTAGTGTACTCTATCTTTTGTTTGCCCATATGGATCGCCACAAAATTTTCAGTGAATATCGAACAGGTTTTAAAATTTGGACGACATATTAATGCATTTGCGCCCATAGTGCGTCTAATGGTCTTCCAGTGAGTAACTAACCTTATATCTGATCTATTTTCCACATTTTCCATCGTCTTATCAAACGCTGCATTATTCATTAATTTGTATCGATCTTTTTCAAATTTATTTGTCGCTTTATTTCTCATCTCGGTGTTTAAGTCGATATATTTCTTTAACCACATCGATTGATTAAATTTAAGAATTCTCTGTGTTTTCGTAACCCCCAACCCGTTATTAATGGCCTGCTTTAAATTTACGTAGTGTACTACATAGTTTTTTTTATCATGCAGATTTGGTATTAACTTGGTTAATTTTGACTTTGATTTGGGTGGCACAATACTTTCAACTAAAAAGGGAAGATCTGAGTGCAAATTGTGTAAGTGTTCCGGATAATGTATATCTACTTCAAAGACATATCCGTGAGGGCTGTTATCGGAGATATCCATAATATCTAAGTCACTGATTTCTGTCTCAGACAACCACGTAAAGGCCCCAGTGGGCAACATCTGGGACATACTATATCCATATAAATTTGTGGCGTCTAGATATGTGACAAATGATGATGGCTCATTGGGATCGTAATCAGGCAGAAACTTATTATTTGCAATATGCATCCTTTCTAAACACTGACTTATTCCACCCCCTAGGCCACGTCCAATAAGCCCCGCCCACCGGGCCACGCCCATTAAGTCCCACCCACTGAGCCCCGCCCCCCTGGGCCCCGCCCCAAAGTAGTGGGGGGGAGGCCCAGGTCCGGTATAAGCACTCTACTGTTCTCCTACTAATAAGCCGCAGGTTTAAAATTCATTTCCAGTAATTTTCGGCAGTTTCCAGCTCTTCTAAAGCGGCTTTCAGCAGTTGAGCAAAATGCTCTCTACCAAATTTTTCATCTCTGTGTTCAATTCTTCAGTCTTGAGTTTTCTTTTTCCAAATGTTTTTTAGTGAATGAAAGACAGCAACGTCTAAGGGCTAGAGAATATGAGTTGAGTTTGAAAACAAGCTGTCTAAAATAATACCCTTAAATGATTTAAATGATTTTTTTTAAATTATAGAGCTTCAATAACTACTGTGGTGCAAAATTTCAGATCGAAATTAAAAATTTCAAGGGCTATTTCAAGGAAAATTGCCAATATTCCGTTAGACATGTTGCATCGTGTAGTAGAAAATTTCACCAATTGTATTCAAGAGCGCGTAGAGATAAGGGAAAGATATTTACCAAGAATTATATTTAATAAATAATAAATGCATATAATTACCTGGCCATTGTTATATCTTATTTTAAATAAGTGAAGTTACTTTCAAAATTATGATGTTTTCAAAACTTCCCATTCCCAGGGACCACCCAGTACTTTACAAAACTGACTGAATACTAGCCAGTTTGGATTGAACAGTATCAAAATGTTAATTGCTAGAATCAATGTTGTCGTTACTTATGGTAGTCAAACATTTATTAATTTCTAAATTCATCTCTGCTTTGTCAAAAGGTCATTACAACACTTTTTTTCATTTTTATTTATTCAAATTAAGACACTATGGACATTAAACATTTAATGAAATAATCAAGGCTGGTATAGCTGTATATATGTAAACAAATTTTTCATGTATCACATAATATATAACAACATTTAAAATTATGTTTCCTATGGACGATGTTACGATCTAAAAGTGAAGATCGCACACACTTTAAAGATTAAAAGGTCCTAGGTCTTACAAATCCTATTTTGGTGAGTGTGAGAGGATAAATAAATAGAAAAGAGTGCTGTAAGGTAAAAATATTTATTACAACGATTAATTTTACATGGACAAATTTGAGAACTATTAAGTATTAACAAAAAAAAAAAATATGTACAATAGCACACTAGTAAGAAAAATATTTATAATAGAGAAAAAAATTAAACTGTACAATAGATTTTAATGATTGGGGTGAACTATGCCCCGGGCGGGTGCATTCACCAGTCCCTACAAACAAAAAAATAGCTCTAGGCCACAAATGTAATCTACACCCTACAGTATCTCTCTGAAGGAGTCACTATATCAAAATAAAGGAACGATAAGCAAAATGTTAACTACTAAATGGTTAAATATAAAATATAAAAAGATTACTGAAAACTACAGGATGAGCACACTAATTTAAAATTGTACAAAAATAACTTATCTTTTTCTTAACCCACGTGAAGAATCGTAGATATCAGGTGCTCGGGATCTGGGGTCTGGTGTTATGCCAGAACATCCTCCAGGAAAACACAGCTCGGCATACTTCGCTTCAGAAAAACTTGTACCAGAGTTAAAATTATGTGGGGTTGCCCACGTGGCTATCAAACCATACCAAAAATCTAGGAAACTACTACTTTCGTTGCCCAAAAATAAACCCTCTCCAAAACCGTCTACGATAAAAAAACATGTAAATTTGTGTAAAGCTAACCTCAAAATGTACACATGGTTGTGAACTAAAAAGAAGTGAAAATACAACTTACCCAGATTATCTGGATGTTAAATACTTGTTGAAATATCTCCGATTTAAGAATCGATAAATTGAAAATGTAAAATTATCAAATAACTGGTGAAATTATAGTCTTAAACTCCGATACCAAGATCGATTTGCCTCAACGTGGCCTTTGACTTAATTACACTGAAAACAAGTGTCTAATGAATTTTCGGAATACAAAAAGGAAGATTCACTCCGTCCTGTGTTATTTATAACTTCGGTTAATATGAAAAAAAACTAATTCATGTGCGCACTTTACACTAATTCAACATTTTTGGTAGGAGGTTTGATTCACGTTGTCAACCCTTAAGTTTTCTTACTGAGATCTTTATTATCGGCATTCGGACTTTGCGAAAACTGACATATGGAGTAAACATTTGTACTTTTCGGATTAATGCTGAAATCAATGCAGTCTAATGTGTTTAGCACTATAAAAGAGAATCACTCATTTATTACAATGATTAACATGAAATTCTATTTTATGTTACCAGGTTCGCCATCTATTGCCTGATATGTTAACCACAAGCTGATTAGTACCGACTTGTTTAACCCATCGTCGCTCTTGTCGATTTTATCACGAATAATGACGGATGTTTTTTTTTTAGTCACATATACAGGGTGTCCACATATACTGGGTGTCCCCGTAAATTAACTCCCTGCTTACCCCAGATGTTAATACCAAATAGGGCGTGACAACGATCTACTGCATTTTTTTTGTAATATTCGTTATATTCCTCCCTTTTGTAAGTTTAATAACCCTTTCCACCATTTTGTCCCGTGTATATTTTAGCACGACATTCGGTCCTTAGTAAGCCTTTAAATTTTTAGACTCTAATCTCATACGTATATTTATTCTACTTAGTTTCCTATTTTGCCCACTGTTTACAGTTTGAATAATAATAATTCTGAATATAAATTCCAATATTTTTAGCCTCTTCTTTATCTTTAATCTTCTAACGATTTTTGTAGAAACTGTTCTAATTAACTTTCAGATGAGTTACGATCCGAATTATATTGTAAAATCTTTTTGGGTTTATACATTATAGAACGAAGGTCTACAAGTTAAATATATTGCTCTGCCAAGCCCTATTGACATGCCAAGAGCAAAATAACTGATTCTGTACTATACCCATAACACTTGTCCAAACATTATAAAAAGTCAATTCCAGACATAAAAGTGTTAACATTAATAATACCTACCTTTGCTTTAATTAATAATATTAGAAAATGAAGTCATTATATGTGTGTCATGGCGATTTGAAAACATGTTTGTATCTGGAAAACCTTCCCCAAACTCATCGACAATCATTGTCATTAGAAAATCATAATTATTTAAACCGTGCATTGAGTCAATAGCAACAATATTTTTGCCAAATTTGAGTAACATGTTCTCTTGATAACTGTTCCTTGTTACCAAACAAAAATCCAATTCTTCTAAATCGTCCATTTTAAAATGAATTTTAATCATTATTACTATGATACTAAAACAGGTCAACACTAACCGCGTAATGTTTATTTCGCATGACATCACTGCTCTGTTTTAAAACTTTTTTGAACATTAACAATGTCTTTTCATTTTAAAAGATCCACACGTTTCAATTTTACCTCTGCTCATATCCGATGTTCTGAAATAAATGTTTTTTATACATTAACGATTCATTGTCAAAAAGTACCCATATTGATGTTTTAATAAATTTTAAATAGTATTCAGATAAGTACAGATAGATAGTCTATATCACTACTATATGTACATGTACTCTGTTCATATAGGAACATTTGCAGCAACTATGGGTAGTAACTAGTGAAAAACAGATTTTTAATATACTGTAAATTTGTAAAATACAGGCACCTTATATATGTATATAAAATTTTGATAAGAGGGAAACAATACATTTTTAAAACACAACATTGACATACAGAGACCTAAATAAGTATTAATACAAAAATGTACATATACAAAAATATGTATATGTATGAGTATCAGAGCATTCAGTAAACATGAGCATTAAAATGCTGAGTTAGTGAAGATTGTCAACATAGGGTGTTCTAAAAAATTCATCAACCGAGTAAAAACAGTGCTTTAGAACGAAATTGTTTACATTCTCTTTAGCGAGGTATATTAACTAACTTACTTGGAATGAGAAGCACCATTCAGAAGCTTGGATGCAATGATTTTCCTGTCAGAGAGACTTAATCGTAGATGCTGTATATCCATATTGTTGTGCCCACAGTGTGTTAGTATTCCCTGAACAGTAGGTGTTGGGACACTTGAGCATGGGAAAATTTTGTAATGATGGTCTTTTTGTCGGTTTACATCAAAGGGTTTACCATTCACGCTTCCGAGGCCATTAACTTCCATGGTCATTGATTTACATGGCCATGAACCCTTGCGACCGTTCTTATACGTATGTTAATATTTTAGTATTATTGAAAAAAGTTACCAGGAACGTCTAGGGATCGAACAGTAGACCTCTATACTCACGGCCTCGAGTAAGACAATGGATATATATATACCAAATTAAAAAGCATGCTCACTGAGCTCTCACTTAGGTATTGTAAACGACTCACAGTGGGACAAAAATCGAACAAGGTGATCATAAGCATATAACTCGGCTGAATATTAAAAAATCGTCTCAAAAATCGTTAGTCGGAGGTTTTTGGGGTCGCTGAATTCGAATCTGACAATATTTTTTCGAAAAACAAAATGGCGGATCCAATATGGCGGCCAAAAATGTCAAAAGTCGATAAATATTTACCACAATAGTTACTCGGGGGTTTTCGGGGTCGCTGATTACGAATCTGACAATATTTTTTCTGAAAACAAAATGGCGGATCCAATAAGGTGGCCAAAAATGTCAAAAGTCGATAAACATTTACCACAATCGTTACTCGGGGGTTTTCGGGGTCGCTGATTACGAATCTGGCAATATTTTTTCGAAAATAATAAATTTGCTTCAACTAAAGATTTTCTTTAAACTGCATATTATATAATAGAAAGATTTCCGATAACACAACCCCACTTGTTCTATGATTCCTTTTTCTAGCATTGGTCCACGCTACATGTTGCAGGGCTCCCAGATAAAAGGGGAATATGTAAAAAAAATTAACTTTAGAGGCTGATATATCAGCAATACAGCAGGGTTGTGTGGTCACCCTGTGCACTGAACAAAATTTTTATGTTTTACGTGCAGTCCCCTCTCTGCATTTAATTGGTGGCGAAAGAGGCTCACACGGCCGACTAGACAAGTACCTGGGGAGTGGCTTCGACAAAATTGGGGCTTTAAATGTACGCTGGTGAAAACAAATATGCTTCTTACTATAACAGATTTAATGATTATATATAGGTACACTCGATATACTTAGATGTGTGGCCCACACTTAACCTAACACAAAACATATAATAACTTAAACTAATAATAGGCAAAATATGACCCCCCAAAATATATTAGCTTAGACGATTACATTAAAATACTGAAAATAACATGAAATGAACAAAATAATGTGAATTGAATAAGTGACGATAGGTTCAAGCGTGGTGTTCAAAACTACAAAAGTTAATTGGTCATATGCAAAATATGTACTGATAATTTACATTTAATGTGTACCGTAACAAAGCTGACGGGCTCTCTATGCCTCACGTAGAAGGTGGTATGTGATATCAAGGTCCCTCGTTAGGTTATTCAAAGACGCTTACCTCCAGCAGGTTTCAAAATGTAACCACTAGGCCTACCAGGGGAGCGTAGCTTCCAAGGGAACCAGGCAGGAGAGTCTCACCGGTACACTCAGGATTCCAAATTTACCAAATATCTTGCCAACCAAGTTTCAGTAAACCAAATTCACATACAGATGTACAAATCCAACAGGTAAGATGTGGGGTCAAACATACATGATGCGATGCCAGTAAAAGTCCAAGATAAAATGAAACCAAAAGAACAAACGGTACAAAAAGAACAAGAAAACCAAAAAGAACAAAAAAGCCCTGCAATAAAGAAATAACGAATATTACAAATCTATTTTCTAAAGAGATTTCAGAGGTATACCTTAGATGTTAATTGGGCTTTCAGAATTCCTTTGCCATGTGCTTCCAGCAAGTTGATTTATCCGGAAAATTCCGTAGCAGTATTTCCCAACAGAAAATAATAAAAATATCAAAATAAAATACTGCTAATTTGTCACTACAGCACTAAATCCCATTAAAGGAGCAAATTAACAAAATGCTATCCACGTGCTCAGTGACACAACTTCTCTTCGAGCCGGCAAACGGAAAAAATCCCCAAAAATGGCCCAGACGGAAACCTCTGTCAAAATCTGAGGATGACTAAAACTTTGTCCATGGGTACGTTCCGAATGAACACTATACAACATAACCCACAAATCTGATAAATCTCCCTTAATGACGTCTATATTTCACACATAATACAGTATTTCGTAATTCCATTAACAAAACAATAAGTTTAATTGATAAAACGGTCTTGAAAAGGTTATATTCGAGACGTTCTAAACTCGCTTCCTAATTAGGTACAGTTGCAGTGCGTTGCCAGCAACTCGTTGCTAACATCACTGTGCGTGGCTCACATGGAGCACGAACGGTAGGCAACCAGTTATACTATATTAACATATTACGATATTCAAATTGTAAATGTGCAGATACGAAAATAGACTGTAACATACACAAACAACTGCTCTAAGCTCTGCCCCTTGTAACCACATTTATTTTCAATTTTTCTTAAATGTATGAGAGCGGTCTTCCGCTCCCAGGGTAAGCGAGACATATGCCAATTGTTTTTGCGCTGTTTATATATTGTTATAAGCTCTATTGGAGCCACACCACATAGAATCTTTTGTTCGTAAATATATAATTTTAGTAGGTGTACGAAGCCACTACGGGACCACTTCCGTCAGTAGAATAGCTGTGCGAACTTAAAGATGGCGTGTGTCCATCAGGAGAGACCAAGAGCTGGGGTGGGGTCTGAAGAGGTGTCCAGAGGCTGGCGAAGAAGTGATCGACGGCAATGACCAGAAGATGATGGGGTTGGTACTAAATGTTACTAGGGAGAAAGTTACTAGATCTGGAGGTTGGTACACCTGTGTGTATAATGAGGGGGGGTGGAGGCGTAGCGGTGACGTACCACAGAGATGATTGGTGGTGGGCGTGGATATAGTAGTCTGAAACGTAAAGAGCAACCTGAGCAAAATGGCTGCGACGGAAAAAAGATGGCGAGTGGGTGATGATGGTAGTACTTTGTTATAGGAGAGAGAGAGAGAGAGAAATCAAACACAAGATGGTTAACGTTACAACGAAATAATTTATTAAATAAAAAAATATGTATTAAAATAATGAATTAGGTAATAATAATAATAATACTTAAAAAATCAATGATGACCGGCCCAACATATCACAGTGGGTCGAATAACCTCAGCCGCCAGATCCTCATCCTCGTCATCGGATATCAACTCAATAACGTCTAAGTTTGCAACGCTATAAAAATAATCAATTTAAAAAATGAATCAAATTATTTTTTTTAACTTACCAGTAAGCTGGAGGTGTTGGTGAATAGCAAGGACAGCTGCTCTCTGAAGTTGACGTCTGAGGGGAGATGTCACTCAATGGAATGAAGGGCGGGGGTAGATCGTCGTCCAAGTCCTCCACGTCACTCCAATTAAAATCACTGTAAATATAATTATAATTGAAACATTGAATCGAAATAAATTTTTTTAACTTACCAGTAAGCTGGAGGCGTAGGTGAATAGCTAGGAGAGTCATCAGTGTAGGTGCTATCTGGTGCTGTATGTGAATCCAAGGAAATGAGGGGCACTGGTAGATCATCGTCTACGTTCACGTCATTCAAATTAAAATCACTGTAAATATAACTGTAATTGAAACAATGAACCGAAAATATAAAAAGATTAACTTGCTTTTCTCTGAAATATGCTTCAGGATCCGAGGGAGGTGTATAGCGGTTAGTCGTTGAGCCAAATGTATCCAATAATTGTCATTATCAACATCACTAAAGAAATAAAAGTATAATCTAAATTGCGTTAAATAAAAAAAATAATAAACTTACTTCTCGAAACGCACTTCGAAACTATTCAATAACTGGGAGTGCAACATCTTGCTCGCGTAAGATTTGAAGTTAAAATAAAGAAGTATTTCATATATGTGGCACGGCTGCTGATTAATTTTACGAAACTTTTATAATTGTCTCGTGAGGACTGGTCTAATAAACGTCATCATCGACTATCTGATTTATGGTTGTTGATGGTATTTTTTCCTTCATGGATAAAGTTTACATCATGCCGCCTCTATAGTAGACTAAACAAACTTAAAATAAACGGATTTTAAAAAATAAATGATGAAGGCACATATGCACGTGCAGATATTATCTCGTGAGAGTAAAATGAAATAAGCAAGTATTCACGTAGGATATTCAGTAGTGTACAAATATTTAATATGGAAATTGTGAGAATTGCATATTCAGCATTTATTGAAATATGTTTTCGGTATCCTCATTATAAGAAATGGGCTGATAAAAAAATTTTTTACCCACTCTAATGTTACGTAATTTTTTGCGGTGGTAACAGCAAGAGTATGCACCGACTAAAATAAGCTCAGTGGAGTCGGGGTGGTCCGATTTGGGGTATTATTTGCTATTGTATTAATACTCAAGATACTTTAAGGGCGCCAAGTGATTTCTAAATGACTACATACCCTTCTTAGTTAACAAAGTCACTAAATTAGGTGCAAATTTACCATAAGCCTTCTGAATAAATCAAGCAACGTACTTAATGATCAAAATAAGGGTTTAATAGGAAAATATATTTACACATGCATATACAGGGTGTTCCACTTAAAACTCCCAACGCCGATTACTCGAAAACTAAGACAGGTATTAAATTTCTGTAAATGGCAAATAATTGGTGAGGTCAAGTGCTATATTTCGACTGATAATTGATGCCGACGCCTTTAACGGTTTAGGCGTCGCGACGACCGGAACAGAATTTTCGATGGCAGGAGTTTTGAAAATAGAAGATACCAATAGTATATTTCATTTTGAGCTTTTTTAATTATTAAAATTTTTTTGTTTTTTTCGTTCGTTTCGGAGTTATTTAACATTGAAAGTTTAAATACCTTTTATTAAAATTTACCAATTTAATAAATTGTCTGTATCAAATAGGCTTTGACTATTCTGGTAAACTGAATTTAACGAACAAATTAGACGACAGCTAATGAATAACATTTTTATTTGCATAAATAGAACAACAAATACAACAATATCACTGAAATATTTAAACAAAAAAATATAAATGTTTTAAACATAGTCAATTTTTAATCTAAAATCTAAATTAAATATAATATTTTATAACAGCTGTTGAAAATTTTCTCCACTTGCCCGAACACAACAGTCATACCGGCGTCTTAACTCAAAATCTGTAGTTCTTAGCAGAGTTCTTCTATTTAGAGCAGCACAAGACGCAATGATTTTATTTTGGAGATCTGCCATATCCTCAACAGGCTCTACGTAAACAGCGTCTTTCAAGTGACCCCAAAGAAAAAAATCAAGAGGAGTCAAATCCGGTGACCGTGCTGGCCATTGTAGTGGACCGTATGTCCCAAACCAACGATTGGGGTAGAGTTCATTTAAATAGTTTGATACAATTTGCGCATTGTGAGGTGGGGCCCCATCTTGTTGAAAAATAATGTTCCGCCTAGTTTCAATCGGCACATCTTCTAATAGTCGAGGCAATATTCTTTGAAGAAAATTTCGGTAACGATCACCATTTAAAGTGCCTTCGTATAAGTGGGGTCCTATTAAATAACCGTTCAGTATACCACACCATACATTTACTCCAAAAACGCGCTGATTACCTCTTTCAGTAATCCATCGAGGATTGTTTTGTGTCCAATAACGGCAATTATGTCTATTCACAACTCCATTGTTGTGAAATTTACTTTCATCGCTCCAAAGAATTCTTTTAAAGATATTTTCATCACGGCCAAATAAATAATCAAATCTTGCCAAAAAATTCATGCGCCTTTGAGGGTCACCTGGCTCTAACTTATGTACAAGTTTCGTTTTGTAAGGATGGTATTTATTTTGTTTAAGAATTCTTCTGGTAGAACTAATTGAAATATTAGTATTTCTCTTAATTTCTCTCAGAGACATCCTCGGATTATCATTAATCTGCTGGAGAACCAATGCAACGTTAAAATCATTTGTTACTGTTTTTGACCGTTCCCGTTTTGGCTTTTCAAATGCACCAAAATTCATTAAATTTTTGCATAAATTCAAAATTGTTTTATGATCTGGCTTTCTTCTATCAGGATAACGCCGTGCGTAAACATTCTTCGCTTGCCACGCATTTCGCTTACACTCACCGTAAACCAACACCATGTCTAGCTTTTCTTGTTTCGTGTATTGAACCATTTTTTTTCAAAAAAGTGAATCAAACTTTAAAAAATACAAAAAAACAAACACCAAAATCAAAACTTAATAATGTTTAAGCATTTGACAACTGTTTTGACAGTTAAAAATTAGGTTAACAGAATAGTCAAAGCCTATTAGATGCAGATAATTTATTAAATAGGCAAATTTTAATAAAAGGTATTTAAACTTTCAATGTTAAATAACTCCGAAACGAACGAAAAAAACAAAAAAATTTTAATAATTAAAAAAGCTCCTGCCATCGAAAATTCTGTTCCGGTCGTCGCGACGCCTAAACCGTTAAAGGCGTCGGCATCAATTATCAGTCGAAATATAGCACTTGACCTCACCAATTATTTGCCATTTACAGAAATTTAATACCTGTCTTAGTTTTCGAGTAATCGGCGTTGGGAGTTTTAAGTGGAACACCCTGTATATACACTTTTGACAATAATTAATATGAATGACTAGACCAGGGGGGGGGGAAATGCATCCCGGATATTTCTGGCACCAAAAAAAACCTTTTACAATGTATATAGGTGACCTACCCTCTCGAGAGTGCGACCCTTTGATAAAGATATCGCAAATTAGAAAGCAGAATAAAATCAAAGCGATCTTTATCTGAATGGTCGTTACACAAATTGTTAAAAGGTATAGCCAATAGGCAACTTTATTCAGTGATGTTGTATGTAGTAAACTTATCTAATAATAAATTATATCTAGTTTGAAGAAATAGTGGATCACACCAATAAAAGGGTAAAAACGTGATTTAGATAGGCAAATTCTTTTTGTAATTGTTTACCGAAACAGGTTGTACTAGACACATCCACTATGTGGTACTTATCGTATTCTTTCCTTGTCCGTCTCCTCGAAATGACAGGTTACCACCCCGGGTTTGGCCTTCCCCAGAATCTCCACAGGTACCAAAAAGAATCAACAGTTACTCCCCCAACTAGGCCATGTATAAGGACGACACCCAGTATATATGTAGCTATATAATTCTCTTTCATATAACATCGATTCACTTTATTTATGGACAACAGTCTTAAAATGACACCCTGTCACGAAGCTAAACCAACAGGAATAAAACGCCTAAAAATTAGAGAAACAAGTGTTATTGCTAGACCACTGATAAAAATTAAATAACGACAATGGATGGAGTGTAACACTCACCTCTAGTGCGAATTATACCCTATGCAATTCTAGAGACGTTTTTATACTCCTCACCATCTGAGAAAATCATCCCTTCTAGGATCAAAGACAGCCAAAGTTCCATACACCATACAACAACCCAAATGACTCGTCTTTTATATGTGTGATAGTGCATAAGCCGTATATCACGATATTTATAATAATTTTGCACTATACACACGTCTTCTCTTTTTACAAAATCACGCCGGCGGTCGAACAAACTCAGCCGCTCGGTTCGATAAAATTTCTTGTTCCTTTTTTTTTCCTCATCAAATCGGTTTTTAAATTAACTGCTATACGCAGTTGTACATAAAACAGATAGATGTCTCGACCGGTATTAAAAGTAAATATTTTATATGAACGAAAATATCTCGGAAAATATATACAAATCTACACCAAAGCAGTAACCATACTTGTAAATATATTAGTTACTAGAATAGAACATAGAACTGGTAAAAAAAAAATACGTATCACTAAAAACATGTTTATTTTTGAGTAATCAAATGTTAATTATGCACAGAAAATATTTCCTACTTGCGTAATTTACTTTTAACGTTCTCTTTTTTCCTCATATTTATTATCTGTCGCCTTTGTTTTTTCCCTCGAGGACTTCTTTGTCTTTTTTATATATATTGGGCAAGTGTTAATTATTTTACAACACTCTGTATAGTTCTGAATATTTACTCAGAATGTTAAATAGCAATTTAAAAATAACAGCTTGAAGCCCTGAGAGTACGAGGTGATGATCTCATGTATGGGATATCTATTATATATATTATTATAGAAAGAACTGTTTATAATTAACGCACGTGTGAAAATATAAACAAATATCTTAGAAAACAGTACCATGTTACTCTTATTCGGATGAGGCATGATTTCAAAAAACTGAATTAATTAATATATTAATTTATTATGATTAAATTATTCCTTCCTTTTTTGTACCCTCTGTCTAGATCTATGCATAGCTGTAATAGCCAGATTTGAAGTTATTTTTAGCTCCTCAGCAATTTCATTTAGTCTGCACTAATCCAGAAGAGCTTCTGGAGTGGCCTCTAGGTTGATTTGCTGAGGTTAGCCCCTGGGTATGGAGGTGAAGTAGACATTACACTTCGGTGGTTTAGAAGGTGGTTAAGAAAGAACAGTTTTTCTTAAAATGTTTTAGTTAAGACAATAGTTAATAAATTGACATTAATTAGTCTCTTTTTGTGTGTATGTTGATCGTAAACAGATATTTCTCATGTTACAAATCTGTCTGTACTGTCATTATTTTCATGTTGTGGTCATGTGTCCATTGTCCCAACCTTACCGAGTGCCTTTTATCAGGTACCAGATGGTCTATATGCTTTTATTTATTTAGCCTACCCTTTTGAAGAGAAAAATATGTTGTTATTTTTCTTTATATTAAAGCACAGAAAATTCGTTTTAAAATTAGTGGTATTTACATATATTAGTAAGGTTTTTTCTCAAAAAGATTTTACTCTTTATGCAAGAAACAAAATAAATGAGTAGGTACCTGTTTAATACAAAATATCCTATTTTTACTAATTTAAAATTAAAATCAAGCAACTCAGCTAGGGGGAGTAGTCCTTTCATGTAGTTTGTTATGATTACATATACTAATATTGTCTTTTTAAAATGAAATCATGTATTATTTATAGTGGCCTTGTCTGACGTAAAATTATATGCTGCTTTCTAAAATTGACATCAATCTCTTTTGCAGTTTCGCACCCAACTAATAAACTGTGCACATTTCTCGCTCTAGTAGCTTTATAAATGTTCTTAAAATAAAATTAGTAATTATGCAATGGCCATAAAGCACTATGTGCTAGCTGGGTATATTATAAAGAAAAAATGTACACGGATCCATTCCCTTTTTCGTATTTTCCTAACGACTGAAAATATGTATTGTGTTTACAAATCTCATTACGGTTTTTTTTTCATTACATCAGAAAACAAAGTAGAAATTAAGTTTTTCATGTTATGCAATCAAAATTGATAGTATTCAATCTCTTTGCATTATGACATGTTCTAAAGAAGAAACTGACATTAAACACTCCCTATTATAATATTTTGCAATGACCAGAAACATGTATGAATCATGTTTAGAAATCAGCAACTTACTGTTTTTTGTTTTAAGCAAATAAATTAATATTCTTATTTCTCAACAAGATTTTACTCTTATGTGCGAAAGAATGTAGGTATTTCTGTTTTGTTTTTTAAGTAATATTTTACTCGTTATGTAAGAAAATAAAGTAGATATTTTTGCGTCTCTATAAGATTTTACTCATTATATAAGAAAACAAAATAGGTATTTTTTGTTTCTTAATAAGATTTTACTCATTATGTAAGAAACAAGTGAGGTACTTTTTTCGAGTAAAACTATGTTACTCCTTTATTATTAAAAATTTTCAGCGAAATCTGTTATTTACAGTTAGGGATTAGCCAAGCTGTATTTTAGCAAGTGTATTATTATTATACTCTATCTCTCGCCAATACGGTTTTTGAATGATATCTTCGGCTTGATGCAAGAAAATATCATGACTTAAATGTTTTCTAACTATATGATATGTATTAAGAACAACAGATTTCTGTATTAATCTGTGTATTTCTTTAGGTATTCCTATTTTTGCCAATCTTCAAAGTTGGTAGGTGTTATACCGGTTGTGGACATGACTATGGGGACTACAGTGACTTTTTCTTGCTTCGAAATACTTTTCAGTTCTATTGCTAGTTCTGTATATTTATTTATTTTTTCCGCAATTGTTTTCTGGATGTCGTTTGAATTTGGAATGGCTATATCTATTTGCAGTATTAGCTTCTCTTTTTAAATAGTTAGGACTATGTCTGGTCTATTACTATTAATCGTACGATCAGCTGTTATAGATCGATCCCGATATATTATTATTTTCAAGAAATGAAGTGAGCTACTCACTGCAAAAACTGTTATCCCTTCTTGGAAGGTGTAACTCTTACATATTATTTCTACTTCTCAACATGATTTTAGTTATTATGTAAGAGATAAAGTAGTGGGTGTTTTGCCAATGATGTAGGAGTCGATGTACTAATCTTGACTATAGAGTTACGAGAACGTCTAATTTTTCTTTGTGCTTACTTGAAGTAACATTATCCATCGCCCTGTTATTATTAAATGTTTTAAGTTTTCTGTTTTCGTGTCAGCATTCTTAAAATTGAAGCACACACACCCACACACTATTATAAACAACGACCGATTCATTTAAGCGTTAAAACATAATTATCAGACTGCTACGTGACACGGGACCTATGGGTATGGATATAAATCAGTTTATTTATATTTCTATAAACATAACGCCGAAAAGAGCTGAGAAACATATACTACAATGTGATCTCGAGGACGGTGGCCATCGAAGTATAATTATAAGTGAATAAAAAATCCAGGTAGGGTGGCCAGTTGTTCCAAAGTCTTCTATACTTAATGGTTGCAGATGCTTTAGTGAATCGGATAGTTCACTTGAGTCCGAAGGAAATTCCTCGAGGGGAAGATATGGTAGAGGAGACAGGTCGTATTCCACAATCTTCGGCAAATAGAATGGACGTCCTCTAAGTGTAGTATCATCTTTGGAATAGGTAGTGTTTTTAATGATGATACTACAATTGTGTTCGAGCGTCACTTCGCTGAGGGTATTTATTCGAAGTATTTCTTGGTCTGGGCACGAAGTTCTGATTAAAATTTCTTCTCGTGGGAAGCAGATAATATTATCGTTTGAAACCCATAGTAAAAGATTTGAATTAACTGTGATGTTTTGTAAGATGCAGTGTGTAGTCTGTTTTCCTTCTAGCAAGTCAAGCAGTCCAAGGTAAAGATTCTCCATCGCATATGTGATATTTGTTGATCGTCTGGCAGGTGGTGTCTTTCCATAAGTGAGCCGTGTGATCAATACTCGTTATTAGGTAGGGTTTTGGAGGTATAATAATTGTATCGTTAAAAGGAATAGGGATTAGGTGCACTAATTGAAAGTCTCTGATGTCAGAGTGGAATAGTTAATTGAATATAAATTAGAATATTTTTGATTTTGGTCTGAATATGAAACAATCTATAGTATTCATTAGTTTCTCATTTTAGAAGATTTCTAGTATCGTAAAGTTTTGTTAAAGTTTCCAAAATGTGTAATAGATCTGAGTGAGACATGAAAAAATGATGTATGATTCCTGAATTAGAATTTACTAGAGCATTTTCTAGGTTCTCTAAATGATTTAATACGAGTAGAAAGCTCTGTGATATTTCATTGGCTAAACCTTGACAATACATATTTCGTCCTAGGTCATTAAGCTGACTTAGTATTGTATTCAAATGATGCATAATTAATCTCTCGTTTGTTTCAATAATTTTGAAGGTGTTGTTCATTTTATCCATTAATTGTGTACAAAGAGACATTCTCAGATTTACTTGAGTTGCTATGAAGTGTTGGTTTTTCATAAGAGTATTTAATTTGGAGTATATGTCTTCTAGGTCATCTGCATCAGCAGTAACAAAAAGGAATTTATTAATTTTTCCGATAAAGTTAATTAGTCCTCGTCGGTTTCGGTCTAAAGGTTGGAACTTTGCGAATTTTAAGTGAGTTAGTCTCTAGAGATAGAGTATTAAGTGGTCATTCGAGTGGCTGGTACATTTATGTGAAAATCCTAAAATCGATGGTCTCTTGGATAACGTTTTCGATTAAGTCTAGGTCAATTATGTAAGAAAAGGAGTGGTAATTAATAATGAGTCTAGTTGGTTGATACGTCATTATAGATGGGGTTGGAAATAGTCTTACCTTTTAAGCAGTGTGTTTTCAAGATGTGTGTTAGTGACAGCATTATCGTTTTCTTTTATAAAGATTTGATTTTTATAGATGTTGATAGCTGATTTCGAATAGGGCATTGTAAATGTGGGGTTTGAGAGCACTGTATGTATAGTATTGTTGTCGAAAGTTTGTTCATCTATGTCATTTATTAAGTCATTTGCAATTTGGGGGTCTACTTCAGGTAGTGCGTCTAGAATTGATTGTATATCTGACGGGTTTGCAATCATAGAATTTGTGTCGTCATTGTCAATAGCTTTGAGTTCGTGTGGGGGGTCGTGTGAGGTAATCATGTTTGTCTTTTTTGTACTTGAATTTTAAATATTCTGTGCGTATGATTTTCTTTGGGTTGGTTCTATGTTTGGGTTCTTCCAGGGGACGTATATGAGGGGTACAGGTTTTATAGTCTTGAGATGATAAAACTTGTAAGGGTTAGTCAGATGTGGCTCGTGTAGAAAACTCATTGATATTATGAAGTTCGACGTTACGCTTACCTTTTTTGTATTTGGACTTTAAATGGTCCGTGCTTATGATTTTCTTTAGGTCTTCTTCAAAAGTGAGATCATTACTTTCAGAGAAATTTAAATCTGCTAATCTAGGGTTAGGAATTTCATCTGATTCGTCAGGATGATAGTTGTAACTAGATGTTGGATCAAGCTTAGCTGTATGCAATTCTTGAGCTATGAATTTTTGGGGGTTTGTTTGAACCAAGGGAATTGCTGTTTGACTTGAGAATTAGTTTTTGTTAAAATTGTGGTGAAAAGTTTGGTTTGTTCATTTGAAACTTTTGAACATAATTTTGTCGATGTTGGACTGATATGCCGGACATTGGAGTGCGTTTGAATGGTTGACTGTTTTGAGGTCTTGGTTTGAAGACGTTTTGATTTATATTTTGTCTTCCAAATACTTGTTGGTTCATGGGGAAATTTTGTTGGACGGTACGATATGGTGGTAGATTTATTGGTTGAGAAGGGAACTGAGTTTTAAGATTGTTATTTTGGTGAATGTAAGAATTATTTTGGTTAAAGTTTTGTGGCTGTGTTTGTCTTGAAGTCTTATTAAATTGTTCTTCTTGCGATACGAGATTTATAGCGTCTTCTAGAGGGGCTTAAGGGGCTTAAGCGTACCATGATCTGGTAATTTTGTGGTAAGGAATGGGTATACGTATCGAGTGTCAGTTTTTGATAAATTTTGGTATAAGCTGTTTTTTGTGCAGCTTCGTCGTTTGATTGCGAAAGTTTTGTAAGTAGTAGGCTTTGTAAGTTTTGTTGTCTTAGTCCAAAGTCGTGCAATGATTATTGCGTCGAGTTGTTTGTCTTAAGTCATGTTCAAGATTTTCAATTGATCTAGGGTCTGAGAAATGGTCTACTAATGTTTTACGAATGTCTGCCCATGAATTTAAATCGAAGCGACATCCAACTATAGAAAGTGTTTGTCCGTGTAATTTTGATTTAATTGATTGAAGGAGAAAGTTATTTAAATGTATATTGTCTGGGGTATCCATTGCTTTCTCATAATTAGTTTCTAGAGCATTACAGGCAGAAATAAAATCGTTTAGGGTGAAGACGTCGCCATTGAAGGGTCTTATGGCGTCGATGTACATTCTGAGTAATTGATAATTGACTTGAGCCATTTTTTGATTTAGAAAATTACCGGAAATGGTTAATTTGCTTGGTGTTAATGAAATTTGAGCAGGTATACGGGTAATAGTTTCAGGTTCGTTATCTGTGCTAATGGGTGTATTAATAGCTTCTTCTAAACTTTCAAGTAAATCATTGATTGACATGAGAGTGAGTTAACTTTGTTACGGGTCAAATTGAATTTAAGAAATACAAAGTGAAATTTGACTCTAAATTACAATTAGTTCTTAAATCTTAAGGTCGGCTAGCTCTCTCACGAGACTCTCAGAGGTGAAGATCGTTTATTTTTAACGATTTCAATTTTGCCATAAGTTGAAATGAGCGCCAGGTAATTTCCTATAAATTCCAGCCCCCTTAGATTAAGTATGACACACCGATTAAAAAAAAACTACCAAAAACCGTGTTAAATTTAATTTAAGTCAAAACACAATAGAAATCTATTTAAAATAATTATTTAAGTTACTTACAAAATACAATTAATAACGTACAAATCGGCTCAGCTTTATGAATATCATTAATAGGAACTTATAAAAAAAGAATCTTATTCGCTAGATCTACGATTAGTAACACTATTGTACCAATAACTTACAAATAAAAATATTCTACTTTTTTACAAAAACCACTATTGGTTGATCACTGATATGTTGCAAATGAATTGTTAAAAATATACTGACGATTTACTAACGATGTACTGTCAATGATTTATAGTTAGGTTACATTAAAATATGCTGCTCTATATTGACGCTGCCAATAAACAACGTAAATAAAAAGATTGATATACCTTACAAACTAATGATATAACCATAAAATACCTGTAAATAAGATGTTAACTGCGCAGTTACTCACATGTCTTATTTTCACATATGCTTAATTGAGTAACTAATAAAAATATTTGACCATAAATATCATATATATATAGAGAAATAAGTAAAGATTAAAATATAACGGCAGATTATTAATACACATATAACTTTTAGTTATCCTGGTAACATTAGAAAAAAAAAGGTACTCATCCGGTATCCAGCGTTGAGCAAAAATCTGTTAGTACAGGTTACTATGCTGTTGTTACTGCAAAAAACCTCATGTACACCTCAGCTTCAGTATCTCATCAACATTTAAATCCATGTGACCTCATAACCAGAAACCATGTGTCTCAACTGTGACATGTGACCATACCAAAACGACGACTTCAGAAAATGGCGGCACGGGACCTTCCAACAATCGATTCACCAATTTCCAAGTCGATAAAAACCAAATAGACATCCACAGCTTATCAGCTTCACAATTTTATGTAACTTAGTATCACTTGAGTACAATGTCTAATTTTCCAGATTTTCCAAATTATTTCAAATTACCCAAATTTTCCAAATTACCCAAATTATCCAAATTGTCCGCAAAATCGTCAGGGCACAAACAGGTATTCAACAATGTCGTATTTATTGCCTATTTAGAAGTCCTCTATAACAAAATTTGGCTTCAAACAGCTACACACAATTAGGCCTTCCAAATGTAAGAATTTTATAGTATAATCCCCGGTAATTAAGTTGGGGTTGCTTTTACAAGCAATTATAAAAATCTTGACTAATCGGCTTGACGACTCAATAAAGAAAAGGAAGAGCACGCCGGTTTTCGAAACCAACCGTTTCTTTCCTAATCACCTGTTTTTTTTCTGTTTTAACGACCAATCACAATTCAACATCTCACAGTTCAACATATCATAGGAAAATACCCTAGGAATTGATAAGTAACAGAAAATTAGTTCCAGCCATAGAATGATTAAAACTCTCCTTAGAATAGAAACTAAGATACACAAAACCCATTATTAGACCATATAAACAATAAAATAAATAAAACCAGGATTTAATGACTTTAGTAATGTTCCATTTATAACCAAATGTTGGTAACACGTTATTCCCTAACTCTTAAATATGACAGCTGATCAAGGAGAGGTAAATTCGAATGTTTACAACCTTATTTGTTTAACTAAATGAGGATTCTCCACTACAGGTGAGAGCAAATAGCATTAGCTTGAACCATTACAAAAAGTCATAAAATATATGCCCGCTCGTAGTGATTACTAAATTTCGTATATGCGTTTATCATTTTTAGGTAAACCAACGAAATTTCCTTCTAACAATAACACGGAAAATTACCTTAAATGAAGTTATAATAACACCCCAGACATAACAAAACAATGAACCTAAGTTATAATGACTAAAAATGACATAGTAAACATTAAGGTTCTTGGAGTATTCTTACTTAGCCATCGATAAATATGAATACACATTATTTTACCTGGTCTCCTTGCTATCAACAAAAGTAAAGAAGAAAATTCATATCCTTTTTTTCCTCAGGTACCAACAGCAACATTAAAAAAACAATCGTAGCCTCACTAATTTTTAAGTTTATATTCCCACATACAAATATATGGGCGGAATCTAATTTAACGTCACAACTTAACCATAGGGTTGAGAATCTGACTCTTCCCTTTCTGTAAATTATAAAGTATAATGAACAGCAACTTACATCTAATGTTGTCTCAATAATAGGCTGGCTTAAAATTAGTGGTTTGCTTTTTCAAATATCACACAAATTCTTAGTTGAATAGTAAGTAAGGTTGAAAAAAATACGTTGAAAATTGAAAGGATCACACAAGGTGACTTTCAATCAGAGGGTGAGAAAGGAAGCGTTCTAAGGATTGGGTATTGACTTACGTTATTTCTTCTCCTTCTCCACGTAGGTTGTTTGGATAGGCCTCAACTATTGAAATAGATTTCTGGTGTCTGACCTTTGAGACTTCTTTGCTCGATGCAGGAATTTTCTCGAGGGTGACTCGATGCACTGACTGACTTGACAAAAGGGCACTATCCTACCAACTGCGCCAAATAAGTTACGGGGATTTTCTTGGTAGAAGAAAATAACGTTGTAGACTTTAACTTCTTTATTAGAACGACTTACAACACAATCTGATGGCCACAAGTTCGATGCTGGTATTTATATATATGCTTGCTAATCGGACTTGTGGTCATTTGATAAATTTTGTTATTCTTTACAAGGATGTTTTTAACAATAGACATTATGATGTTTACTAAAACTCTTATCAAAATAAAAATAAGTGGTAAACAATGATAACATAACTTAATAATAACAATAAACATCTCACAATAACTCGACCAGAAGGCTTTATTTTCTATACTGACTTATACAAATTAAATTTCAATTAGGCATATTATATATCAAAAAAAGAAAGACACAAGCAAGCTATTTTATAACAAAAACTGCATACATGAGAAACACAACAAATCAGACTTTAATCTTCGTCACTACCACAGTTCTGACAAAGAATACGGACGTGTCGGTAATATAAATATTTATAACAATTTCTGCAATAATAACTGGTTTTGCTGTTTGAGCGTTGACACTCTTCACACCTAGTTCTTTTTCCCGGTTGTCCTGGTCTGTCTCTGCTCTGCTTGTCTCTGCTCTTCAGGAAATCCAGCAACATCTCGTCGACGCTTTCTTACCTCGCGCGACAAATTTGTCAACGTTGCTCTTTATTTCTGATAGTCACTTATCAGCTCACGCACAAGTTTTAACAAATACTTTCGTCTTGGTAAGTCTATGTTTGGATTATTTGCACAAAATATTATGTGAGAATTGATTCCTGCCATGTTCAATAAGGAATATAACACTTCCACAGGCCATCGTTTGGTGTTTCTTGCACAGTTGTAATTTACTCCGGGCTTTGTTTTATTATAGAAAGTTATAATCTTTGGGTTTGATTTCTCTGCAGTGTCGGGATCTATTGCATTATCGTGACAAATTCTGCAGGTATCTCTCTTTTGTTCTAACAGTGCCGACAACGGTCAGGTTATGCTCTCATAACAGGTCTTCAACTAAGCGGTAGCTGGTGAACCAGTTATCCATTCTTACGTTTCTACCTGTTTTGGATATGGGTCTGACCATGCGTATAACAACACTCCTTGAATCATTGTTTTGGTGAAAAGGCTAAAACACAGGAAGTGCGATAATATCAAAACGGCGGTTACTAGACATGCGGTAAAAACAGGAACTTTGATATTTCTTACACTCTGTTGAAAGGGGATTCGGGATAATTACAGTAAATAAGGAAAAATAAAAATATTTTTAATTTATTAAATATATATGAATACTTTTAAAATTACTAAAAAAAAATAGGCGTACTACTACTGCCACTAACGATCCACTTAATCACCCCGGGCCTGAGGGGGATAAGAGGCGGTGGCGGCGTCTCATAACTGAAACAGAAAAAAAATTAGTAGCACAAACCAACGAAAATAAGTAAGAAAATAATGCCTTTCCCGGTGTGGGGGTAACTCCTCGTCATCGCTAAAACAGAAAAATTTACTACAAGTCGGTGAAACAGGCATGAAAAATACCTTTCAATAATGATCGGTTCCAGGGCTGGCGGTAACTCCTCATCATCGCTGAAACAGAAAAATTTACAAGTCGGTGAAACAGACATGAAAAATACCTCTCAATAATGATCGGTTCCAGGGCTGGCAGTAACTCCTCGTCATCGCTGAAACAGATAATTTACTACAAGTCGGCGAAATAAGCATGAAAAATACCTCCCAATAATGATTGGATCGACGGTGGCGGCGGTACCTCATAGCTGAAACAAAAAATTTTGTAGCACGAACCAACGAAAATAAGTAATAATAATACCTATCAGGTGACTCTAGTAGCGGCATTTCGTCACTGAAACAGAGAAAGCGAAATGCCTCTCGCACTTTTTAAATAAAAAATACTTGTGTCTCCCCACGGACATAAATAAAGGCCGCCATCACAGCAGCAGCCCGCGACGCAGAATAGCTCCATGTCGCTAAAAATAATTTATAATTCAAGTATTTTATAAGAAATTTATTGTAATTCACTCACTTCTCTATGTATTGTAACGTGCGGAATGCGCAATAGCATCCTTCGTTACATTTTCTAAGAATTATTAGAAAAATGTTAATAAGCAAACATTTTATTCTCCTATGCTCTGGTACTATAACGAACATTTCTGGACAGATGAGAGGTTGGTAGTACGCATCAGTATATTAAACAGCGCACGCTCGATAATATTCAAATTAAATTAAATAAATAGATCAAACTGACTGAAAAATGAAGTTGAGTCGAGTATTTATAATAAAGTCGGATAGTCACATGAAACGTAGAACTATCAGTAACAATATAGATCATTTGGCTAATTAATATTTCACTAAAATAAAGAGAACTACTTTTTGGGGCGGAGACACGTTACTGTCGGTCCGAAACATATGTCATAATACGACGCGTTAGACTAAATTCGCTCTTTCACTCGAGCCGTCCTTCGAGGTGGACGTAATAGAAATTTTGTAAGACCCTAACGGGGATATTGGTAGAGAGGAACCTTATAGACGTATAAGGTAATAGTTAAATAATTAAATATTGTTAAATACCATCTAACATTTAAACATATTGTTTTAGGTTCTTTCTTTCTTTCGTTCTTTCTTTCTTTTATTTTTTCTATATAATTACAAATTTCATTTCAACGTCGAAGTGACCTTAATGTAACACCTTTGCTTTAAGCAAAATTATCTACGTTCTATGTTGATACTACGTTTTTATATACCTACGTTTTCTTGATAACTTTGTGTGGCTAAGAAAAGAAGGTTTACCTCTAATATCAAATTGTAACGTGCGGAATGCACAAAAGCATCCTTCGTTACATTTTCTAATATTTAGTAGAAAAATTTTAATAATCAAACGTTTTATTATCCTATGCTCTGGTACTATAACGAACATTCCTAAACAGATGAGAAGTTGGTAACAGCTTATGCTTATGCATCGGTGTGTTGAACAGCGCACGCTCGATGATATTCAAATTAAATTAAATAAATAAATCATACTAACTGAAAAATGAAGTTAAGTCGAGTATTTATAATAAAGTCGGATAGCCACATGAAACGTAGAACTATCAGTAACAATATAGATCCTTTAGCTGATTAAATACTTCATTAAAATAAAGGAACTACTTTTTGGGGCGGAGCCACGTTACTGTCGGTCCGGGACATATGTTACACTACGTCGCGTTAGACTAAATTCCTTCTCTTTCTCGTTGAACCATTGCACTAATTAGACGTATTTATAATTTTGTTTGACCTGTAATGGGGATGTTAGGATTTGAAAAACCTCGTGATGATCACATGAGGTAAGGTTTTGATAATTATACCGGTAAATGCCATCTAACATTTGAAATATTGTTTTAGGTTTTTCTTATATTCTTATAAATTAAGAATTAATTTCTTATGAAACAAAACTTATTCACGTCTAATGATTTAACGTAGCTTTGGCGTTATATTATTTGCTTTAAGCAAGATTTGAGATTATGCACACCTTGCTATACTACATTTTGAATCGGAATACATGAAAACATTCTAGGCGAAGAGATTTTCTTCATTTTGTCTTGGCGACAATCTTCTACGATTTCTTAACCTCACAATGGGATTAAGGCGGCCACGTGTGAAATTAAACCCATGATCATCGGAGAATAGGACCGTATCTAGGAGTTCTCTCCATCAGGATAACAAAATAAAAGATAAGTACTTTTAATTGTTACCAATAAAAGGGATTATTTTCACATGATTGTTGAGCTATTAGAGCCAAAAATGTCTAAAATTAACATACTATATTCAAGTGAAATCTATTATATTTTGGCTATTTGCATTTTAAATTCATTGTTGTATATTAATTCGTAGTTCCTTATATCCTGAATTCGTTGTCGCAAATATTCCGCCGTAGTATTGTTTCGTAGTTGCTTTTATCGTGATTCCTTATGATTAATATCTTATTGTAGTACTGTAATGCATTTTTGTTGTTGATATAGTGAGTCGTGGTTCAATTTTTGGTTGTAACGAAAGTGTTTGAGGTTTATGAACTTTGAGATAACGTTACGAGACATATTTGTTGTAATATAGTATTTTGTTTCTCGTAAAGGATCTCAAGTTCCTAATTTTGTTGTAACGTATGATTTTTAATATTGAGATAAATTTACGAGACTTATCTTCTGTAATATAGTTATTTGGCCTCTCGTAAAGGATCTCAAGTATATCTATGTTGTGTAATATATGATTTTAGTATTGAGGTGAAAGTTACGAGACGTATCTTTTGTAATATATTTTTGGTTCTCGTACACGCCTCAGATTTGCTTTGCCGTTGGGGCACATTGTAATATAGAGTATCGTGTAATATAGTAAATTTTGTAATATAGTTTCTTTTGTATATATTTTTGTATGGTACTTTGCTATACAGTATCGTTGATGCTGTGATAGTATTTTTTCTTGTAATATAATGTTTTTGTAATATAGTACTATTGTAAATATGTAACTTTTGTCTTTTGTTTATCTATATCTTAAATTTTCTTTGATTACCCTTAGTAATCAATGGCGCCCAAGCTTTGAACTCCACCCCCTTTAGCTCTCCGTATCTTTACTGTGCTAGCCAGGTTACACCAGTGACGCTAACCACGTCGCTCGTAGGGTGGCCCACACTTGAACACTTGGGCAAACTAAAACCTTCCAAAACAACGCCACACAAAGTAGCGCCTTTTCAACGCGGGGCTTGATTACTTTAAAGGAGTAGAGTTCAAGGAAAATTCTCTTTATCTTTCACTGTTTGCTATCTTTACCTTTTGTTGTCTATCTTAATCTTTGTCTTTTATATTTTGCTATTTATCTATTTGTCTTTTATCTTTTACTGTTTTGCTAGCTTTTATCTTCTTAGCTTTAGTATGTTGTAAATATTGTTTTTAACATTTAATGTTAGTTTATTAATGCTATATATACTTTTAAATTTCTTTTATTTACTAACGATTTAGTTAATCGTTTGATATATTCTAATCGATACTTGGAAATTGTGTTTCAGTGAGAATTTTATTGTTATACAATATGGAGGTAAATTACTCACATTCAGATGAATTGAACTATGAACTAAGGATCAGAGGAGCTATCGTTCATGGGAGTATGTAAGAAGATCAATTTTTAGATGACGAGAAACTTCAATTTGTAGGAAAAATGAGTATATTAGAGGGTATGATATCTAAATTTTATTCTGATATTCGATATCCTGATTACAAAAGGATTAAAACTAAATTGTTACATGTACATAATTGTTTAAATAAATTTTCAAAGTTAAATTAACAATTAGCTAATTTGCAAGTATGCTTTTGAACTTATGACTCAAGTTATCTTATAATTTGATCAAGTAAAGCAAGAAATATCTCAAAACATAGGTACCCATGAAAATGTAATACATTTTTGCTGTATCATTTCAAATTTTAAGTGCTAAAAATTTTCAGGCACAAAGTTCTCTTAGTCATTTAAATAATAGAGTATCTATAGAAAGAAAATTCATTAGAACTAAATATAGTTAATATTTATCACGTACATACAGTTAACCATTTAATTTATCATTTAAATTATTTTATTACCTATTTATAAAGTATAAATGTCAAGCTTACTGCTAGAAATTTCAATGTATGTATAAAAATCTCTATAAAACATCGTTTATGATTTATAAAGATATAAATACATAAAAACTTTGATGGTCAATGGTGAAATCAGGGACCGTGACAATCTCATTATAATTGATAAGAGATATCAAACACCTTCCTTTATTTGAAGTTTATTATCTTTATTTTTTTTAAGAATTAAATTTAATGCTTATAGTTAGGTGGTAGAGGTGCAGAAACAAATATAATCTTTATATTTATATAAATGGGAAAATAAAATAATTAAATTCTACCTAATATACAAGTAATCAATGTTTTATAGGATAAATTTCTTTTAAAGCTATTTTAAATGTATAATGGTATCAAATATTCCCCATTTTATAATTTTAAATATAGGCTTTTGTGAATCATTCAAATTGAATTTAGATTTTGAAAACAAGTTTAGTAATGAAATGAATAAAATGTCACCTATGACATAAAACTAATAGTCCAGGTCATAATGCTAAGAATATTACGACGAGTAATTTTGATACATCTTAGTGAAATTATGTTGCACACTTGTTCTGTATTTACCTAGTATGATTCAACTGTTAATCAAAAACAACAATTAAGTAAAGTTACAGAAATTTTCAAAAATTGGTATCTCAAAATTTAGCATTGACTAGCTTAGCTGAACATACGATAAATTGAACCGAGAATCAACCTATTAGGTATTACGTAACAAAAAAAAAAAGTTAGTTTATGAACGAAATAAAGAAAAATAATATAACTTATGGAAACATGATGTTGAATTCGGAGTCTGAGATGTAGTTTATAAAAGGAACTATGTTTTGAGTGATACTAGAAAATATTTTTCAAAAAGTCGGCTCCTAAGTTCTTAAAAAGCATTATAACTTGTGAAATATCTCCTCTAATATATGAATTAGAAGGGAAGACCATTGGTCATTATTATATAAAAGATATCAAGGCCATGCATAACGATATCTCCATTGATAACCCTTCTTTAAATTTGATAAATAATTTAGAAAACATAATAATTTAAGCAAATAGACCAAATTGTCTGCTTTATGTTGCATATATTGTATATTCTGTATTTACTATTTATGTAAATTGCCTCTATAAATGTATATTGTATTTTGGTTATATCTGATAGAAGTATGATGTATCTAACGTGAAAATAATCTCTTCGAAAAACAATCTCTTAGAGAAATTTCTTAGAGAATCTCTTAGAAAAAACGTTTCTCTTAACAAAAATATATATATTTGATATATATTTTTATGTGGGCTGCGAGATATTGTAACGTGCGGAATGCACAAAAGCATCCTTCGTTACATTTTCTAATATTTAGTAGAAAAATTTTAATAATCAAACGTTTTATTATCCTATGCTCTGGTACTATAACGAACATTCCTAAACAGATGAGAAGTTGGTAACAGCTTATGCTTATGCATCGGTGTGTTGAACAGCGCACGCTCGATGATATTCAAATTAAATTAAATAAATAAATCATACTAACTGAAAAATGAAGTTAAGTCGAGTATTTATAATAAAGTCGGATAGCCACATGAAACGTAGAACTATCAGTAACAATATAGATCCTTTAGCTGATTAAATACTTCATTAAAATAAAGGAACTACTTTTTGGGGCGGAGCCACGTTACTGTCGGTCCGGGACATATGTTACACTACGTCGCGTTAGACTAAATTCCTTCTCTTTCTCGTTGAACCATTGCACTAATTAGACGTATTTATAATTTTGTTTGACCTGTAATGGGGATGTTAGGATTTGAAAAACCTCGTGATGATCACATGAGGTAAGGTTTTGATAATTATACCGGTAAATGCCATCTAACATTTGAAATATTGTTTTAGGTTTTTCTTATATTCTTATAAATTAAGAATTAATTTCTTATGAAACAAAACTTATTCACGTCTAATGATTTAACGTAGCTTTGGCGTTATATTATTTGCTTTAAGCAAGATTTGAGATTATGCACACCTTGCTATACTACATTTTGAATCGGAATACATGAAAACATTCTAGGCGAAGAGATTTTCTTCATTTTGTCTTGGCGACAATCTTCTACGATTTCTTAACCTCACAATGGGATTAAGGCGGCCACGTGTGAAATTAAACCCATGATCATCGGAGAATAGGACCGTATCTAGGAGTTCTCTCCATCAGGATAACAAAATAAAAGATAAGTACTTTTAATTGTTACCAATAAAAGGGATTATTTTCACATGATTGTTGAGCTATTAGAGCCAAAAATGTCTAAAATTAACATACTATATTCAAGTGAAATCTATTATATTTTGGCTATTTGCATTTTAAATTCATTGTTGTATATTAATTCGTAGTTCCTTATATCCTGAATTCGTTGTCGCAAATATTCCGCCGTAGTATTGTTTCGTAGTTGCTTTTATCGTGATTCCTTATGATTAATATCTTATTGTAGTACTGTAATGCATTTTTGTTGTTGATATAGTGAGTCGTGGTTCAATTTTTGGTTGTAACGAAAGTGTTTGAGGTTTATGAACTTTGAGATAACGTTACGAGACATATTTGTTGTAATATAGTATTTTGTTTCTCGTAAAGGATCTCAAGTTCCTAATTTTGTTGTAACGTATGATTTTTAATATTGAGATAAATTTACGAGACTTATCTTCTGTAATATAGTTATTTGGCCTCTCGTAAAGGATCTCAAGTATATCTATGTTGTGTAATATATGATTTTAGTATTGAGGTGAAAGTTACGAGACGTATCTTTTGTAATATATTTTTGGTTCTCGTACACGCCTCAGATTTGCTTTGCCGTTGGGGCACATTGTAATATAGAGTATCGTGTAATATAGTAAATTTTGTAATATAGTTTCTTTTGTATATATTTTTGTATGGTACTTTGCTATACAGTATCGTTGATGCTGTGATAGTATTTTTTCTTGTAATATAATGTTTTTGTAATATAGTACTATTGTAAATATGTAACTTTTGTCTTTTGTTTATCTATATCTTAAATTTTCTTTGATTACCCTTAGTAATCAATGGCGCCCAAGCTTTGAACTCCACCCCCTTTAGCTCTCCGTATCTTTACTGTGCTAGCCAGGTTACACCAGTGACGCTAACCACGTCGCTCGTAGGGTGGCCCACACTTGAACACTTGGGCAAACTAAAACCTTCCAAAACAACGCCACACAAACACTTGTACACTTGAACACTTGGGCAATGTTTTGGCAACGACTGGAACCTTACAAAACAACGCCACACAAAGTAGCGCCTTTTCAACGCGGGGCTTGATTACTTAAAGGAGTAGAGTTCAAGGAAAATTCTCTTTATCTATCTTTCACTATTTGTCTGCTATCTTTATCTTTTACTGTTTATCTATTATCTATTGTCTTTTATGTTTTGCTATTTTTGTAATTATTTTTCTTAACTTTAGTAAGTTTGTAAATATTGTTTTTAACATTTAATGTTAGTTTATTAATGCTATATATACTTTTAAATTTCTTTTATTTACTAACGATTTAGTTAATCGTTTGATATATTCTAATCGATACTTTGAAATTGTGTTTCAGTGAGAATTTTATTGTTATACAATATGGAGGTAAATTACTCACATTCAGATGAATTGAACTATGAACTAAGGATCAGAGGAGCTATCGTTCATGGGAGTATGTAAGAAGATCAATTTTTAGATGACGAGAAACTTCAATTTGTAGGAAAAATGAGTATATTAGAGGGTATGATATCTAAATTTTATTCTGACATTCGATGTCCTGATTACAAAAGGATTAAAATTAAATTGTTACATGTACATAATTGTTTAAATAAATTTTCAGTTAAATTAACAATTAGCTAATTTGCAAGTATGCTTTTGAACTTATGACTCAAGTTATGTCATAATTTGATCAAGTAAAGCAAGAAATATCTCAAAACATAGGTACCCATGAAAATGTAATACATTTTTGCTGTATCATTTCAAATTTTAAGTGCTAAAAATTTTCAGGCACAAAGTTCTCTTAGTCATTTAAATAATAGAGTATCTATAGAAAGAAAATTCATTAGAACTAAATATAGTTAATATTTATCACGTACATACAGTTAACCATTTAATTTATCATTTAAATTATTTTATTACCTATTTATAAAGTATAAATGTCAAGCTTACTGCTAGAAATTTCAATGTATGTATAAAAATCTCTATAAAACATCGTTTATGATTTATAAAGATATAAATACATAAAAACTTTGATGGTCAATGGTGAAATCAGGGACCGTGACAATCTCATTATAGTTGATAAGAGATATCAAACACCTTCCTTTAATTGAAGTTTATTATCTTTATTTTTTTTGCAAGAATTAAATTGAATGCTTATAGTTAGGTGGTAGAGGTGCAGAAACAAATATAATCTTTATATTTATATAGGAAAATAAAATAATTAAATTCTACCTAATATACAAGTAATCAATGTTTTATAGGATAAATTTCTTTTAAAGCTATTTTAAAGGTATAATGGTATCAAATATTCCCCATTTTATAATTTTAAATATAGGCTTTTGTGAACCATCCAAATTGAATTTAGATTTTGAAAACAAGTTTAGTAATGAAATGAATAAAATGTCACCTATGACATAAAACTAATAGTCCAGGTCATAATACTAAGAATATTACGACGAGTAATTTTGATACATCTTAGTGAAATTATGTTGCACACTTGTTCTGTATTTACCTAGTATGATTCAACTGTTAATCAAAAACAACAATTAAGTAAAGTTACAGAAATTTTCAAAAATTGGTATCTCAAAATTTAGCATTGACTAGCTTAGCTGAACATACGATAAATTGAACCGAGAATCAACCTATTAGGTATTACGTAACAAAAAAAAAAGTTAGTTTATGAACGAAATAAAGAAAAATAATATAACTTATGGAAACATGATGTTGAATTCGGAGTCTGAGATGTAGTTTATAAAAGGAACTATGTTTTGAGTGATACTAGAAAATATTTTTCAAAAAGTCGGCTCCTAAGTTTTAAAAAAAAAGCATTATAACTTGTGAAATATCTCCTCTAATATATGAATTAGAAGGGAAGACCATTAGTCATTATTATATAAAAGATATCAAGGCCATGCATAACGATATCTCCATTGATAATCCTTCTTTAAATTTGATAAATAATTTAGAAAACATAATAATTTAAGCAAATAGACCAAATTGTCTGCTTTATGTTGCATATATTGTATATTCTGTATTTACTATTTATGTAAATTGCCTCTATAAGTGTATATTGTATTTTGGTTATATCTGATAGAAGTATGATGTATCTAACGTGAAAATAATCTCTTCGAAAAACAATCTCTTAGAGAAATTTCTTAGAGAATCTCTTAGAAAAAAACGTTTCTCTTAACAAAAATATATATATTTGATATATATTTTTATGTGCGCTGCGAGATATTGTAACGTGCGGAATGCACAAAAGCATCCTTCGTTACATTTTCTAATATTTAGTAGAAAAATTTTAATAATCAAACGTTTTATTATCCTATGCTCTGGTACTATAACGAACATTCCTAAACAGATGAGAAGTTGGTAACAGCTTATGCTTATGCATCGGTGTGTTGAACAGCGCACGCTCGATGATATTCAAATTAAATTAAATAAATAAATCATACTAACTGAAAAATGAAGTTGACTCGAGTATTTATAATAAAGTCGGATAGCCACATGAAACGTAGAACTATCAGTAACAATATAGATCCTTTAGCTGATTAAATACTTCATTAAAATAAAGGAACTACTTTTTGGGGCGGAGCCACGTTACTGTCGGTCCGGGACATATGTCACACTACGCCGCGTTAGACTAAATTCCTTCTCTTTCTCGTTGAACCATTGCACTAATTAGACGTATTTATAATTTTGTTTGACCTGTAATGGGGATGTTAAAATTAGAAAAACCTCGTGATGATCACATGAGGTAAGGTTTTGATAATTATACCGGTAAATGCCATCTAACATTTGAAATATTGTTTTAGGTTTTTCTTATATTCTTATAAATTAAGAATTAATTTCTTATGAAACAAAACTTATTCACGTCTAATGATTTAACGTAGCTTTGGCGTTATAATATTTGCTTTAAGCAAGATTTGAGATTATGCACACCTTGCTATACTACATTTTGAATCGGAATACATGAAAACATTCTAGGCGAAGAGATTTTCTTCATTTTGTCTTGGCGACAATCTTCTACGATTTCTTAACCTCACAATGGGATTAAGGCGGCCACGTGTGAAATTAAACCCATGATCATCGGAGAATAGGACCGTATCTAGGAGTTCTCTCCATCAGGATAACAAAATAAAAGATAAGTACTTTTAATTGTTACCAATAAAAGGGATTATTTTCACATGATTGTTGAGCTATTAGAGCCAAAAATGTCTAAAATTAACATACTATATTCAAGTGAAATCTATTATATTTTGGCTATTTGCATTTTAAATTCATTGTTGTATATTAATTCGTAGTTCCTTATATCCTGAATTCGTTGTCGCAAATATTCCGCCGTAGTATTGTTTCTTAGTTGCTTTTATCGTGATTCCTTATGATTAATATCTTATTGTAGTACTGTAATGCATTTTTGTTGTTGATATAGTGAGTCGTGGTTCAATTTTTGGTTGTAACGAAAGTGTTTGAGGTTTATGAACTTTGAGATAACGTTACGAGACATATTTGTTGTAATATAGTATTTTGTCTCTCGTAAAGGATCTCAAGTTCCTAATTTTGTTGTAACGTATGCGCGTTGGGCGCCACTTTGTGTGGCGTTGTTTTGGAAGGTTTTAGTCGATGTTTATATATTGCCCAAGTGTTCAAGTGTGGGCCACCCTACGAGCGACGTGGTTAGCGTCACTGGTGTAACCTGGCTAGCACAGTAAAGATACGGAGAGCAAAAGGGGGTGGAGTTCAAAGCTTGGGCGCCATTGATTACTAAGGGTAATCAAAGAAAATTAAAGATATAGATAAACAAAAGACAAAAGTTACATATATACAATAGTACTATATTACAAAAATATTATATTACAGAAAAATATACTATCACAGCATCAACGATACTGTATAGCAAAATATCTCACAGAAATATATAACAAAATACTATATTACAACAACCGAAGCTCAAGATAAGCTTGAGACTTTTACGAGAGCCAAATTAAATATATTACAGAGAGGTGACTCGTAAATTGTCTCAATTATGAAACAAAAGTATATATTACAAGATAATAAAATACTATAATACAAGTGACTATATTACAATGTGCACCACGGCAAGGCAAATCTGAGGCGTATACGAGAACCAAAAATATATTACAAAAGATACGTCTCGTAACTTTCCCCTCACACTAAAATCTTATATTACAACAAAATTAAATAAACTTGAGATCTTTTACGAGACACAAAATAACTATATTACAAAAGATAAGTCTCGTAAATTTATCTCAAAATTTATAAACATTAGACACTTTCGTTACAACAAAAATTGAACCACGACTTACGATATCACTAACAAACGTGCATTATGGTACTACGATAAGATGTTAATCATTAGGAATCAACTAACAGCAACTACGAAACAATACTACGGCGAAGTATTTTTGCGACAACGAATTCAGGATATAAGGAACTACGAATTAATATACAACAATGGATTTAATTATAACAACGGATTTAAAATGTAATCTAACCAAAAATATAATAGATTTAGCTTGATTCTAATATTTTAAATGTAGACACTTTTAACTCTTATAATTCAACGATCATGTGAAAATAATCCCTTTTATTGATAACAATGAAAAGTACTTATCTTTTATTTTGTTATCCTGATCCAGGAAATTCCTAGATACGGTCCTGTTATCCGAGGGTGATGTTAAAATTTTCGTTTCACATGTGGCCGTCTTAATCCTATTGTGAGGTTATGAAGTCGTAGAAGGTTGCCGCCAAGACAAAATGAAGAAAATCTCTTCGCCCAGAATGTTTTCGTATATTCCAATTCAAAAAGTAGTATAGCAAGGTTGACTTCATATGAAAATTGCTCGCTTAGTGGAAAACGTAGTAAGTCTTAAACTTGAATGTACTAATCTTGCTCAAAGCAAATAATATAACGTGGAAATACTTCGACGTTAACAGCATTAGACGTAATTAAATTTGATTAAGAAGTAATTCTTTATAAGAAAGTACTTATCAAAAGAATTTGTAAAAGAATAATTCGTTTATCAGAAAATTATAAGAAAAACTTATAAGAAAACTTATAGGAAAAACTTTTAAGAAAAACCTAAAACAATATTTCAAATGTTAGATGATATTTACCGGTATAATAATTAAAGCCTTACCTCATGCGATCGTCACGAGGTTTTTCAAATTCTATTATCCCCTTTACAGGTCAAACGAAATTATAAATACGTCTTATCAGTTCAATGGTTCAACAAGAAAGAGTTTCACCCGGCGTTATTTAGTTGAAATACCGTTGCTCTTGCGCGATCTAGTATTTGCGAACTTCAACCGCTGACAGATGACGTACGTTCATCATAGTCTAAGCAGTAAGGGACTCTATTAGTACTAAGGTTGGTGGGAATATATTTCCGATAACTTATAATTTTTCTAATAATTATTAACAGTGTAACAAAGGATGCTATCGAGTATTCCGCGTGTTACAACGTAATCGTAGTTGTTTGATAACATGATATTTTTTTGAATTTTGCCAGTATCGCAAATTCGCTGTGTCAAAGTACTTTTGTTTTAGATGTGTCTCAATGGTTAGACACGTCAGTTATTTGCACATAATACGCGTCGTGTGATCTGATATTTCCTAGATTTGACTCGTCAAGTCGCATCACTTATGTGGATTATTTATTTAAAGGAATTCGGATGTTCGGGGCGCGGTGAGATGTGTATTATCTTTTGTGGTTATATAACTTGGGGTGTCCCGTATTTTATTTGCTAGAGATGAGTTCTAGTATTAATTTTTTGTGGTTATATAACTTGGGGTGTCCCGTTTTTGAGTATTTGGCATTACGTAGCGGGGAGGCTATATACTGGTAGGCTCAAATAAATATCAGGTTCGAGTGAAATAGCATATCTTTTATTAGCTAAGTTTTATTATCTTATCTTTGTAAAATATTTTAATATGTCTAATGCTGTAATATATTTTGTTTGTTGGATTATTTGCGAGATACCTTTGTATTATAGTTCGGTTTAAATCTCGTAAATATCTCGTGCTGTAAATAGCTTGTTTGTCAGATCGTTTGCGAGATACCTTGTATTATAGTTCGGTTTAAATCTCGTAAACGTTCATGTCTTTTGTAATATATGATTTTTAGTATTGAGGTAAAGTTACGAGATGTATCTTTTGTAATACAGTTTTTTTATCTCGTAAACACCTCAAGTTTATCTTGCTGTTGAGCAATATGTAATATAGTATATCTTGTAATATAGTTTACCTTGTACATATTTTGGTGATATTTTGCTATACAGTATCGCTGATGCTGTGATAGCTCATTGTTTTTGTAATATAATATTTTGTAATATAGTTCTATTGTACATATGTAACTTTTGTCTTTGGTTTATCTTTATCTTCACTTCTCCTTGATTATACTCTTCTTTTCTTAGCCACACAAAGTGGCTAAGAAAAGTTTAAGGAATGGTACGACATGTGACATCTCGCTAGAGCAAAATGGAGATCATGAACCATTTAACTGCCCAACGGTTATAATCTATTATCATCCGAGGACAGGGGCATACTTGGGAATTTCTCTCATCAGGATATTATAATAAAAGATAAGTACCTTTGATTATTACCTGTAAAAGGGATTATTTTCGCATATCTAGTGCTACACATTAATTCGTAGTCACTCATATCTTAAATCCGTTGTTACAAATATTTCATCGTAGTTATTTATATCTTAAATTCGCTGTAACAAATATTTCTTCGTAGTATCGATTTCTTGTATTCAACGTTTAACGTAATCGTAGTTGTTTGATAACATGATATTTTTTGAATTTTGCCAGTATCGCAAATTCGCTGCGTCAAAGTACTTTTGTTTTGTTTCAGATGTGTCTCGATGGTTAGACACGTCAGTTATTTGCACATAATACGCGTCGTGTGATCTGATATTTCCTAGATTTGACTCGTCAAGTCACATCACTTATGTGGATTATTTATTTAAAGGAATTCGGATGTTCGGGGCGCGGTGAGATGTGTATTATCTTTTGTGGTTATATAACTTGGGGTGTCCCGTATTTTATTTGCTAGAGATGAGTTCTAGTATTATTATTTTTATGGTTATATAACTTGGGGTGTCCCGTTTTAGAGTATTTGGCATTACGTAGCGGGGAGGCTATATACTGGTAGGCTCAAATAAATATCAGGTTCGAGTGAAATAGCATATCTTTTATTAGGTTAAGTTTTATTATCTTTGTAATATATTTTGTGTCGCAATTTTAGTAAATCTAATGGGTGTCTTTTGTGTTGCACTTTAGTATATCTAGTGCTGTAATATAGTTTGTTTGTCGGATCGTTTGCGAGATACCTTTGTATTATAGTTCGGTTAAATCTCGTAAATGTTCATATCTTTTGTAATATATGATTTTTAGTATTGGGGTAAAGTTACGAGATGTATCTTTTGTAATATAGTTTTTTTATCTCGTAAACACCTCAATTTTATCTTGCTGTTGAGCAATATGTAATATAGTTTATCTTGTAATATAGTTTACCTTGTACATATTTTGGTGATATTTTGCTATACAGTATCGCTGATGCTGTGATAGCTCATTGTTTTTGTAATATAATATTTTGTAATATAGTTCTATTGTACATATGTAACTTTTGTCTTTGGTTTATCTTTATCTTCACTTCTCCTTGATTATACTCTTCTTTTCTTAGCCACACAAAGTAGCGCCTTTTCAACGCGGGGCTTGATTACTTTAAAGGAGTAGAGTTCAAGGAAAATTTTCTGTATCTATCTTTTACTATTTGTCTGCTATCTTTATCTTTTACTATTTATCTATTATCTTTGCCTTTATCTTTTGCTAGTTACCTACTATTTGTCTTTTATCTTTTGCAATTTTGCTAGCTTTTATTTTCTTAGCTTTAGTATGTTGTAAATATTGTTTTTAACATTTAATATTAGTTTATTAATGCTATATATACTTTTAAATTTCTTTTATTTACTAACGATTTAGTTAATCGTTTGATATATTCTAATCGATACTTGGAAATTGTGTTTCAGTGAGAATTTTATTGTTATACAATATGGAGGTAAATTACTCACGTTCAGATGAATTGAACTATGAACTAAGGATCAGAGGAGCTATCGTTCATGGGAGTATGCAAGAAGATCAATTTTTAGATGACGAGAAACTTCAATTTGTAGGAAAAATGAGTATATTAGAGGGTATGATATCTAAATTTTATTCTGATATTCGATATCCTGAATACAAAAGGATTAAAACTAAATTGTTACATGTACATAATTGTTTAAATAAATTTTCAAAGTTAAATTAACAATTAGCTAATTTGCAAGTATGCTTTTGAACTTATGACTCAAGTTATCTTATAATTTGATCAAGTAAAGCAAGAAATATCTCAAAACATAGGTACCCATGAAAATGTAATACATTTTTGCTGTATCATTTCAAATTTTAAGCGCTAAAAATTTTCAGGCACAAAGTTCTCTTAGTCATTTAAATAATAGAGTATCTATAGAAAGAACATTCATTAGAACTAAATATAGTTAATATTTATCACGTACATACAATTAATTATTTAATTTATCATTTAAATTATTTTGTTGCCTATTAAAAACTGTCATTTTAAGCTTACTGCTAGATATTTCAATGTATGTATAAAAATCTCTATAAAATATCGTTTATGATTTATAAAGATATAAATGCATAAAAAACTTTGATGGTCAATGGTGAAATCAGGGACCCTGACAATCTATTATAGTTGATAAGAGATATCAAACACCTTCCTTTATTTGATGTTTATTTTCTTTATTTTTTTGCAAGGATTAAATTCAATGCTTATAGTTAGGTGGTAGAGGTGCAGAAACAAATATAATCTTTATATTTATATAGGACTATAAAATAATCAAAAGCTACTTAATACACAACGAATCAATGTTTTATAGGATATATTTGTTTAAAACCATTTAAAATTGTTAATAGTATCAAATGTTCGCCATTTTATAATTTTAAATATCGGTTTTGTGAACCATTCGAATTGAATTTAGATCTCGAAACATAAGTTTGGTAATTAAATGAAAATAAAATGTCACCTATGACATAAAATTAATAGTCCAGTTCATAATGCTAAGAATATTAAGACGAGTGATTTTGATAAATCTTAGTGATATTATGTTACACACTTGTTCTGTACATGCTTAATATGATTTAACTGTTAATCAAAAGCAACAATTAAGTAAAGTTACAGAAAATTTTCAAAAATTGGTATCTCAAAATTTAGCATTGACTAGCTTAGCTGAACATAAAATAAACTGAACCGAAAATCAACCGTTTAGGCATTACGTGAAAAAATTATATTAATAATAATAAAAATAAAATTAGTTTATGAACGAAATAATTTTTTATGAGTTATGTTAAGTTTTTAAATGACCAAAAAAAAATATATAACTTATGGAAACGAGACTTGAATTCGAAGTCTGAGATGTAGTTTATAAAAGGAACTATGTTTTGAGTGATGTTCGAAATAATTTTCAGCTAAAATTGGCTCCTAAGTTTTAAAATGCATTATAACTAGTGAAATCTCTCCTCTAATATATGAATTAGAAGGAAGACTATTGGTCATTATTATATAATAGACATAAAGGCCATGCACAACGATATCTCCATTGATAACCCTTCTTTAGATTTGATAAATGATTAAAAAAAAAATAAGAATTTAAGCAAATAGACCAAATTGTCTGCTTTATGTTGTATATGTTGTATATTCTGTATTTACTATTTATGTAAGTTGCCTCTATAAGTGTATATTGTATTTTAGTTATATCCGATAGAAATATGATGTATCTAACGCGAAAATAATCTCTTCGAAAAACAATCTCTTAGAAAAAAAATTTCTTAGAAAATCTCTTAGAAAAAATTTTCTCTTAAAAAAAATATATTTGACATATATTTTTATGTGGGCTCCGGGATATTGTAACGTGCGGAATGCGCAATAGCATCCTTCGTTACATTTTCTAAGAATTATTAGAAAAATGTTAATAAGCAAACATTTTATTCTCCTATGCTCTGGTACTATAACGAACATTTCTGGACAGATGAGAGGTTGGTAGTACGCATCAGTATATTAAACAGCGCACGCTCGATAATATTCAAATTAAATTAAATAAATAGATCAAACTGACTGAAAAATGAAGTTGAGTCGAGTATTTATAATAAAGTCGGATAGTCACATGAAACGTAGAACTATCAGTAACAATATAGATCATTTGGCTAATTAATATTTCACTAAAATAAAGAGAACTACTTTTTGGGGCGGAGACACGTTACTGTCGGTCCGAAACATATGTCATAATACGACGCGTTAGACTAAATTCGCTCTTTCACTCGAGCCGTCCTTCGAGGTGGACGTAATAGAAATTTTGTAAGACCCTAACGGGGATATTGGTAGAGAGGAACCTTATAGACGTATAAGGTAATAGTTAAATAATTAAATATTGTTAAATACCATCTAACATTTAAACATATTGTTTTAGGTTCTTTCTTTCTTTCGTTCTTTCTTTCTTTTATTTTTTCTATATAATTACAAATTTCATTTCAACGTCGAAGTGACCTTAATGTAACACCTTTGCTTTAAGCAAAATTATCTACGTTCTATGTTGATACTACGTTTTTATATACCTACGTTTTCTTGATAACTTTATGGGATAAGAATACTACGTTTACCTTTATTATGAAATTTTCGACACAACATCTATTTAAGATTTTCTATCAAGCATACGAAAACCTGGGCGAAGAAATTATTTATGTTATTCGAGCATAGCACGCCTCTACGATTTCATAACCTTCAAAGTGGAATGGTACGACATGTGACATCTCGCTAGAGCAAAATGGAGATCATGAACCATTTAACTGCCCAACGGTTATAATCTATTATCATCCGAGGACAGGGGCATACTTGGGAATTTCTCTCATCAGGATATTATAATAAAAGATAAGTACCTTTGATTATTACCTGTAAAAGGGATTATTTTCGCATATCTAGTGCTACACATTAATTCGTAGTCACTCATATCTTAAATCCGTTGTTACAAATATTTCATCGTAGTTATTTATATCTTAAATTCGCTGTAACAAATATTTCTTCGTAGTATCGATTTCTTGTATTCAACGTTTAACGTAATCGTAGTTGTTTGATAACATGATATTTTTTGAATTTTGCCAGTATCGCAAATTCGCTGCGTCAAAGTACTTTTGTTTTGTTTCAGATGTGTCTCGATGGTTAGACACGTCAGTTATTTGCACATAATACGCGTCGTGTGATCTGATATTTCCTAGATTTGACTCGTCAAGTCACATCACTTATGTGGATTATTTATTTAAAGGAATTCGGATGTTCGGGGCGCGGTGAGATGTGTATTATCTTTTGTGGTTATATAACTTGGGGTGTCCCGTATTTTATTTGCTAGAGATGAGTTCTAGTATTATTATTTTTATGGTTATATAACTTGGGGTGTCCCGTTTTAGAGTATTTGGCATTACGTAGCGGGGAGGCTATATACTGGTAGGCTCAAATAAATATCAGGTTCGAGTGAAATAGCATATCTTTTATTAGGTTAAGTTTTATTATCTTTGTAATATATTTTGTGTCGCAATTTTAGTAAATCTAATGGGTGTCTTTTGTGTTGCACTTTAGTATATCTAGTGCTGTAATATAGTTTGTTTGTCGGATCGTTTGCGAGATACCTTTGTATTATAGTTCGGTTAAATCTCGTAAATGTTCATATCTTTTGTAATATATGATTTTTAGTATTGGGGTAAAGTTACGAGATGTATCTTTTGTAATATAGTTTTTTTATCTCGTAAACACCTCAATTTTATCTTGCTGTTGAGCAATATGTAATATAGTTTATCTTGTAATATAGTTTACCTTGTACATATTTTGGTGATATTTTGCTATACAGTATCGCTGATGCTGTGATAGCTCATTGTTTTTGTAATATAATATTTTGTAATATAGTTCTATTGTACATATGTAACTTTTGTCTTTGGTTTATCTTTATCTTCAATTTTCCTTGATTACACTCAGTAATCAATGGCGCCCAAGCCTTGAACTCGACGCCCTTTAGCTCTCCGTATCTTTACTGTGCTAGCCAGGTTACACCAGTGACGCTAACCACGTCGCTCGTAGGGTGGCCCACACTGGAACACTTGGGCAATATTCAAACAACGAGGTAAACCTTCTTTTCTTAGCCACAGTATATCCCCAAATCTAATAGCTGACAACCAAAGCACCAGCCCGGCGATATTATCGGTTTTAGAAATGTGCTGATCGAATACAATATACTCTTCGTTTTGCATTTGCGAAGAGTATAATAATGGGCTGATTGTTTTGCAGATATCTCGATAATTAAGGGATTTAGAGAAAGGTGCCATTATTTACAACAGTAGAAGATACCATTTTAAACTGTGTGGTGGGTGTCACTATGGGTGTCACATTACTGGGCCATGTTTTAGAACTCTATAAAGGTGGCATTTCTAACGAAGTGCGGCCCTTGAGGTCCACATGAGCAACTTCCCAGCATGATATATATAACAATAATAATAGTAACACAGATCTTTTTTTTAAATTTTGTTGTATTTCATTTTATTGATATAAATATTCTGGGCATAATAGCCCAAATAATTTTAGCCTATGTGCTGAGAAGTTAATAATTATAAATATAAGGCAAAATAAGTTAATGCAAATGGATGAGGGAAATTAAGGTAAGGTTACATAAAGGCTATCTTGTAAGTGGGTCAAAACCGTAATTTACAAAAATCACGTCGGGATATTACTTCGCGCCTAAATAGCCCTTATCGTAACCTTAAAGGATATATTACATATTGCGTAAATAGCCCTCGTCCGAGACTGAAAACCTCAAGTCCGTAATTTCATATGCCGATATGAACTTGGCGGTAAAAACGGCTCTTTATCCCGTACGGATAGTAATCTACTAGGTATGGCTTTGCCGGTTAAAAAAATAATTTTTCAAACTAATTCGTGTTTTGATGAAAATGTTGTTGGGGGATACAACTAATCAAAAGATGAAAAATACGACGGAGCCATCATCCAGACTTAGACAACAGATTCCTGATTTTTGATAGCAATTTGATATAAATGTTGATGATTAAAAAACACAAATTAATATATGTACAAAATGAAAAGTTAAAATGACGAGCTATTGCTTATTTGGTTATGTGGATACCAACAATAGGATTACTTTATCAGAAAATTATTTTAAAGTTAAAAATGCAACAAGTTTTTCGTTTTCTTACAAATAACAATAATCAAAAAATTAAAACCACGCGGCCTTTCCCTTCTGGAAGGCCTGGCTTAATGTATTTTAAATCACCGTCAATTAATTACTGGTGGTAACAATGTGAAAGCTGTAATTTAGGTATAAGATTTCTACTCATTACATTCATGTTATGTAAAATACCTTTAATATAGGAAAACTGAAATAACCATATTATGTTAATGTACAATGTCTAGACGGGCTTTAAAATAGACATCTCTTAGCCTATATATCAATATGAAAGACTTTTTGAAAATCTCAAATACCCACGGTGACAGAAAAAACGTTAAAAATATGCAAGCTTATTTAAAATGCGCATATAGTTTAAACAGTATGACATATGGTATGTCTTTATTTTATTTGTTCGAAAGCTAAATAAAACATTTTAAATAATAACAGTAGGCTGCAAGATTTCTAATGCACTCATTCAGTGAAAAAAATGTAATTTTTTAACGCTGATATCAGTAATAATTATTTCTTTAAAAAATTCTGAACATTGTGCGACTAAAATTGCACAAGCAAAAAAACTACCAACTTAATCGAAATTTTATGTCGATGATGAAAAATCACAAATTAATATATGTACAGAAATTTTAAAGTTGCCAGGTATTGTTTATTTCATGAGATACTTCATAGTTAAGACTAAACCAGCGCTGGATAGCCAAATTCGTGTTGTACAACAATTATTTTAAGTGTTAAAAAGTTTAAAGCCGTTAAAATAAAAATTATCAAAAAATATTCTTATTCGTAGCTTACAAAAACTTATAAATGTTGATGATGATGAAAAAAACAAATTAATATATGTACAAAATGAAAGTTAAAATGATGAGCTATCACTTACTTGGTTATGTTGATACCAATAGGATTACTCTATCATAACACGATACAGAGAGTATTGTTTTAAAATTAAAAATGCAACAAGTTTTTCGTTTTCTTACAAATAACAATGATCAAAAAATTAACACCACGCGGCCATTCCCTGCTGGAAGGTCTGATTTAATGTGTTTTAAAACACCTACAATTACTGAGGGTAACAATGTGAAAGCTGTAATTTAGGTATACGATTTCTAAACATTATATTTACTCTCACTTTATTTTTGCACTTAAAATGGGGAATAAGAAATAAATAATTTCTTAGAATCGATATGTTTATTTACATAAAAAAACATTTATATAAATTATTAATTACAAAAAATTAAATAACTTCAGCATCCATACATTCTTGATCGGATATCTCGTCACTATCATCATCGTCCTCATTTGGAATGGTCTCCAGACTCCAAAGTGACTGCGACCGATCCATCGACCCCATGGGTTCCACTCTACTGTCTCCACAGTCCTCGGTCGTGCTATCAGGTACCTGTGGTGTGTCCTCAAGATCTTCCAATAATGGTAGCTCCCATCCCATCCAATAATCTGTCTCAACTATCAGATCACTGCTGGACGACACGGTGGGATCTTGAATCTCAGTATTCATGCTGAGAGCTCTCTAATACAGAACTATTCTTTCTAGCGAATGCAGGAAGGGGCAAATCAATCGGCTCTTTCAACTTGCCTTGGCCTTTGACGCCACCGACATTGGGGCCCGCGTCCTGAATTGGCACAGCAGCTTCTTCTACCACATTACGTTCCACCTCATCCAGGATACGATACGACTCCGGATTGTATTCTTCAATCACATCCTCGGACAGGTGGTAATCCACGTCGATGTCGTCAAAATCAGTAGCTCTAGCACCCACATCGATGTCGTCGAAGTTGTTAAAGTTATTGCTACCACCACCACCATTGTTTGTATGCACGGCGTCCTCCTGTGATGGCCTAAAATTAGACACAGAGGCCATCGCCGTCAAAACCCCCAATATTGGCGAACCAGCTCTCTTACTGCTACCACCAGCCATCTGCGAACAGCTATTTCCTTCCATTTTTTTTCCCTGCTGGAAGGTCTGATTTAATGTATTTTAAAACACCGACAATTACTGAGGGTAACAATGTGAAAGCTGTAATTTAGGTATCCGATTTCTAAACATTATATTTACTCTCACTTTATTTTTGCACTTAAAATGGGGAATAAGAGAAATAGTTTCTTAGAATCGATATGTTTATTTACATAAAAAAACATTTATATAAATTATTAATTACAAAAAATTAAATAACTTCAGCATCCATACATTCTTGATCGGATATCTCGTCACTATCATCCTCGTCCTCATTTGGAATGGTCTCCAGACTCCAAAGTGACTGCGACCGATCCATCGACCCCATGGGTTCCACTCTACTGTCTCCACAGTCCTCGGTCGTGCTATCAGGTACCTGTGGTGTGTCCTCAAGATCTTCCAATAATGGTAGCTCCCATCCCATCCAATAATCTGTCTCAACTATCAGATCACTGCTGGACGACACGGTGGGATCTTGAATCTCAGTATTCATGCTGAGAGCTATCTAATACAGAACTATTCTTTCTAGCGAATGCAGGAAGGGGCAAATCAATCGGCTCTTTCAACTTGCCTTGGCCTTTGACGCCACCGACATTGGGGCCCGCGTCCTGAAGTGGTACAGCAGCTTCTTCTACCACATTACGTTCCACCTCATCCAGGATACGATACGACTCCGGATTGTATTCTTCAATCACATCCTCGGACAGGTGGTAATCCACGTCGATGTCGTCAAAATCAGTAGCTCTAGCACCCACATCGATGTCGTCGAAGTTGTTAAAGTTATTGCTACCACCACCACCATTGTTTGTATGCACGGCGTCCTCCTGTGATGGCCTAAAATTAGACACAGAGGCCATCGCCGTCAAAACCCCCAATATTGGCGAACCAGCTCTCTTACTGCTACCACCAGCCATCTGCGAACAGCTATTTCCTTCCATTTTTTTTCCCTGCTGGAAGGTCTGATTTAATGTATTTTAAAACACCGACAATTACTGAGGGTAACAATGTGAAAGCTGTAATTTAGGTATCCGATTTCTAAACATTATATTTACTCTCACTTTATTTTTGCACTTAAAATGGGGAATAAGAGAAATAGTTTCTTAGAATCGATATGTTTATTTACATAAAAAAACATTTATATAAATTATTAATTACAAAAAATTAAATAACTTCAGCATCCATACATTCTTGATCGGATATCTCGTCACTATCATCCTCGTCCTCATTTGGAATGGTCTCCAGACTCCAAAGTGACTGCGACCGATCCATCGACCCCATGGGTTCCACTCTACTGTCTCCACAGTCCTCGGTCGTGCTATCAGGTACCTGTGGTGTGTCTTCAAGATCTTCCAATAATGGTAGCTCCCATCCCATCCAATAATCTGTCTCAACTATCAGATCACTGCTGGACGACACGGTGGGATCTTGAATCTCAGTATTCATGCTGAGAGCTCTCTAATACAGAACTATTCTTTCTAGCGAATGCAGGAAGGGGCAAATCAATCGGCTCTTTCAACTTGCCTTGGCCTTTGACGCCACCGACATTGGGGCCCGCGTCCTGAAGTGGTACAGCAGCTTCTTCTACCACATTACGTTCCACCTCATCCAGGATACGATACGACTCCGGATTGTATTCTTCAATCACATCCTCGGACAGGTGGTAATCCACGTCGTGGCGTGGATTACCACCTATAGTTCAAACTTCCTCTATATAGTTCAAACTTGGAAATAACATTTTATGAAATATGCGAAAGAATACGGCTCATGAATGAAGGTTTTGTTAGTATAAGAGTACTGAGGATTTGGCTCACACGTGTTTATTGGTTTAAGAATAGATTCAAAATCATCATATACTACGAATGGTACTTGCATTTGCTTTTCAAAATTTTCAAATTTTAATATATTTTCCGGTACCTGTTTTCCATATTTATCAAGCCGAAATTGTGTCGATGGTGTTGTTGTATAAATATGATTACAATCATTTTTCTGATGAAGCATTAACTGACGCTCATTGCTAAAATACAGCAAACATCCGTCACAGAAATATTTTTTTATGTCCGTGAGCAGAAATTTGATGTGAAACTAACCCAGATAAATTCTTTATCCAACAATAGTGAGTTTTGGTACAATCTACTGAACAGTGGTGATCTTCATTACATTCCGCGGAAATTAATAACAAATTAACATGCATACATAATTTTTTCTCAGTAACGTAAAGGTCCGACAACATCATACTTTATTCTATTATTCTCAAATTTCTTTTCTAAACCATATACATTAATCGATACATTATTCAATTCTTCAAATTTCGAAATATCGCGCAATTTAACTGGAAAATCCATGACTGTCAGATGTTTGACCATTTGCAGGATACAGTGCTGAAGTTACAGCCCAAGCAAAGCAGCATTGATCCTGGTTTTCTATATTCACTACGGCCTTTTTGTATTCTATGTACTTTGGTAGTTTAATATATGATGAACCACGTAGTGGACTGTACTTATTCACATTTATTTCAACAAATTTTATTTCCTCAAGGGCCTATCCTAAAAATAATATGCAGTTATTACTCATTATTCTACACTTCGATAAATATTTACGTACCGAAATCGCGTTCTTGGAACGATGTAGTTTGGGCAACCATCATATCCACAAAAGTATCGAGAAAGTTGCCTAAATCCATACCTTGATCCAAAATTTTATTGGAGGTGTTAAATGATTTCATTTCAGACACTTGAGTTTGCAATATGTATCTGGCAAATGTCTCTATGTTTATCTTCACTATTTTGTGAAGCATCAGGACTTCATGTAATAAATCCAATACTTTATGTCTAATTTCGTTGAAAAACATTATATAGTCCAATTTTTCATTTTCACTTTGCACTCGGTAACTTATTATTCTATATTGGAAAGCACTTCACTATGCTGCAATGTTCTCTTATGAGATTTCATCTATCTAGCTGTTAGAGTAACACGTTTGTAGATTTGCAAATGTCGAAGGAGTTGAATCTAATTTTGGTTGTTTTGCCGCAGGCCCATTATCATTTAAATTTTGACATGACTGTCGCATATTATCACCTAGCGTAAAACTAGCACCGCAAGTACACGTATACATCTTGGATACTTTACTGAAGGAATCTAACGTTAAGAATGATAATACAGAGACTCCTCTCGCTCTTTTATAGCGTTCTGCTACGCCACAAAGCCTTCCCCCTCTTCAATTACAAACATACTTTTCGAGGTCAAATGGAGTGGTGCAAGTCGAACTCAACAACTGCCAACAACGAACGTACTTTTCAAGGTAAAATGCAACTCGGCTTCAAGGGTACGCACCGGCTACGGCTCAAGGTCACGGAGTGGCATACACGGTCAAGGTCATGACGTCACAAAAAGTGGTGGGGGGGGTGACCCAACTTCGGCTAAAGTCCTCTACTGGTGTCGGCTACAACGCTGGATGACTATAATATCGCCGCTTCGGGGGAGGGGGGGGGTTACCACCAATGTTGGCCAGATACAACAACGTGACGCTAAACACACACTGCCCCGCGGTAACAACCATGACATATTACCCCCGGTCTGGCGATAATAACATCATGGACTCGGACGCGGAAGAAGAAGTTGCTGCCGGCGAGAATGCTGATGTTGCCCGTGAATTAGCGTCATATCACATGATTGTCGGTGAGACACTATCTATTTTCAAATTTTCTTTTTTGAAAGTTGTTCTTTCCTCAAGCTATCGTAGTCGTTCTCGTTCTGCAAGTCGGAAGGCTTCCCCATTACAACAACTTTTTAAACACGTAAAACTTGTACAATCTCCACTAATATCACTTTAAGTTCTTTGCGGCACTATCTATTTTAAAATATTCTTTTTTTGAAAGTTGTTTTTTTTCCTCAAGCTTACGTAGTCGTTCTCGTTCTGCAAGTCGGAAGGTTTTCCTCGCCCTTTTAAATCTCCCTATTACCGAAAACGCACTACTCAAATGAAAAAAAAATTAAAACACGTAAAACTTGTACAATCTCCGCTAATATCACTTTAAGATCTTTACGGCACTATCTATTTTCAAATTTTCTTTTTTTGAAAGTTATTTTTTCTCAAGGTTACATAGTGGTTCTCGTTCTGCAAGTCGGAAGGCTTTCTTGGCTTTTTTTTAGATTCCCGATTACCGAAAACGCACTTCTCAACACATTCTTTGTTTCTATATCCTGTAAAGGATTGTACCTTGGAAAGTCGTCCTTATCCCAGCATTCGCAACATGCATCGTTTGAACACATATTTTACCACACTTAAAAAACTTATTCATCACCGAGTACTTCGCTACGTTTCTTGAAAAGTTTGTTGAACACTGAATACTATTTTATTTGCTCATGGCTGTGTGTTTTTATATTAAGAAACGGCGTCTTAATCGATGTTTTAATTACCTAAAAATTCCAGTCAGAATATTAAAAAATTCCATATGCATGCCTGTTGAAAATCGCGCAGACCAAAAGAAGTTGCTGCCGGTGAGGATGCTGATGTTGCTTGTGAATTAGCGTCATATCCCATGGTTGTCGGTGAGACACTATTTTCAAATTTTCTTTTTTGAAAGTTCTTTTTCCTGAAGCTTACGTAGTCGTTCTCGTTCCGCAAGTCGGAAGGTTTTCTTGCCTTTTTTTAGATTTCCCTATTACCGAAAACGCACCTCTCAAAACATTCTTTGCTTCTATATCCTATTTTATTTGCTCATGGCTGTGTGTTTTTATATTAAGAAACGGGGGTCTTAATGGATGTTTTAATTACCTAAACATTCCAGTCAGAATATTAAAAAATTCCACATGCATGCCTGTTGAAAATCGCGTAGACCAAAACGAGTCTTAATCAAGTTTTTTAATCGCTCAAAATCCAGTCAGGTTGTTACGTAATTACTCTTTCACATGTACACATGTTGAAAGGCACGTAGATGATCTAATTAACGTTAATGACCGAGGCCACCCACCAAATAAGATAATTATCTCGCGGTGATTAAAATTTCCAAAAACCGAGGAGAAAACAACTGTTTCTTTTCAAGGTCAACATGGTACTTGAAAAGTCGTTCCTTATACCTTCTACTATGTCCACGGTCGCGTAGTTTTACCGTTACCCACCGGTAAGTATCCGGCACCGCAACTTCTTGTCGGCTCTTGCGTAGTACGGCCGCCGAGCTTGGATTCGCCCGTATAATTCCTCAGGCCAATCGGTGCTAGACGCATATCGCGACACCTCCTCGTAGAGGGAATAATCCTGATCCGGGGGTATCGCGGTTGACTGGGTACCTTCAGAGGGGTTTACGAGGATGACCTCAGAAGGTGGTAAAACGTGTGTGGGAGCCGAGATTACCACCAGATTATGATCCGGCGGCGGTGTCTGAGGTTGGCTGTGCCCCGGATATTACCGATGTTGCACTGGGGGGGCCTTGCTGAGAGTGCGTCTGACTGGAGGCCTCGCCTGTTGACCGAGTGGCCGGTGTGGAGGTCGGTGGGGGCGGGGACAGGTGTGTTTCCTTCTTCCGAAGGCCATCAAGATCTGTGCGTCGCACAGTGGGGCCAGAAATATGCATTCGTTAGATTAATTAGTGCCGTGAGTTTGAATTATTTATTTATATGTTTTAAGTCATAAATGGTTGTTGGAATACAAAATTTACGCAAAATTAATTAGAAATTTTACGTTGACGCATTTTCTTTATTTTTTATTATATCCGAAATTAATTAACAGCTGTTTATTTTCGATTGACATAATTGTAAATATATATATTGTAGATAAATTAAACGTTAATTAAAAAAACACACACACAAGTAATTCTATATCAATATCTGGTTGTACAAACACGCTTACTGCATCTTCGTGAAAAGATTTTTTTTCATTGGATTTTGTTTTCTTGTACTAGATATACTTGGGTCAGACGAAATGAGCATTCTATTAAAAATATCGTGTAACGTTTTCGTTCTTGGGGTTTTGCGACTATAGTGCTCTCTGAAATATTTAAAATCTTTATTGCGAGCTTCCAAATCCTCTTCACTCAATTGTCCTATGGGAAGGAGGCAACTGGATATAATTTCATGTCCATGTATAATAATTTTATGAGTAGTAGTGCTCATGTGGAACCATGGATACAAATCTACGTGCGGTTTGTATATAGTAGGTTAAACTTCTCTTTATTTAAATTGTACCCGCTCGATATACATTGTAGTATAACATGAAACCTTTCTATTAATATTTTATTAATTCCAGTTATTGTAGAATACAAATCACTATTTTGAATTGTTCACTACATGCATCAAAATTTTGACTAGGACGACCAACACGAATAGGTAATGAATACTTCTTAAAAGCAATTGATTGCCATGAGCCACTTTGATTGCGTAGTAAGCGGTACTTCGTTTTTAATTGATGTTTAAAAGTTTTTAAAGTTTTTTTAATTCACAAACTTGATTTTCTCCACAGTATGTTTTTTCAATCAAAAAAGACTCCACATTGGTAAATTTCTGGTGAACATTTTTAAATTTACTGGAAAATTATATTTCTACTAATTTTCTTATAGTACACCGAAATGTTAAGTCATCCATTTCTGTAAAAAGCCCCTATACGTCATAGATAAATCATAAAAACATAATTTTACTATTTATTAAATAGAAAATTATGATTTGAATTTTGATCATCACATATAACTGAAAATGCCGATTTACCGGGAACGTATCTCTAACTTTAAAAATATGAAAAAAATACTTTCGGCAAAAGTTTAGCAGTTCTCATTGCAGTTTATTAATAAAGGAATATTCTGAATATTAAATACATTTGCACATTTGCTAATCTTTGGCCGAATACGAAATAATTAAACAAAACAAATTATTCAGAGAAAATAAGCAGCGTTTACCATCATTAGCTGTATTTTTTATTATTAGCTTGTTTTTATTGTATTTTTATTAAACATAAACCTAAATACCTTCATCTATACCCTCCATAAAGAAAATAAACAAAAAGTATCACTATTTGCGAAAATTTACTTAATCTATTTAGTGCGAAATTCGCTATGATTGTAACGAGTCACAACAGATACGAACACTATCAATTTCGACGGCTGTTTAAATTGACTTAAACCATATGAACGCAAAGAAAAATTATGGTCCCCAACCAGACATACATTGTAGTGTATCAACGGGGAATCGGTTTTACAATTAATTTCATTTTAGATATTAGCATTATGAGCACCATTTCTATTTACAGACCCCCACTGTGCGTCGTTTCGCGCACGCAGGGCTCGGAATATATTTAAATGAAAAAAAAAAGTAACAACTTTTTTGCTGACGACTTATTGATGTCTTCTTTATCATAGAGTAGTTTTCTCTTCTTTTCGATATTTGAATTTAAATCCCCTAGTTCTTTAATAAGTCTTGTTTCTTTATGTCTTTCTTTTTGATCTGACTCTAACAATGATTGTGCGACAGCTATATCTTCAAAATGTTTTTTTTCAATTGCCTTAGTTAGTCCTTGGTTTCCTTCAGAAAACGGTTTCTCAGTAATTTTCTTATGTGATCTCGTTTTTCCTTATATTTCTTCTCTAGAACTGCAATATTTTTTGTTCGCTTTGAAACGTTTCCTCCTTCAATTTTTTCAGCCTTCGATTTTTTTCGTCCTTTTTCACTAACTGCAGTTTTTTGTACTTCTTCCTTACTCTGTTCCAAATACATATTATATGAGCAGTTCGTTCAAGTTCGATCAAAGTTTTGTCAAATATTATAAATTCAGGCATGTTATCGCAAAAAACTTTTAAATAATTTGATATTAATAAGCGAGTATTTAACATACGAATTTTCATAGAGGCATTATCCTCAGACAATGTTTGCCCAGATTTAGAAAAATGCCTCTCAACGTCAGCATTACCGTGAAGTATGGTTAAACATATTTTAACAAATTTTTCTATCTCAGGATATTTTTTGACGCTGGGATTCCCTAGTACATTTATTCTCAAAATGTTTGACCATAATGTGTCTATTCCGTCGATTTCTTCAATTATTTTAAAATTTTCAAGTTGAAGTAATTTCGACTCATCAATAACGCTATCTGGTAAACTCGAAGCGATATTGTAAACATCTGATATACTTCTTTCATTTTTAATATTTTTTTTTATTTAAACATTTAAAATACTATCGGTTTGAATTCTAAAACCAGTCGAGTCTAGTAAATGTTTACACGCTGCCACATAATGTTTTTTAACATTACATAAAAATTCCACTTTGTCGCGTCCAATCAAATTATTTATAAAATTTTGTGTCTTTTGTCCACGTGATATAACTATTTCATCAAGCGGTAAATAGTTTTCAACTTCAAACAACTTTTTGGGGAAATATTGTCGCATCTATACCCTTCTTTAGGGGTGTAAGACCTATTCTTGAGTATTATACGCGACGTCCACAGGTATCTCCCATATTGTCCAGTTGCCCGGAGTCCTATCGACGATACCCATGAAACCACTTTAACTCGCTTGGCATACGAGAGGGTTTAAACTAATCGTTGAATGAATACTTTAATAAATAAAACATAGTGGTAGAGAACAAAGTACAAGTTTATTAAATTGAATCAATACAAAAAGAGTGTACTTACATTTCTTTCGACCCCTGGGGACGGACCATTTTGGGGAAGGAGTTGGGTCCACGCAGTACCCGGTGGACTTTCGATTTTAGCACTCTAAACCCAACTCGCGCCATTTGCCCTCCATGGGTGTGCTCGGCATACATGAAAAAGAAATAAAAATCGAAACAGAAAACTGTAAGTATCTACATATTACCTAATGTCTAGTTTATTATTAGAGGTCCGATACTTTTTAGGTTATGGTAACGCATGAGTATGAAAAATAATATATAAATGACAATTTTTCGATTTTAATATTTAATTCTCCTGATAAAACTACAAATTTTGAATGTAGTGTCACATAGCGAAATACGTTCTAATATATCTGACCTCTAATTCCTATTCTAAGCGTAAGAGTTGACCCTAACCGTTTGATGCGTTGCTTTTCTATTACCTAATGACCCCTGTTTTTCTTGTTGCAGCCCCAATTGTTTCAATATCTTACTATCCTATTTTACCCTTCCTTATAATCTCTATTTATTTACTGACAAACTCTAAATAGAAAGAATAGCCAATCTTTTGTTTAAAATAAGTACAAGTAACCAAATTACTTATTTGTTATCCTCTATATCTTTACTAATGTTTAATATTCTCCCTTGAATAATAATATTATATAACTAAATACTTTTACACAATTTAAGGATACCATCTTTGGTACCTACGGTCCTACGCTTTAGACGTAGGTGATCTGCGGGCCACCAAAAATTGAGAGAAAAAGTTGACTGCAATATACAGCCATATGCATGATCTACATGTGTAATTATTATTTTCTTAATTTTTGTGCTTCAACCCCACAAGGTCGCAATGGCCTAGGTTATAGAAAAGAAAATCTAGAAATATTTAATTTTGGCCCATCTTTAGTATAACTCTAAATGTGAAAATTTTTCATTGGGTTGGAAATCTAATTTTTATCATAATATTATAGTACTGCCACCTATTATCGAGCCGAATAGAAGTTTCGGTCGTTATATGTATACTTGAAAGAAAAATTTTACTAAGAATGAAGTTAACCAGCTAAATAGATTTCCAAATTGTCTTTATGTGTTTACTTTTATGTTTATTGTCCCATTTAAAAAATGTTTATTTAAAGAACTTCTCTCAGACATAATAAAACTATTTTTTTAAATAAAAAAAATTAATAGATTAAGCATATTTCTTAAATTTTACTTTTACTGCTCGAAGTCTTAACTTTCCTTACTTCAATGTTTCCTACAGCTTTAACAATTTATAATAGGCTTCCTTTAGTGCATGGTGGGTGGTTTATCTTCAGTTTATTGTGGGTTGACATCTCTGGTTGTATGATCAATATTAATTTTGTTTGGATAAGGGCAGTGTCAGGTAATCGGCTATTTACTCTGCCATTTATCTAGTGACCCCGACTTAGCCACTAGCTTAAATCGCCTAGCGAGCTCACGTCATGACCTGATCGACTGCTCTGATTTAATTTAAAAGGGTAAAAAAAAATTTTTTTACACACCCGACTCGTCACTAGTGCCTTCAAATGAGGGATCCTCGATTCCCTGCAGGACACATTCTAAGCTATGCCCTGGTTCAATTGAATTGAGGTCCACGTTACTGTTTAGTTGAAGTAAGAATTTGTTTCCTGAGGGAAGGGGTTCACTTAGGGGAGGTGCTTGCCTCTTTGCTGGTATTGGATTTTTTCCCGCCGTTGCCTTGCCATGTCTCACCAATAAAAACATTTTTATTGCAAAGTAAACAATAAACAGGATAAGTCCCACGCATAACAATACAAAATAAAGATCGTGCTCGATACGTCCCTCGCTCTCGCCTCGTGCTGGGGTTGCTAGAGTAGGTATAACTGCTAAGTTATTCCGCCCACCGAAAACCATGTAACATAGGCCTATCGATTAATTCCAATTCCATGTAAAAAATAGCGTGTCTCCATGTTGACCATACATGTCTGCGTATGAAAACCTAACTTTCGCGTCAGCACTGTCCAAAATATCTTTTATGTTTGCTTTCGGGGATGTTAGATTAAGGTGAGGAATTTCTAACGTCCAATTTTTGTTAAGGCCATCTTCTGGTTTTAGGAATTTCGGCAAGTTATCCTGATTATATGGTTTTAGGACGAAAGATTTCAATGTGGACCAGGCTGCTGGGATTATATGGGTCACAGTGGACTCCAATGGTAATGACTCGAGGCATGGAAATCTCCTTGGAATTAAAATTTCCCCTTCCATGGATAACTCACACTGACATGGTAAATATACTTTGATTGAGCCTGGCATTACGTAGGCTGACTTATCTAATGCTTGGGTTAAATTTTGACATATTAATTTTGTTTCATTTTTAGGGTGAGTGATGACGTAAGTCTCCTCGACAATCTCGGAAACAACCGTGGTGATTGACTTATGGCAGCTCATTGGACAGTGGTGAGTTATTTCCTCAACAGAGGCTCCGTTATACAATTTTTTGGCACATGTCTGCTGAAAACCGTGGCAAGTAACATAATCGATAGTTAAATGGCTGACAGTGTCTCAACCCTGACCCTGATATTTACCTTACGTGTGATTTGGAACTTAGAGGGGATCTTGAGACTGCTAAAAATAGTGGTTCATGTTGTATTATGCAAGTTTAATTTTCCCAAGCAAATTCGATTGTTCAAAATATCACACAGACGCTGATGTCTCCCACAATTTTGTAAATCTGCTTCGTCAACAAGTCCAAGTATGGTGGATCCAAGGCGAAATGTTCCAAATAGCACAAACTCAACATTAATCGCCGCCCACAGGAATGCCACATTTGCAATTTTGCAATTTACGAATTCACGGAAAAACTGTAAGTGTAATCCGTAACTAAGGTTATGTTATGTTCGTCATATATTCCTTGTGTCCCATTTGCCGTTTGACAGTTTAAGCGTATCGACCGTAAGCCAGTGCCGGATCCAGCCCAAAGACAACTTCATGTGTGCTCGACGAAAATTTTGTATTTTTTTGTTTTGTTTTGTGTAAAAATGTTAATGTAATAAATAAAATCATTTGTATTCGTAAAGCTAGATTACAATTTTCTTGTTGCAGATTAGGTTACTATTTTTTTCCTTTTTTCATTGTTTTTCAAGATTATAACTGTGTATTGTCAAAAAGGTCAGTTTTAAAGATATTCAACTTTTTTTAATGATTGGTAGTTATTAGATTGTTTTTTCTGTTTGTGTTTCAGTCAAAACAAATTTTAAATGAACTTGTTCGTCCTTTTAGGAACCCATTATTCCAAAGCTGGGGTCCAGCTTTCGCGAGGTGAGGGAGGTATGTCAAGAGCAGAAAATTCTTATTCATGTTTTAAATAATTTATATTAAAAATTCATATTCATTCACTCATATTTTAGAAACAATTTATATTAAAAGAAAGAAATCTAAATTTCACTTTGTATGTATATTCAATCAGTATAAAATTATTTGCTTGTTCTAAACATAAATTGAAATATAAAACATCAACTATTATAAATAACAAATAATTGCTGACTATCTAGAATAGTTCGAACAGTGAATGGGATTGTGTAATTGAGGAAAGACAATTCAGCAATATTGCAAAGATTGCACTATTCCTATGCCTATGAACTTCGGGTCATTCGATTTTTAGCCTTGGTGAGGTGCAGTGGTGACATATCTCCTTCACAAATGGGTTCCAAACAATTAGCTATAATGTAAGTACAACTTTGTTAAATTTCATTCACCACCTTTATATTGTTACTAGTTATAAATAAATGATTTATTTTTCTAAATCACTTTTTTCTACCTTCTGATGCTACACCCCTAGTTCGTATGTGGTTTTGGAAAACCATGTATGCAACAATATCCATCCATTTTTATATTTTTTACATTTTTTTAAATTATACTTGACAATAAAGAGGTGCATAGATAAAGTAGTTAGTCATGTAAAACATGAGTCATTGGTTTATTGCTCTGAAATAATTCAGAGAACTTTACAAAAATTTTTGGTAGAAATGACAACTGCGATATGAATTTTTTCTGCCTTAAAAAAGTCGCATTTTTTTGTAATGATTAGCGTTAATAAGCTGTGACTGCTTAATAGGTACATTTGTTAGAAAATATTTTACTAAAGCATCGCATTGCCCAAAACCCTTTGGGTGCATAGCTCAATCGAAAGCCATTTGCTAGGAACAGATTTTAAAAAATGAAAAGTTGGTAGACCTAATTCTATTTGAATATTAATAAAACTGTGTTTTCTTAGCGGCCAACCATCAAAGAAATAAACGACAGATATTAAGAAATCTGAAACTTCGAATCCAAATACCTCAACGGCATGCTTAAAAAAATTGTGTACTATATGTAGGTTACAGGTTCCAACACTTAAAAAAGTACCTACTGTTTAAGTCGACATTTAGAAGTTCAAAAACTTTTGTGCTAACATTAGGCCCGTCACTGCCCAAAGTCAACAATTAGCTAATAGGTAAATTCGACGTCTCGGTAGATTCCTTAATATAAGCAAGAATATCAATAGCTGTGGCACTACCTATAAAAAATGTTTGCAAGTGAACTGTGACAACTTGATTAACTTTATTAGACCAGTATCTTACCATTATCTCTAACTCTTTTTCGGATTCAACGTTTGTAGTTTCATCGTACAATATAGCATGATAACAATTTGTTAAAGCATTTAAAACTATATTTTTAAAATAAGGTGCCAGAGCATTAGTCATCAAATAACTTGCGTTCTTAGGAGAGAGAGAGATAATTGTTTTGAAATTTCGCAGTTAAACATTGCATCAAATAAAGCCCCAATGTTAGAACACGAATTTGCAGAAAAACTACAAGATACCATGTTTATACACCAAAGCATTTCTGCTTTGAGAGTACTCTATTTAACCGATACTAAATTAAAGCCAACTGAACTAGTACCTGCAGATTCATTGGCATTTTTAGTAATTGTTAATTTTAACTGGTTTTTATTTAGTTTGAATTCGCAGTTGTGTTTTTACATGAAAAATATTGTTCCAAACTCTGCCATTCTTTTGTTATCTGTATGATTTTATTACAAACAATGCAAAATAAACTATATATGTTATTTTCAACTTTATCTGCCCAGGTACACACTATGTGTCCATTACAATCAGTCTTAGTAAGCCATTCGTCTTTGACAGATACTTTCCCCATAAGACTGCAATAAATAAATGGAAATAATGAAAACAAATACAAAAAAACTTTCAAATTTGTCAAAAATTACTTGAAGAATATTGGTCTGTAATTTCAAATAAATCAGCGGCCGTATGAAAACAAGAATCTCGGAGATGACAGAACCACACTTTGTGCTGTAACAGAACTTCACAGTTGAGACAAGTTCACACACTTCACGTTCCACAATAAATAATTATTACATGAAATCAACTGAAACTGCAAACGTGAAACTATTACTAAGCCAGTGTTATTATTCATACCCTAAGTTCCAACCAGAAGTGAACTTGTTCAAAACAGCTCACAGAAAACGAATCAAAAACTAGGGTACGACGACTTGCGACTGTGTTTCAGTTCTATGCTTGCTTCGTGCGTTTGCTCCTTTACATAAATGTCAACAAGTAATTTAGCGAGAACGCCCGAGAGGTATGCCTGCAGCGTTGCCAAACGTGGAAAATATTTGATAATCTAGTGAAAAAAGTAACTCTAGTAACCAAATACGTAAAGAAGTAACCTTTAGTAACTTTTACCAAAAAAGTAACTATTCACTACGGTTCCTGAGAGAATTTCCCCAGTTCAGCATCAAGCTGTTCTTTTCTCAGCTTGTATATCTAGCTTAGGCGGTTTTCTACGACTTCTCTATCCGCGGCCTCTTCAGTTGTCTCCATATCCGGATCCTTGAAGTCTTTCTCGGTTGCCATCCTGTATACGCCTTTGGTATATCTTCTACCACAAGGGGATGGTAAACGGTGAACGGTACCTCGGAGCGATCCTTACACGGCGGTGTCGTCCCACGACGAAGTGTTGATGAACGGTAACAGCTGGTAACAGATGACAGTGAACAGTCTGAGGGTTTTCCCGAAGTGGTCTGTTCACTACGGTCCGTTCTCTACGATCTCTCAAGACGAAGTGCTCCTCACGCGCTATATTTCTTCTGTGGCCGGAGTTTCTAGGACTCCTGGCAAAACTCGGTCTGACGGTGTCTTGCTATGCAGACAACTCATTCCTATTGGTTTGACTGAATTTCAATTTCCCACTTCCCCAGGGTACACTTTTTTTCGGAACGGACGGTGGGACCGCGATGAAACCAGCGGCAATCGATTCAGCGTCCTTGAGTTACTATTAAATGAGGGGTCACTTGCCTAGTAACTCTAGCCACCAGAGTCGATCACCTAGTATGAGTACTACTTAATTCAGACCCATAACTTGGCCGTAGCACCCTTTCTCCCAGAACGGTTGGTCGGATCCGGTTGCAAGTGTTACCAAAGGATTCCTTGGGTCCGATTACCCTGAAGACGACACCCCACACGATATTTTGGGTGTTCGGGTAACGTCGGCAGACTTCGGAAGTGTTCGGTCGGAATTCGGGTTTCTGCTGAAAGTGCAGCCTCTCCATATGGCGACACCATAGAAACTGCCTCTGGTTCGGAAAGTTCCCAAAGGGGTTATTAAATAAGTAATAACCCCTTCGGGTGCGGCCGGAGCGGTTCCTCGTGCTCGGTTTAGTCGAAAATGACACCTCACAAGCCTCTTGCGCCTTTTTGGAGAATTCGGTTGCTTTCGGTGACTGTCCAATGTAAAGTTTAAACTACTTTCCTTAATCACGGTCCCTGTTCGGGCGTCAAAGTATGTGACGCTTCATTCACTCATTGAATGAGTAAAAGGACGTCACTTTGACACTCAAGCTTTCAAACGGCGGTAAACTCGGGCGCCACCTTTACAATTTCTTTCGTGGTGTAAATGTAAAACAAATGGTAAAATTAACAGAGACCAAAAGTTGGCACTCAATGGTAAACAAAACAAAAAAGAATGAACAATTGGGCGTCGTAACTATTACCAAAACGGACTAGCAGTGGTTTTGGGAAGACCTAAATTGCTCCAAAACATCAACAAAAAAATGATGAAAACTAAAAGACAAAAGTTAGTTAATTGAGATAATTGGCCTCAACTAAATTATTTACTAATTTAATTAATTTAAATCGTACTGTAATTATAATCGATCTGGGAGTATTTACGCTTCCCAAAACAAACAAACAAACCAAATTATACTAATTTATATAAAATACTTGACAAACGCCATAAGAGGTTACCAAATCTCTGATTTTGGATATCGTGATTAATTAATTATTGAATGTATACATCCAATAGTTATAACTTTGCGAATTATTGTTTTGATTTTCAACCCGATGAAATAAAATTCATAAGAACTAGCTGTTTAATTGTTCTTCGTAACTGATAAGGTTACGAATCTTTTCTACACTAAATAATTAATTAATGTAATGTACCAAAGCAAAAATTATTAATAAAATTTATTTTACACTCCACTCTAAATAATTACTATCCAAGAGAAAAAAATTGATAAAACGCACATGAGCGTTGTACCTGTGCATTTACGAGAATTTGCTAGAATGATGTCCTTAATTTATTTATTCAAAACAATAAATTAACTGTAAGAAAATTTACTTTTAAACGAGAAAGTTTAAATACTAACTAAGTAGCTAGATAATTAATAAGTTGACTTAGGATAATGAATAAACATTTAAAAAAATAAAAATTTAAACTTCAAGAAATTTAAATGGTCCAAGGCATAATAAGAATGACATTAATAAGAAAAATTGATGCATCAACCGTCACCGCTAGTTAAGTACTAGGGGAATTTAATTTATCTAATTAATTTCTAACACATCTTAAGGTTTAATATTTTATGGATGGTAAATATAGTCAGCGGTTAGTCCGTGACTATGGAAAAGAAAGAAAAAAAAATTGGAATAGTCTCACCAAATTCTGGTGGTTAGTCTAGCAACAACACTTTCACTACACACCCTGTACACTATTATTTATATATATTTTTATTTCACGCCTCGTCGCGATTTATTTAGTTTTTTATATTGATGTTGGAAGCTTGCCCCGGTAACAGTCATAATAAAATCACTCCGTATACGATTCTTCAAAAATACAATAAAATTTAAATGGCACCACACAAAAAAGGAAATCTAAGAATACTATATCTTCGGAAATTGGTTGTATCTACGGAATCGGCGAGGAGACGCTCAGGACTCAAGAAAAATTATTAAGTCTTTCTTAAACAAGACGCAAATTAGCATTCAAACTGGCCTTTTTAAACGTTGTAGTTTGCTCATCACCTATCTGGCTCCAGTTTGCACATATTATGGTGATTAAGGGCCACGTCTTTGGGAACTACTTGAGTTGACCACCCAAGGGACGAATTGGGTCGGTCGGGCACCCCGTACGTTCCCCCAGTGTTAAGCAGTTTAGCATCTGCATTCCCCTTAATGATATTGCTGTCTAAGCCACGTACTTAAGTAATATTTTCATAAGTATACTAGAGCATTTTTACCATATGGCTGTTTTGTAAAGAATATCCTATATTTCACTGATTTTAACCAAGTTTATGTACAGGGTTTGTGATGAATAGAAAATGTAATGTAACGTACGTTAACATCCGCACCAGAGTTTGTGCAAGAAGTGGAAAAGCGCCCGTGTTTGTTTAATCATAAATTGAATGTGTGGCCCTACAATTTCTACTAGGTTTTGATAGGTATTTTTACTCATTCTCTACACCATGAGAAATACATAATCATCTTCAGATAATTCCCTGGCAGCGATCAAAAGCCGACAGTTAATATTCTTTTCAATATATGGGTGTAACCAATATTTTTTTCTTCGTCGATGTCTAATATAGTTGTACAAAACATATACATCCTCTTCGTTGCCCGACATCTTGTTAACTAAATATAAACGCATCTCTTCCTTACGATTGTTAGACAGATCTCAAGCGTAAGCGTATCGTCCCTTCATGTACGCTACGCTGACGCATCTATGCCGCTGCGACCCGTGGACAGTGTGCCTTACAAGAAACCAATGTTAGTCGGCGGTGGGGCACTTGCTCCACCTAACGGATTGTATTACCACCTAAAATTAATGCTTATGCCAAAATAATAAAATGAAATAACAATGTGTGTCTTTCATTTAAAGTATAATATTAATATCCTATATCTTAAGAGGGAACAACACGTAAGGCTAGTAGTAGCCACTAGCCTTACGTGTTGTTATTCACGCACGAACGAAAAAATTATGGATTTGATTTAGTTTGATGATTTTCTTGAAAATTTTTTGAAAAAGAAATTATATTTTTGATTCCTGATGATGATTGACGGTTGGGAGGGTTAGTTGCTTCTTTTTGCACTGTCAGGTTAGATGATTTGGAAAATTTACCCTACCTTATTTCGGCGAGCTCTCTGAAGTTCTCTAGGGGCAGTAGTTGTCGACTGGAGGGATGATCAGCCCCTCCTGGAATAATTCTGGACACTTCACTTCTGCTCTCCTGCTCTATTTTTTTCACGTCAGTGGTCGATTTATTGATATCGATTTATTGCTTTTTATTGAATACGCCAAAGGGTAGTCGACGCGTGGCTTTGAAAAGTATATTTTTCCGAAGATGTCAGTGATTAATTAATAAGAATTTATTAAGCGCGCGGCGGTGAATGTTTCATTGTTGCACAAAGGGTTGTCAAGGATATGAATAGTTACTTCTTGTAAAATTGAGACTTTGATGGTCACAGGTGTCGGCGATTCCGCGGGCTTGTTCTTGTACGAAGTGGTGCAATATTGCTGTGAATAACGTATTAGATCTGATTGTTCTTTGTCTGCACGCGCGACGGCGGTTTCGAGGGGTAATTAATAATAAAATAGATTGACGCGCTAAGACAGGCACGAAAAATAATTTTAATTTGTACAGGGGGGCTTCATCTTAGCATATGATGTCCGAAAAAATACTAGTTGTGTTTTTATTTAACTTTCGATTTTGGCGATCGAGAGAGTTCGTGATTGCGCTTTTTTGGGCATAAAATTTTTTTGAAAATCTCTTCAAAAAATTTGCTTCTACAATATTGTCAGGGGCGGATCCAGACCCAAATTAAGGGGGGGCATACAAAATATTGAGAAAAACATATAAATAGAATTTGTTGAAGATAGGACTAAAAAATAATTTTTAAGAAGAATAACATGTTTTTTATTGTTGCTTTTTAAACTTATATAAAATCAAATATAATTCCTAGTTATTAAAAGAAAATTATTAATTATTGCATTAGATAGGTACCTGCCTAAGTAATTTACAAGACAAATTCTATTCTCCGCATCTTCTTGTTTGCAAATCGTTTAATTACATTGGTAATGTCAATGTCATCACATACAGCTCGGTGAATGTGCATCAAAGCCAATCCATTTAAACAATCTTCAGACATTCTAGATCTAATCCACGTTTTTAATCGTCTTAGAGTCGAAAAACTCTTTTCCAAACTAGCAACGCTTATAGGTAGAGTACAAAGAATGTTTAAAAAATTCTAAATTACGGGAAATATGGTTTCATCGCACTGTTGTAATGTTTCCAAGCCCAGCAGGTAAGTCTTTATTTACGGAATTTGAGTAAGTGCTCCATTTCAACTTCCAAATATCAAATTCTCCTTTAAATTGGTCCAAAACTGTCTTTGGATCTTTTTTTCCAAAAATTGCTGTGTACGTATCTGTTAGTATTTTCCCAGCTGCCATAATTGCTGTTTCAGTTGCTTTTATTGCATTTGTTGGCAAACAAATATTTAGGCTAAATAGATTGATTGTTTCCACTGAAAATCTGCTTTCCAGATCATTTATAACACAATCCAGCAGTGGAATAAATAGTGAAATATAGAGTTATATACAATATATTTTGAGTTTCCATCAATATAGCACTGAAACTTTCCGAAGCGGCTTCTCTTTTATTTTTAAGGACTGATAGATTACAAGATATCTCATTAGTACGATTCTCATCTAGATTTTTTTCCTGAAGCAAATTACTTAAAGATAATGTAACCGACAAAACGTTTGACAAACAATGTAAGGTTAAAATAAAATCGGCAGTTCTTAAAGATAACAAGAGATTCTTTGCTTTCGAGGCTGTGTCCCTTTCATTCCAAAAAGATATTTTCTCTAGGGCATCCAATATTGTAACTAAATCGTTTTTGAACTGCAAAATACATCTTGTCTCACATAGTCCATGTAAATGTTTATCCAGTGTGTTCTTTAAAACAAAATGTCTTTTTGAAGACGCGGTGAAAAATGCCGATACTTTGATTGATCCCGTTAAATTTCTTACCGATTGTACATTAGAAGATTTCGACAGGGCAAGATTCAGTGCATGATTATAACACGGACATCCAACTGCCACTGGCATTCCTTTTTTCTTGCACTGCACCGTGCTGTTCAGAAGTCATAACACTGCAGCCATCCGTACATATTCCAACACAATTATTCAGATTTAAGTCTAATAATTTAAGCTGTTTTAAAACAGTTTTCCCCAATATCTTTCCGCTTAAAATGGGTTCTAAGATGTCTTCATCTAAAGTATAGTTTTCTTTATGGCAGTCAAGGAAGCCAATGAAGTCTTCTCGAACGTCATTTTCGTGGACATACCTCAACACAATTGACATTTGAAAAACGTGGGACAGATCTGTGGTTTCGTCGAACATAACGCTAGAGTATTGCGCGTTTTGTATCTGATTTACAATCTTTGCAATTATGTCTTCACTTATCCAGTTTATTAATTCATTTTGGGTTGTTTTACTGATGTATGTTGCTCTTGATGACACTGTTTCTAAATGTTTCTTTAAAATTGTATCGCCAGATTCGACACGAAATCGTAATAACTCCCGAAAATGTCCCTCATTAATATTTTCACTTTCCTGTTCCTGTTGTCCCACGTCGTTAAGTTTCACTAACATGCCATCATCACGGTGTCCCCTAAATGCGATATTTTGCTCCCCGAGGAAAATAATAGATTTAATAATAGAAACTAGCCTGGCTGGATTTTCTTTTACTTGGGCGGCTCTGCCTAGATCAATTTGATTTCTTACGTCAAGGAAGGGGTTTTCAAAATATTTCAAAAAACTTTCAGCAGCTAAAACTGCGGCCACGTAATATTTATTTTTGTTGTGGACATCTAAACACCCATCAGTGCCTAAAAGTTTGGCAAATTTTGTAACTGGTTGACGAACTAATCCTTGTTTATTATCTTCAGATTTGCAGAAAAGTACGGAGTATTTACAAAAAATTCCCTTTTTTAGATCTGAATAAGTAATCCACTCATATCGATTTATATGTTTTAAGCTTAGGTGACGTTTTACGCATACACTGTTTTTATTGTGTTCACTGTAGGGACGTTTATATTCAGGTGGAGGGACCCATGGTTTTTTTAAGTAATTGTAAATTTGTACCTCGCTTAAGTTACTATTTCCGACAGCAAAACCAGTATCATTAACGCCAAGGTGAATCTTCTCATCATTATTTTTAGAGGTGCTAGGAGTACCAGATGTAACAGGAATAGGTTCCGGTTCAAAAATTGCATTTTGAAATGTTATATTTTGATCTTCTAAAGTTATATTAGCTGCTGGTGCTCGTGCTTGCTATCGCACTCACACTCGCAGAACTTGAAGTTGAAGTAGCCGTCAAGCTATCCGAATCTGATGAACATGCGACACGTTTAAAAAAAGATGTAATTGTGTGGTTCTTTCTCTTCATGTTTATTGTTATTTTAACCTTGTTATTTATTAAGTGTTAAACTTACGCACAAACTATCAGTTGTTAATTAAACTTACACCAATCAATTCATGGTGCAGTGGTGCAGACAATACTGAATATACGAAAAGCTACTCCTGCCTTAAATAAAATTATTAAAACGGGGACGTAAACAGAGCACGTGCTAAATCTCGATCACTACTAGTCGCTAGGCCACGATGTGTATCGTGTCGCTAGGCCATAAGCTCTGACACCGCGCAGGAGCTCGCTGACACCGCCACCCGCGGTTCGGTTAGCAACAATGAATCACTGAATAGTTAAAACAACTAGAGCGCTCTAGGGATGCGCATCGAATGGAAAATATCGATATTAAGATCGATGGCGAATATCGTCGGACACCATCGATGTGACCGATATATCGTAAGAGAAATATCGATATTTATTAAATATCGATATATTGTTTTAATGCTTTATTGGGGATATAATGTATAAAAGTAAAAGAATAATACATAGATGGTTATTTATTATACATTATACAACTTAAGTAACATTTATAACATTCTAATAGGTAGATAATATATTATGTACACAGTATTAAGTACGTACATGAAAAGACTTTAAGGGATGGTGACCAGGGAGAGGGGGCTAAGGCGTCGGTGTGAGAGATTGATTAAAATTTGTCTATGTACTTAAATATTCTAAGAAACAGAAAACTTTAAAGCTTCAAATCCCAATATTTTTTTGCTATTGTCTGTAAAAACAGCAATTTTGATAATTTTCTCCCCGTTAGTCTGTTGCGCTGCTCTGTGAAGGTTTGGCCTGCTTTAGAAAAAAGCCGGTCGGACGGAACAGACGTCGCCACTGTTGCCAAATATTTTTTTGCCAGTTTACTGAGTTGTGGAAATTGAAAAGTCAAGTGTTTCCATATTTCTAATGGATGGTCTTTACGTTTATTTACAGGTCTCTTCAAATATGTGGAGATTTCGTCGTCGTATGAGCCTGATTGCGAACTTTCTTGTTGTTTCACGAGTTTTTCATGCTGTGACCATAAAGAAAATTGTTTTGGTTCTTTTTCCATCACATCAGTATCTGGGGGATCTATAAGAAATAAGTCATTTTGTTTACAATGTCATATAGAGCCTAACAATATTTAATACCTTTGACATCAAGGATTCTTTTTCACATACATCAGAATTTTGCCGTTCAGCAAGATTTTTCAGAATTCTCACAGCCATTGATCAGGCCAAGGCATATCGAAAACAAATTTCCTTGAACCTGGGGCCAGTAATGTATAGAAAAGTGCAAGAAAATTAACCTTTTCAATTTTTCCAAATATCTTTGTGCATTCATCTAAAACGGATTTTTCTAATGCCACCGCAATAGGATCTTTGCACTTTAAAGATGAAATTCCATCTAAACAGCGAACTGCAGGAGCATAACAAAAACAGATTTCTTTTTTGTGTAAATGACGTGTAGTTCTGGTCAAGACACAAACCTCTCAATAAGAGTTTTGCAACATTAGCCGTATTAGAAATATTGCAAATATTTGAAAATATTTTAAATAGCTAAGTACATGTTAAGATCTAAATTAATAACATTTCTGAATGTTGTAACTTAAAAATCGATATCTGTTATAATATCGCAATCTAGCTATTGATATTGTAATATCGATATATTTTAACCTAACATCGATGTTTGAAGAATATCGAGTATCGATGCGCATCCCTGGAACGCTCTCGCAAACGCCAGCCAGTTCAGAAATTCGAGCCGAGTAGTGCGGTTGCATATCGTGTATTGCGTTCTCTATTTATTACATGTGAGCTTACGAGGGTTTTGTGTATTGCGACGTAAATAAACAATTTTATAGAGTGCCCTATTAGCCGTTTAAAACCATATGTGCGACGCCGGGCGCCGGAAAAATTGTTGACTTTTTACTTTTTCTTTGCGATCTAGGGGGGGGGGCATGGCCCCCATGGCCCCTCCCTAGATCCACGCCTGCGTGCTGTTCCCTCTTAAGGTGGCCATTCCCTAGAAAGAGACATCCGATAGGGAAATGTTTATTATTTTTGGCCATAACTTTTTTTCCTAGTACGTATATTTAAAAAAACTATAAGACTACCTAAGTAGAACCATAACAAGACTATTACTATGAATTTTCACTCAATAATTTCAATGGTTTGCAAAATAGCTAGATTTAAACTTAGAAATTATGTCAATTTTCCTATTTCGTAGTTTTGAATCTAGCTTTTTTGCAAACCACTGAAATTATTGAATGAAAATTCATAGTAATAGTCTTGTTATGATTCTACTTAGGTACTCTTATAGTTTTTTTAAATATACGTACTAAGAAAAAAAGTTATGGGCACAAATAATAAATATTTTGCTAACGGATGTCTCGGAATGGCCACCTTAACTACTAGAAGAAATATTGAATTGGGAATGCAATTTCCCTACCAAATTTTACTTCATTACAGTTTATTTATGCCACAGTTAAATAATAACTCATCATTTTGTTCTCTTAATTTGCCTTCAGTTTATGAATTCGTTGTGATGTTATTAGATTATTCTTTACTTTTTCATTTTTGCTCTTTTAATTTTTTCTTTATATTCGAGACACTGAGAGCAAACATCCACTTGTGGTGCATTAAATCCAATATTGAAAATCTTTCTGAAAAAACTTTGCTTACAACGCGTGATGAATTCAGATGATTCGTTATACATTTTCTGCATTTTCAGTATACTTAAATCGCTACTCAAATACTGTATTTCAGATTTCCCTCTGCAATAATGTTTTTCTAAGACCTTGAACCGATTTATGAGTTTTTTTACGTTTTCTTTACCGGTTTTTGTTTTATGACTTCTATGATCGCGACCTCTGTTCTCCTGCGTCATGTGGCTTTCATCAAAAAATCTTTTTATTACTTCTTCTATCTACTCTGTGCCTTTTCAAATTAAGAATATGCAGAAATGATGTTTCGCATATAGGGATTATACTTATCTTTCTGAATGGAATAGCCGACAGAGTACATGGTCTTCCAGATGTAGGATTCCTTATCCGTCTTATTGGACACTGAAATGTATTTCAAAAGAAAATTGTCTTGGGCAATTTTTTGTGGGATATTATAAAAAGTTATGAACATTTTGAACATCTTCCATGGATAATGTCGAACATTGAAAACCTATGGTCTTGTGGCCACATTTTGGATATTCAAGGACTATATGAAAAACAATAAATTGCACAAGAACTTGAAAGACTAACCTCAATTTCTTCTCTACATTCTTTTTCCAATTTTATAGACAATATTGCATTTTGCGACATTTATCAGGGGTTTTTGTTCTATATTTTGCATGTTCACAGCACACTGAAAATTATTAAAATGTTAATTTTCATATCCGGACAGTCATAAAAAAATGCAAACAGTTATCTCATATGCGGAGGGTTTGTTTCCTTAAGCTTTGCCCGGACTAAAGATATATCGGGAGTCTCAATAAACGTAGTTAATAGAATAAGATTACACCTCCAAGCAGAAATTTCCTCCAACCATCAACTACTTTCCTTAGGTCAAATTCCTTTTGGAAATTAGATTTAACTAAATGATCCACATTAGAAAAGATACGCACACTAGCTAACCATCAGAAAACAGCTATCTCAGGAGATTCTAGAATGTTTTATGTCTTATCATATACTTTATCGGATTTTGCAAACGGCGGAAAGAAAAACTATCTATGAGAACTAAAGGAAAAACTATATACTTTAGACTAAAAAAATACTCCATCAAATCACTGGACTACGATCGTCCTCTTTCCATTATCTATGATACTAACTGACATCGATCTAATTACTAAAGAGTGAAGTACGTATTAACAGCAATTAGATTAATATTCAGTAAGTGGGCAACCTATCAAATACACTCAATATCTAACATCTTACGGCAAATCGCCGGCTTCTCGTTTTTTTGGCTTCTGTCATGTTGTCGTAATTCGGCTCCACTACAGTAGATACAGCCTCATACGCATTATTTTTCATGACACGATCTCTGTAATGTTCATTTGACGTATCCCAAATATTCTTATTTTCGTCAATAAGGCTTATTGGAATTTCTGTCTCGTAACTCGTTTCTCGCCATGGTTCATATCCTAGTGACAACACAACACTGTCTGTCGCATGCACATTACCTTCAATAAATTCCGCAAGTCAAGAAATTGAAATATTTCGTGTTATTTTGTGTCTGCGACGCTAATACTGCCTGCGGCGTTAATAATTATTAACAATTAGATATCATAATAAAAACCTACTAACCTAACCTAAAGATATCACACGAAAGAATGAAATTATTTTAAGCAGAATAAATACCGACTAACCTAACCTAAAGAAATTATAGAAAAGAATTTGCGAAAAAATATATTAATCGTTGCAAAATCAAAGAAAAATAACTCGGGCGCAGCAGTTCGAACCCGGAGCCTTTCGCATCGTAAGCAAGAACATTACCACTGCGCTAACCGTTAGGCTACCGACAAACACTAAGGGCAAGGACTAAATAGTCAGACAAATTATAGAGACAAGTAATAGACAAATGACATCACGTTTTGCGCAAGCTCGAGGCCTCGTGTACGTAGACGCTTTATAACGTATTTAATTTAAATTGGGGGTTTAACCCCTTTAAAATATAATATAATTAATATAATTTTTAAGTTATTATATGAAAGTTAAAGGAACCTGAAAATGTAAAAAATAAATAAAACAAACAAAGTTATAATAAGTGACTCTATTTAACTTAAGAGCATGAGATCACAGGGGTAGGCGAATCACAAAACATCCTTTGTTTAAAACACAATAAAACAATATAGATTTTCATATAGGAAAATAAACAAATATGCTGAAAGGCAATACTGACTTCCAGTAGACTGAAAATATGCAAAATATAGGTATTACATGAAATGCGTCTGGCCAGATCCAAGCGAAATGAATAAACTAATGTAAACGTTACTAAACAATAAAATGGTACAAAAATCCTAATCTCAGTAATATAATTACATAGAAAACCCGACAAATACAATATCGATAGTTCGTTACCGAAATAACATGGATTTTCGGCACTAAAGGGAAGTCTTACGACGCGCCACTTGAAATAAAAAGTTTGCAACGATGTCGCGATGAATGCACTAATAAAAGGTGGTCTTTGAAGAAAGCCATTAATTTCCAACACAGGAAATAATGTTTGGAACTTTCTAATTCACGTTCCAAACCTCCAAGGAATTAAAACAGGAAACGTAATACAAACGTTTTTAGACGCCGTTAATTATGGCGGCCGTCACCAAAACAGGAACAAATGTAGTGAAAATGCTACTTACAGTTCGATTTTTCTGTTCTAGGCACTCACTACTTTATTTAACAAAGTACAAAACATTGACACTATATCTATGATAGTAATAACTTTGCAAAAACTAGCAGGTTTTAATCACCATACTTATCAAGTTTGTAAAAACCCAACCAGTTGAATAATTCTTACAACCTCTTCGTTGGATATCTTTTTTCGAATCCCCAATTGCCTCCCTTCCCGAACGCTACTTTCTATCTCTCCTGAAGGGAGCGCTTCGTATCGCACGGTTTTTTAAAAATTAACAATGCATCTTCGCGGGAAGATACCATGCCAGGGTTGGCTTAAGGTAACTTTTAAGATTAATTATCGATTTAAATAAGTATTTTAACCAAATTAATCTCCTTATTACGCGAAATAAAATGGACCCGTTACAGCTTTTACCGTCAGGATACATGTGCCATGCCGCATATGTACGATAGCCGACTGATGCATAGTATACGCTGGACGGCGGACCAATCTACGAACTGATGGTGCGCTGTAGTACATGTGAAATGTGTAAACATAATGGCCCCCACGAAAGATCAGAACCATGTGTAAGTTACGTATATTTTAGTACCGTTTCACATGCGTCTGATTAGACACTGATGGTCAGTTCTGGCCATCCGGACTGATCATCAGACATATCTATTCACATTTGTAGCGTGAATTGGCAAAATTAGTTTGGTACAGAGAAGTCGGGAGGTCGTGGAATGCGTTATTGTCGCTTTGTGTATCAGAAGAATTCTGCAACATTGGAGAGAAAAAACAAGAACTCCAGATCAATGTGGGTACACTATCTTGTTATGTTTAGAGTTGTACAGTTATGGACAATAAATATGAGGCAGCTCTTGAATTCGATTTTTGTGTTGTAAGAGGAGCTGAGTTTTGCGGCATGCAGCATTGAAGCCAGGTTGAAACCAGATGTCTTGCAATTGGGCACTTTTGCACATCTTCAGTTCAGGCTTACTTATTATCACAGTGAAATATGAAAGATAGTGTTACCTCATTTAGACTTGTATATTTTTAATTTTAATTTTTTTTACATTGTCACACAGAAAATAAGTGATTACTTACTTTACCTAAATAAAATTAATAAAGTTGACAAAAACAAAATTAAGAAGACAGGCAGCTATAGCTAATATTTCGTCATTGTCCCACTACTAATAATGACCCGGACCAATCGTCGGGGCATTGACAAGACAGGTTTCCTACAATAACGTTGTATAATGACGGTGTCCCAACTAGGTTCGATAACCCCCCAAAGTTCTTCGGCATTCCTTGGACGAAAGCCTCTTGCATATCTTTCTTTGCCGATTAATCCTCAAATGTTTTCCATGGGGTTAAGGTCCTGACTTTGAGATGGCCTCGACAAAACGTCCACGTTGTTTTGTTGGAACCATGCACGGGCAACCTTCGATGTATGAACAGAGCAATTGAAGCGTAAGCTGTATAGAGGGAGCAAGTCCAGAAAATACAGTTGTGAGTAAATGTGAAAAAACTTACATTTTCAAAATGATGCGTTCAATTTGGTTTTTGTACACATAAAAAATTAAGTAACGGGGGAGATAAATATCATAATACTACCAATAAATCACCTGTTATCAATTTTTTCCTACAAAATAATGTTTTCGTAGTTGGACTTGTTCCCATTATACAATAAATGCAAACCTATTTTAAAAAAGATATTTATGATACCTATCTACTACGTACTTTTGTTTGAACAGTTAAGGCCGATCTACGGGTTTGTAAATGTGGAGTAAGCATTTCAGTTAATTCTCGAACTAATGGTTTAGAAAGTCTAAATAAATGTATAGATTTGTCATCTGATGAAATGAATCTATTTTATTTTTTACACGTATTCTCTGAGCTTCTTGCTCTGCATGCTCTATATCTTGCAGAATTTGTTCTGCTCGCTAAATTTCATGCACATCCATTTAAAAGAAAAAAACCTTCTCTATTCCCCAAGAGAACCACGCCCACTTTCTCTCGGCCGTTCTACTCCCCGGAATTCAAGAATAGGGTCCCTGAATACGATTTTCTATTCCCCAAGAGAACTATGCCCACCTTCTCTCGGCTGTCCTACTCCCCGGAATTCAAGAATAGGGTCCCAGGAGTGTTGACCCCACACCAAGTCTACCAACTAGGACAGGTTATTCTGAAAGAGAGAATTCTGCGATATATTTTATTAGCCCTGTTGGGCAAGTTCCTTGATAAGAGTCAAGAGTTCATTAAAATACTTTAAAAATTGTATTTTATATGAAATATATACAAATATATTTTAGGTAGGTGCACAGTATTTTACAGTTTGTCTTTCTAAAGTTCACAACATGCTAGTACTTGAGTAGTAACAAGAACAATAATTCAATTAAGATTCCTACATTTTTTAATTGTTCAGAATTATTCTTTACTTGACGCATCTACCTTTTGCTCGTGGCAGAGACTATGTCGCAAAAAGAAAGGGGGATATTTACTAACCACCTAGTCGTGGCGTCAGCCACTACCCATATACTAATATAATATAACAATTAATTAATCACGTGGGGGACAATACGCAATCGTTTACGGTCTAACCTAAATATAACTTATTTAAAATGAGTAACTAATACAGTGACCGGCCTATAACTCACAGAAAAACTTTAACGTGTACACATACATATAAACGCAAAACAGATTAAAAATGATATTAACGTGGTCCATTTATACCACTTAAATGCCAAAATATTTGCTAAATTCGATCCACCGGGAATATCAACAATCACACGTCCAGGGGGGAAGTTGATGCTCCAAGGCCTCACTCCAACTCCCAATGAGGTGATGACATAAGAATTGCAAAGGGCTACTTACAGTCGTGCTTCTCGGGTCTGACAAACAGTTACACTCCGGGGGTTCCGGACTCTTAAAAGGCCACCGAAGTGGGTCGTACGGCCTGGGGGGGTCGTCGACAAAGGAGCAGTGATGCTCCAGCTCTGCCACCACCGCGCTATTTCCTGCCTGTCCCTCGTTACGGTGATTCGCACCAAGCTATGACATACAAGGATCACCATATAGCTCAACCTCACGGGGGTGGGAACTCTTGAGACACCAAAGGCAGCTAGCTCACAAGGCGTGGAGAAGAAAATCCGCCAAGGGCTCCGTAGAGTAGCCGCTGCACGCTCTAGGGCCCCACTAAGGGCAAGCGTAAGCTTCCAGAGTTATCACAGGAAACGTTCAGTGGGTCAGAGAGAATCTCCGGGGCACGAAAAGGAAGTTCTCCGGGTACCAGAAAAAGAACCCTAACACAACAACAAAAAAAGGACTTAACCTCTTATTAAGGTATAAAACGTTAGGTACTACTTACGATTGACGCTGGTTCCTTGACAAAAACAATTTCACAAACCAAAATGGAGGGCTACGCCGACACGAGATCCTAATTAAACTCGGTTTCGCCAGAGGATTCTGCACCAATATTCTCACAAAATCAAACCAAACTTGAGTCTCCGCGATCAAGGCGGCCACAGAGGTCATTTTATTTTTTTTAGGAATTAATAAATAAAAAAACAGTGTTCTCAAATAATTTATTTTATGCTATAATATTAAAGAAAACATTCCAAAGAATAATATTTTTGAACGTACTTTTTTGGCTGATTCGAGTGGACCATGAAAACTGTTGAAACAATTTTTGAGAACTTGGCGTTTAGTTTTATGACATTATGTTGTGGTGTTTGCAAGGTGCATTTCTGGTTTCTACTTGCAGTCTTCTAAATTTGGATTTTGTTATCCTGAGGAGCAAGGTAAGGGCTTTAATATATGATATAAAGTTATTTAAAAAATATGCGCATATGTGAAAAAAATAATTAAATGTAAATGCATCAATTTTTTAAAATTATATTAATTTACAGTACAGTACAAGGTATTATGGGTTTTTTATGTAGTATTATTACTTAGGTAGGTACAACCTCATTAATGAATTTTAGCATTTGGTATATTCGACATAATGTTTAGGGCCAGGGAATGTCGTCTCTATGCTGGCCTGCCACTTTGAACTCTTTTGGCACCAAAGTTAGATCCTATGCGAGCATTTTTTTCTAGCACGGGCAGTTGGCTGCACTTTTATTCCTTGTCTCAATATAGGTCTCTTGATTGCAAAAAACGTGTCCAATTGACTACCAGTATTGATTTTTTTCAATGAGCTGGTAAACTTTCTGATAAGGTCAATATTGCTCGTTTAACTTTCCGCTAAACTGAAAATTCTATTGAGCTCACATTTCAAATCAGCCACGTTTTTTTATGTTCCTTGTTATAATTGGTTCTATAAAAAAAAAGAAAGTAGCAAATTATTTTATAAATATTTAAAACTTACGTGGATTCTTATTGTTTTCCAGATCAATTACAACCTCTTGGGAATTACGAAAATCCTTAGTCAAAGTTAGCTTATCAAGTGGGGATTCGTTTTCCTTATGAAGCATGCTTTTGAAAAAAGAGTTGTATCTTTCGCCTGTTGCACGGTACATAATAATTTGTCTATCAACCTCCGTTAATAATGGGCACGTTAACATACTCAAGTCAGTGAAATTGTGTACGGCATATAAGTGTTTACAAAAAGCGCCTCCAGCTCCACTGGCACAGTCATACAATGAACCTTGTACTATCACTGTATAAAATAAATGCGGATCTGTGGACGAGGAAACCAAATACGCACCATCATCCCCCTCTTTAATCACAAGATTTGACCCATCTTTTTTCAGTTTTAAATATTGTAAATCGATTTTACTATGTCTGTTACTGGCATATGATATCAAGCACCTTTTATGATAGTTGTCAAGAATGGAAGCAATGAAGTCTAATAACGCTACTGCATTAAAAGCCTTGCATCTTTCCAATATGATGTCTTTTATAACCCTTATTGAGGATTCAACAAAATTATTTGTATTGTGTCCCCTAGTAGATAATGCTTTTCTGAACCAGTGACACCACTCAGTTCTTCTTATCCATAAACATTTAATATAATTTACGAAATTGTCATACTCGCATGATGATATTAATGTAAGATAAGATTCCTCGCATTCTTCTTCAGTCTGTGCAAATATAATATATCGAAAATCGATAATTAATTTCCTTTTTTTATCCTTGTTTATCTGATTCTTGGAATCCCAAAGCCACCTCCATACTGCCTGACATATATGAAATGTGCATAAAAGTAAGGTAGCTTGAGAATAGACACTTTGTAATGCATTGCGTTCAGCTGAGGAATCATCCGTTATAAATATCTTGGGCTCTCCATTGCCTCCAAAACCATGAGTGTGTTGTTTTAATATCTTAAATATTAATCTATAGTTATCCTCAGTTTGAGACGTGTGCAGCAAACAAGCGAGAGGAATGCCACCAACTTTACTTACACCAATTATAAATGTAATGACTGTAGACATTTGATCGCATGAGCCGCTTGAATCATGCGCGCGTTTCATGATTGGAGTTAAAATCAACATAACAAATGGATCTTCATTAATGTAGATGCTAACACCACGTTTCTCAAATGTAGACATACTTTCTTGCAAAATGCCAACTATTGATTTAAAATTTCTGTCGCCATATTTATTTTGTCTGAAAAAATAATAATTATTTCAAGTAAATTAAAACATATGTATGTATGTATACTCAAAAAAAATTACCTCCACTCATCGAATATTCTATAAATTTCACGTTCTTTAGGATTCACTTGAGAATCTGCCAACAGTTTAGTTACTTTTCTTGATTTATTAGTTTTAGCTCGTGAAAATTCTTTGCAGCACTAGGTGTGATACCATCATTAAAGTAATTTATAAAATGTCCCTTTGTTTCATCGGTCATTCTTAAAAAGCTATATGCTTCTGAAACGTGTGTGAGATGGCTATGTTTATTTGTTATCTGCAAATGCGAAAACCACACGTAAGTTTAAAATACAAATGTAGTGCTAATGGAAATGGCTGTCTTTGACAAAAATCTCTGCAGCATTTTGAAAATTGTGTCATTGTGGCGTTCGTCCATGTGTCCACATCTGATTTTTTCTAGTTTCAAAAACAATAAACAGTTTAAAAACACGAGAAAATCGCCGGCAACAGAAGTAATTCAAGACGTTATAAATTGCAGTGGTTTCTATTCGTCGTATTATCGCTACATATTTTTTATATCTACGTGAGAAAGTGTAATAGTATGTATATTTTTTATGTAAACAAAAAAACATCAGAATATAGAGTACTGCAGACTAAGGGTTACGATAGTACAATATCTAAACTTACTGTAATTTCAGCAGATAGACCTTTCTTCAATAGCGCATCGTTTCGGATGGTATTTCTGTTAATTTTTTTAATTTTGATATCTATGGAAGCATTACACTCTTTGTTCTTTTTTCTCGTAGTTTCTCTTTTTCGTTCTTGTTCACTAACTTTGTTAAAATTACTATGATGACATACGTACTTTTTTCGAAACAGCATCTTTTGCAAGTTTGGTAAAGTTAATGAAACATTTTCTTTATAGGATTTTGCAAACAGTGGAAAGAAAAGCTATCTATGAGAACTAAAGGAAAAACTATATATATAAAAATATTAATGAAATCTTTGCATTCTTTCGATAACCTGACTTCTGGTTATGCTAACAAGTAAAATTCTGATTTGCCATTCTCATTTTAACACTAGCATCCAACCTAGTCCCCTACGGCTAAGCAGGCTAAACTAGTATCTACATGATCCCCTACGATATGTAAATTCGGTTAAAAATGAGAACAAAGGCCTGAAATTAATTTATTTACGTACCTTGTCTTTAAAAAATTTTTCATTCAAATGAATTACATTTTCATAAAATCTCATTCAGTTTCTTGAAAATGCTTAGCCTTTGAAACGTTTTTCGTCCTTATTGGGGACTCATCATTTGAATGAAAAAATTTTTAAAGACAAGGTACGTAAATAAATTAATTTTAGGCCTTTGTTCTCATTTTTAACTGAATTTACATATCGTAGGAGATCATGTAGATACTAGTTTAGCTTGCTTAGCCGTAGGGGACTAGGTTGGATGCTAGTGTTAAAATGAGAATGGCAAATCAGAATTTTACTTGTTAGCATAACCAGAAGTCAGGTTATCGAAAGAATGCAAAGATTTCATTAATATTTTTATATATATAGTTTTTCCTTTAGTTCTCATAGATAGCTTTTCTTTCCACCATTTGCAAAATCCTATAAAGAAAATGTTTCATTACTATAAGCAAACAAATAATAAATAATTCACTGGTAAAGTTAACTTGACCACCCATTGAGTTTTGGTTAAAGAAGAAAATGCTTTTATCCATTCATTGCACTTAATATTAAAATCATCTGAAGTTGAGTCTTCATCACTTTTCCTAGCAATTTGACACGCAGCACTGCCTTGTAATTGTCCTCACTGCAGTACTCAACTACATCTAATTGCCCATCATTGGACACTAGTTGCTTTAGTAAACTAGTTAAATTATCCATTTTACACAGGAATAAGAACAAACGTAAACAAACGAGCTTTTAAATAACACTAAAATATTAGAGGTTATGTTCTGATATTTGTGAGCGAGCGCAAGCTGTGCTGCAATGAATTAGGTTTTGTCAAGTTGCGTTGTACCCGTGTGTATTTGGGAGCCTGTCGCTGGTGATGGCGTCTGTGAGGAATAGGTATATGCCGAGGTAAATGTGTTAGATGAAGAAGGGTAAGTTCCTGCTGGCGACATTTGCGGAGGCTGAACCGCATTGCGCCCAGTTGTATTAATGAAAGCCTGTCGCTTTTCTTCTTCGTTTATAAATGATTGATGAATTTGTTGTCGCATATACAGATTCCTCAGACTTGATAGACTCTTCATGTGAGGAAGCAAACTCATTAGAAACATATAGTCACTGTCCCCTGTATTGTCTTTATCAGTTTTTGAACACATTGAAGTTAGTTTATCTAATTTCTGTTCTTCTACAGCTAAAAGTCGATCATAAATATTTGTTTTTTTTTCTTTTTTGACTGAAAAGCGATTTTTTCCTCATTCACTCTTTTTTCACCTGTAGGGGTGCGAAAATTTTGGTTTAGTTCATCTCTTCCGTTCTCATTTCTTTCTTCTTCTCTTTCTACTTCATCTTCATTAGCATCATCTTTTTCCTCTTCATCATGGGTTACTTCGTCTGACTGATTAGAAACTGTATCATCCTGTGACTGCATTACACTATTTTCATCGGTCATTGGTATATTACCACTTGTGGGTCTACTTGTCATCGTATCGGTCAGAAATGACATGGCTTCAAAATAAATCCATTTAGATTTTTTCCCTCCACTGGCTCCAGAACGACCTTGTATTTTATTTACTTCCTTACGAAAATTATCCCTCATGGTCCTCCATTTGGTCTTCACTTCTGCAGCTGAAAGAATAAACTATTTGCAAAACCTATTTTATAACTTATAAAAATAAGGCGTAATTAAAATATTTCTTGTCATTTTCAGATACTTGTCGACAGGATTGGCATTTCGATCATTGTCATTTTCATTCAGAATGTCGCATACGATGATAAGAAAAGTGATTTATGAAGTTTGCCAAGCAATATGGGATGAATTTAACCAGGAACATATGCCATTTCCAACAACTGAAAGTCATCTATCAATTGCAAATGCCTTTTTTCTAAGATGGAATTTTCCGAATTGCATTGGATGCATCGACGGCAAGCACATAAGAATTCGCGCTTCCCCAGATTCAGGCTCAATGTTTTGGAATTATAAACGCTTCCATTCTATTGTACTTCAAGCAGTAGCCGATGTTGCAGATTTCTTTATATCGACGTTGGTGCTTACGGCAAACGGAGTGATGGGGGAATATTTTCGGCTAGTACTTTAATGCTGCCACGAGGATCGTGAAATTTTCAAAATTACTTATTGGCATGTTCTCTGTAGGTAGGCTTAATTGATTCCTAAATCTAATAAAATAATTTTCGTATCTTTCCCAAATTAATTTTATGTATTTTATTTAACTTATAGCATGTTACAATATTTAAAGGAAGCTTAGTGTCATATTTCAAACACATAATAATTAATAGAGTTCACTTAACTATAAATTATATTCTACCTATATGGAATATGCCGACTAAGCAAGTAGCATTTATATAAATACTCGAATCATTTAATGATAGTCAGTCCATTGGCGTCCAGGCACATCTCCTCTACTATGGTTATTGGGTAAGAACACTTTTATTATATGTATTATTTTTGATCAATTTTATTATGTCTTATTTTTAATTATTTTATTTGCCAGTTCCATTTTATTTATCTTTGATTTTTACCATGATTTAGTGTGTTAAATAAATATATGTAAAAGTTATAATAATTTATTTATTAAAAAGAGCAACCTCTTCTCCCTAGGCTCCCCCAGGTCGTGGCACATGGTGGAGGCGCCGGGCACTCTTTAGGATTTATAAGAGTATTCAGAGCAAACATCATTCCCGAATAATGGTATATGAAATTTGCCACTTCACCTGATCCATCTGCTAACGAACAAAAGTAATAAATTTCACTTAACTCTCCTTCCCCCCTAGTGTTTTTACAACTCTCTTCTATGAACAATTTTAATGGGAAGAAAACTTCAGAAATGTTTTTATTTATTCTTCCTAGTAATTTTCCAGACTTTAATACAATTCCCATTCTGAGATCCTTTGTTGCGATATAATCCTTCTTTTGTATGAAGTTACTATAGAGTGATTTTCTTTTGACAAATATTATATCTGTCTTCCCTAGGTACACTCTCTCCAAAGTAGAGTCTTCTGTTTGAATGGGGGAAGGTATAGCTCCTAATGGGCAATAGATAATAGGTTTAACTTTAAGAGATATACAACCTCGCCTTCTCCATTCTAGTCGGGCTTCTTCTGGATTTGGTATCAAAATGGAGGAATTATAAACACGTGGGAGGTCAAGATGAGAAAATATTTCATTCCTAAGGATGTTTAACAATTTAGCAGGAGAATTGAGACCATATTGAGAGATCTTATATAAGTGAAATTTCAAAAAATTTATATCGTCATAAGTTTTAGTTATCCTAAACTCTGTTCTGTCAAGTAGAATATATAGTTCTTTTTTATCTATAACATTTGGGTTAATATCTAATTCTCTAGCCTGATTTTGAATCGTATTACTCATAGTTGAATTAAGGGGCAATGTCTCTTTTTTATCTTTGATTTTTATTAAGAGGTCTATATTTTGTTGCTTTAATTTATAGGCCTCTTCGAGTGATTCTTTACACATCTCTAATTCGTAATAAATTACTCTCCTAACAACCCATTTAGTTAAAGGTGTAAGTAGAGACAAATCAGTATCTTGTATACGATATGTGAAAATAATAAGGCAAAGATTACGAAGGAAGAAAGTTTTCTTAAGTAAAGAGACAAGACCTCTCCTGATCAAGTTCCCTCCCTCAAGTACAGTACACCCAGAGTTATAACTATTGGTACTTACATCGGCAAATATTAGAAACTCGTGGAGTCTAGAAGTGACCGAAAGTAATACAAACAGGCTTGTATAAATTTTATAATTTTTTGTAGATGGGCGTTTGTTAATAGATACTTCATCATTCAGGTCCTCTCTGATAATATGAGAATTACAGATCAGAAAATAGAGAAAATATGTGATGTCAATAGATCGGACCTCAGAGTGGTTTACATTTGTATAAGAATCTTGCATAGGAGGAGTATCGATAATACACTTCTCAGATATATTCCTATAATACTCTCTTCTTATATTTTCAGCACAAGCTTCTGCGCAGGAATAGGAGAGAGATAAAGACAATTCATTTATAGAAAATTTATCCTTCAAATGATTAGTCACAACGATATCTTCTACTAAGGGACTTGTTGCTAAACCTTTACTAGGTCTCTCATCTTCGTCTGGATCTGTGTCACTATATTCACAATTTTCTAAGATAAACATATCATCTGAAACTGTTTCTACACAATATTTACAAGGAAAGAAAGAACCATATTGAGGAGAAATTTTTAATGTTGAAGGACACAATAACATATTTGTTAAAGAACATTGTATATATAGAAATAATACTTGGAAGAAAATTACTCTATCTTCTCCTCCTCTGTTAAACTCCTTTAAAGAGTTAGTTGTAGTTTTCATAAATGTACTAATGCTTGTCAAAGAGTTCGCTAGTGCTCCCTTCGACTGAGTTACTGCGTAAAACCTATGGTAGATATTTCCACCGTATATGACTTCTTCATCATTATCTAGAAATTCAAATAATGCTACCTCAGGAAAGACATGGAGTTTCTCATCGATCAGCTGCTTTATCAAATTAGACAAACCTGGGGATTTCTCTTTTTCGCCCATGCATTTAAATAGTAAAGCTCTTTTATCGATTTTAAAAATGGGTTAGGATTAATAACATTGCTTAAAGTTCCAAGGGCTTTTATGTGTGTATTTGAACCCATGTAAGGGTCAAAAGGACCTCTTATATTTTTAATTAGATCATTTTTATCGGAGTCATTAATTAGATCATATCTAAGCAAGTATGGATATAATTACGGATGAATTTGGTAGGGATACTATCAAATGGTGCGATCTTCATCTGCTCCCAAGGTACTGGTTGAGATATACCTGTTATCTTTCTTCCCCATGTAAGATTTCTTAATTTCTTAGAGATCTCATATGAACATCTCTGCTCACCTATTATCGTTTTTAACCAATGAGATTGGTGTAGTTGTCTAGCTTCTAATAGAGGAAAGTCGAAGATTCTTTTTAACTTCTCCATCAGGTGTAGGTTTGCTGATTTCTATCTCTTGATAAGGGTCTTTTGCTCCGTGTGATCTGGATACCTTGACTATAGTCTGTACATTGGTTAATCTGTTTTGGATATTATAGATAAGACCGGCATTTGAGTTTCTGTATAATTCATGTAGTAAAGGAGGAAAGAAAGGTCGGATACTGAGAAGTTGTTCCAATATGTGTTCTTTTGTGGCATTATCTAACATCAAGATGTCTAACACCTCCCTATTTGTAGTAAATGATGCTAGCGATTCTTTTACTATCTCCCTAGCAGTAAGACTTGCAGTTTTCAAAGATATTACATTTATACTATATATATCTGTTATGAGACGTGATAGTTCATTAGTGGATCTTTTTTCTATTCTGACCGTCGTAAAATAGCGTAAGAAAATGATTGGATGACTATGTTTTAATTGTCTTAAGATAGAAATCCAAATAGTTAATTTATCGTCTAACCCCCTGATAGAATGATTAGCATAGGTTGACAATGGGAGGCCTCCTAGGATGTTTGGCCAGAGCAAACATATTAATAAGTCTTCTGGTATGTTCTTTCGGTTTAGTATTTTCTTCCTAAAGAAGAGTGACATTATCTCTAAACCGTATATCAAGAAAGCACTATCAGGTGACCAGTCATTGTTTGCTATATTATGAAAACGAAGAGGGACAAATAGACAAAATAACTTATAACCTAATGTTAAGAATTAGGGACATAATTGTACTAATTGCATGCATTATATCATGTCTAATAAAAACATCAAGGGGTGTTAGTTTATTGATTAAAACATTGTTTTTTGTTGTTAAAAACAGAAAATTCTATAATAATTAGGAAATATTTCTTTTAAGTCGATAATTACGAGATGAAATTGTACTTATAGATTTTAAATAGTTTATCATTTTCTTTTACTTACCAAAGCCTTATTGTCTTTTTCATGTGAATTACTCCGATGCACGCGGAGCACTGACCAGAGCCAAACATCACCACACAACAAATCGACCTAGGAAGGGCCTCACAAACCCATAATAGTGATCATAATGCTGTCATAGATACCGAAGCCCAATGGTTAAAATGGAGTTCCGATGTACACACGGAGGACGAGCCAGTTTCCAGTAAATTCAGTACGAGCTTCGCTCTCTGTTAGGCAACTGTAAGCCCAATGGTTAAAATGGAGTTCCGATGTACACACGGAGGACGAGCCAGTTTCCAGTAAATTCAGTACGAGCTTCGCTCTCTGTTAGGCAACTGTAAAGGGACAAAATTCTTGGCCATTTTCCTAAATTTGCACATTCTGCAAATAAATTTCGCCATATTTTCCTACGTCCTTGTCTAACAGGAGCACATTTCACTCGAGATGGAGTGGATCCAAATTTTAATCGAGAAGCAAAATTGTCACCTATTGAAAAGTTTACCCTGGTCTTCGTAAACGTTACCTAGAAAACAGGTGATAAAGCTTTATACAATTGTTAGCTACTCACTTGAAGCAAACCAAGTAAATAAGTACTCACCTCTTTACCAGACCAAAACTTCACCGAGAACTCCCAGTTACAAGCAACACAAAAAATACTTGGCATGATAATCTCCATTGGACGTGGCTTACACTTATTACACAAGTAATATTTCCATCCAAGGGATGAAACGAAAAACCGCGTTGCTTATTCAGCATTATTTTAAGAAGAGTTGTGATTGTTGTGACGTTTTATTCACCCGTCACACCTTGGCACTCGAGCTTTAGCGGTCAGTAAACGGTAAGCTCGGGCGCCAGTTCCTTTTGTGGTGGAACAACCAATTGCCCTCCAAGCCGGTTCAGTAGGGCTTGAGTAGCTACAGTGAAGAAACGGTATGTCCAGAGGGTCTAGGGGTATTTAGACTTCACCCACACTACAGTAAAAGCACAAATTCGGATTATAAAAGAACATTTATTTCTTATCACCTACTATTTACAATGCTACTTCTTAGTATACTACCTAACGCACACTAAACAGTTACCCAGGAGTTAAGACCTAAGCTAAGCTACCAGGTGCTAGACGGTAATGATCGGTTTAAAAGAAAGAAGCGGTTAATAAAACGATGAAGCGATGAGCGAGGGGGGGGCGGTAATGCGGTACGGTCGGTATGGATACCAAGCGGGAGGAAGCAATTATCACAACTCATGCAAGGCAAAACTAAAATAAAGTTATGGATACAACTTGGCTAATGCGCAGTGCGTTTAAATACTGGTAAACATATAATACAGCGGAGAGAGATAACCTATTCGGGTGCGGGCCCAGCTTTCGACTTAGCCTTTTTGGGGTTAAGCGTCCAAGGGCTTACGCAACATGCGATTGAAATTACAGAAGCACTCTGGGCATCCAGGGGTAGACGTGACGACAGGCAGAGAACACACCTGAACCTCACGGTACCGGTCTTTAGGCCCAAAATCCCCCCGTAACCGTCGCAATAGTTCGGACAATAACCTAAAATAATATTCGGGTACGGGCCCAGCTTTCGACTTAGCCTTTTTGGGGTTAAGCGTCCAAGGGCTTACGCAACATGCGATTGAATTACAGAAGCACTCTGGGCATCCAGGGGTAGACATGACGACAGACAGAGAACACACCTGAACCTCACGGTACCGGTCTTTAGGCCCAAAATCCCCCCGTAATAGTCGCAACTATACAAGGTCCCTGCCTAGGTTCGATTCTCGTGTCCAATCAATTGTTTTGCCTTTTTGGGGCTCAAATTGAGTGTCACAGAGACTTGTACTCCCTGTATATTAGATGATATTCCAGGCGTCCAGAGGCAGTCGTGACTACAGGCAGAGAACACACCTGAAACTCACTGTGCCCAGTTTTCGGCCGGAATATCCCCTCAATACTGGAGGTCCCCCAGGACAGAGTAAAACACAGCTGAAAAATAAAGTATGATTAGTCAAGTTCAAAACCTAACACCAGCCAAGTTGTCTTACTACTATCTAACTTACTCACTTCCTCTCTTAGTACCCTCGGAGCGGTATTTATTGGTGACGGCTTTCTACTGCGGATCCTCGGAGCAGACTGCTGATTCTTGTTCAGGATTTCCTAGAGCGGAGCTGTACTGGGCACATCTAACGGCTTCGGCTGTCGGTCAGAAACTGATATTCCAGTGTCGCTGGTTTAGAAAGGAAAGCTAGCGCGCTCCACTCAACAGTGGTTTGGTGGGGGTCTAGCCTGCGTATCGGTACGTTCGCCGTATTCCTAATTTTTACATTTCTAAGACAATATGATGGAAATATTTACTATGCACCATATTAGAACAAAACGGTGTTTTACACTTTATATCTACAATGTACAGCATAATATAAATATAAAACTTCCTTAGTGCTCACGGAATAATTATTTGGGATGCAATTTGCATGACAAAAATCGCTTCGTTACATTGCACTAAATGCAAATAGTGCTAAATTAAATGACAAATGACATATGACATTCCCTTGTGTGCCAACTTCAAGTTAAGAAACAAAACTCTTCCGACTGAGAATTGCCAATCGCAGCGTCGGAGAACCGCAAGTAACTAGGTCAACAAATTGCTATTTGGTGGTGTGCGGTTAAACGCAGGACCGGACTCAGGTGAAATCAGTGTTTCAAAACGTGTGCCAAAAAACTATAATTTATTTACATGAACTTACTCTGTGTTTGTTGTAGAAAGTGTACTAATGTGTATATTTATTTATTTGTCTTTTTGTATTGTTTTGTATTGATATTTTTATTATTTTTTTCTTTTTTTACTAAATGTAAGTATATACAATGTATTTTTTTTTGTTTGTTTTAAAATCTGGAGTCCAGCTTTGTCAGGTGGGGGAAATGTGCCACGAGGACCGTGAAATTTTCAAAATTACTTATTGGCATGTTCTCTGTAGGTAGGCTTAATTGATTCCTAAATCTAATAAAATAATTTTCGTATCTTTCCCAAATTAATTTTATGTATTTTATTTAACTTATAGCATGTTACAATATTTAAAGGAAGCTTAGTGTCATATTTCAAACACATAATAATTAATAGAGTTCACTTAACTATAAATTATATTCTACCTATATGGAATATGCCGACTAAGCAAGTAGCATTTATATAAATACTCGAATCATTTAATGATAGTCAGTCCATTGGCGTCCAGGCACATCTCCTCTACTATGGTTATTGGGTAAGAACACTTTTATTATATGTATTATTTTTGATCAATTTTATTATGTCTTATTTTTAGTTATTTTATTTGCCAGTTCCATTTTATTTATCTTTGATTTTTACCATGATTTAGTGTGTTAAATAAATATATGTAAAAGTTATAATAATTTATTTATTAAAAAGAGCAACCTCTTCTCCCTAGGCTCCCCCAGGTCGTGGCAATGCACCACTTACAAAATGAAAGTTTCCATGTTCCAACTGAGAGAAAGATTCCAGGTACTAACATAATTGCTCCATTCGTTCTCTTAGGTGATGAAGCTTACCCCTTGAAAGTCTATTTAATGAGACCATATTCTGGTCGAAACCTTGATCAACAAAAAGTAGTTTACAATTATCGATTGTCGCGAGCACGAAGAATAGTTGAATGTGCTTTTGGAATTTTAAGTGCAAAATGGAGAATTTAAAAAAAATAAACTGAATGTCATCCGGATAAAGCGGAAATTATCGTAAAATGTACTTCTATTCTTCATAATATTATAATCGACAATGAGGGAGATAGTAGCGTAGATCGAATAAATTTTGATTCATCTCAAATGGTTCACCACGTGTCTTCAAGAAGCAACAACCGTTCTACTGTGGCAGCATATAATGTGAGAGAAATATTTAAAAATGATTTTAATAACCCTCTTGGTTCTGTATCATTTCAGAATGACCATGTTACAAATAAATAAAAAATGTTGTTTTTGTATTTATAGAACATTGTTTACATACCAGTATGATTCATTTCTTGACCAACTTCCTCCCATAGTCTTTTTCTAAGATTTATGTTGTGATAATCTTTGGATTTTTGATTCCATAGTGCATTTCTTGATTGCACAGAAATAATTAACTTCTCAACATTCATTACGATGGTCTGCAAAATTCGAGGTTACGCACGTGCACGTATTTAAAATTCAAACAAGATTGCTCTCATCCGTCCAACGGAAAGTGACACACGTCCACTGACGTGTAAACTCGAATGAAATGTAACCGCAAGCGTGGGTTTCTATTTGTTTGATTTTTTCTCCGTGCACGTCCGAGCTCGCACGAGTAAAAAAACGCACGGAACCGCATCCAATATAACCTTGGCCTAATGTTAAAAGTTTCATGTAAGCGTGCGGCTGCGTTGCATCCTATTATACTTTAGTACAGTACGTTGTGACCGAGTAGATTTTGAATTGACAAATAAAACGTCGATACGTCGATGGAGGCGTTACTTGCGTTGCACAATATTTAAGATTTAAGAAATACGCATCCCGATTCATACGTGTATGCGTCACCTGTGGATAAGTTATTAATATCAAGAAAGTCCACAACTGCTTCTTATACTAACAAACGCCAGTAGAAAGGTGTGGTGTTGGCAGAGTGGACATCAAATCAAAAGCAATTACTGTTACGTCATTACCATGATCTTTGGCAAATACTCTTTGTTCATTGCGGCCTGTGCAACTTCTGCTTTTTTATGATGCAGTTTTCTTTCAACCTCCAACTTCTTTTTTTTCATCGCTCATGTTTTATTTCTTGTTCTAATGAATCGCAGGTTTTGCAAGTATCCGAAATGGGAGCATGGAAAGACAGGTTGAAATCCTTTTTAAACAAATGTGTCAAAACTTGTTTCGACACAAAATTGTTTGTTTCTTCGTTGTAAAAATTATGTAATCTTGTTGTTTAGTGTCGGTGCCATGTATATTGTTTATTAGGATGTTTTTCGTGAATAGTGCGACTGGTATTTAGGTATTTTTTCAATAAACGCTTTTACAACTTTAACTATCTTAGGTTTTACTTTGTTGTATGGAACTTTCTCACCCCACCTATCAATAGAAAGAACATCACCTTTTTGTTTACCAGAGCACATGATAAATACCCATCAGACCTTGAAGATTTTCTTGAAAAATTCTTTACATATTGGAATCTCTGAACCGGTTTCATCACGTAAATAATAGAGTCGTACAAGTTCTTCTACTTTCAGTCCGTTTGGCATTCTGATAGTTTTATTAGGCCACACAATTATAATATTTGTAGGTCGAACTTTGCAAGGGAATAAAACTACTTAAATATTTTTTCCTTTGTTAAAGTGAAATGAATTTATGGCATTGTCGAATACATTCACAATCTGATCAGCCTGTTCTGGAACTATTTTACCTTTGACGTTTTTAGACTCGTTTCCACTATTTCTCAATTTCTTTCGAATATTTCTCTTTCATTCAGATTCATCTTTATATTTTCTTCTCTTACTTCTTTTTTCATTTCTTGAAGTCGGTTCTACTCGTACAGAGCTTTCATCATTTGAAGTAGAAATTTCATCTAGAGCAGTTTGTTAAAAAATAAACCATAAAACTATTCACTATCATCTTGCTTATAACTTGAACCTGATTGCACATATATGGGTCAGATTCACTTTCAGACATGAACGTAACATAGAAAATCTTCTTTACTTGTGCCTAAAAATTAATATTATCGAAAATTGTTGATGTACACAATGGAATAAATGTTTAACAACGCGAATATGAATAAATAAATAAATAATAATAATAATAAATAAATAAGTTACCTGGTCAAGAAAGCACTCATTTTTAATACACGCAAACAATCAGAAACATGCAGAGTGATAAATGATATAAGATGTTACTGCACATGCAAAAACGAACTTAGAGGTGCCATCTATTGAGAAAAATCTGTACTCGCCTAGGACTATTGAGGTAATAGAATAACAGTAAATAAAATCGAAACCATATAAATGGAAATTTCTGTATTTTCTAACTTAAGCCACTATTGCAGTGAACGCATCAAATGTACATTTCCCACGATTCTTTTAAGATGAAATTTGGCTGCTTTTACTGCAGTTTCCCAAAGTCTCCCTAAATGAGGCGCTCTGGCTGGGATAAAATGCCAACGAATTTGATTATTGTTAAGAAAGTACGATAATATTGGTCCTTGTCTTTGTTAAAACAACAGCTTTCCAAATTTATCCAAGTCATTATTAGCACCCGAGAAATTGATCCCATTAACAGAGTACATATTTCTGCGAAAACCCGAAAACCCCGTCTAGAGGTAAATCGCTTGAGGTTTAAAAAGCAGTTTGTCGTGAGATCGCCAACTAATTCAAGATGACAAGCTTTGGTCACAAAGCCAACGTTTAATAATTTTACGTCCTGCGTAATCCACGCAACATGAATAAAATGATCTATCTGGTTGAAGCCTTTGCTTTGGTAAATTTCCCATTTGGAGAAAAATACTAGTGGGTTTTATTTTAAAACATGTAACGCATTTGTGAAGATGCCCTTTTACTGTACTGCGTTCCTTTAATGACCAAAATGTTCTTAACGGGGTAAGTGTGACTTGTGGACAAACATGAAAAGTTTTCAGATGTTCATGTATAATGAGTAACTTTGTAAGTGGATGTTTATTTGATAATACTACAGGATATTTATGATCTAATGGTATATCTGATTTGGATATCCTTCCTCCTACTCTAATAATTGCCTACAAAACAGTCCCACGTTTGCAAGTCTTCATACAGGGCAAGCTGAGGCATCTCTTATGAGATTATCAACTGTCACATTAAGAGCCAACTTGCGATCTGACAAATCAGAATCTGTCTTCACCAGACCCTTATTGATAAATCGAATGAATGCATCATCTAACGAACCCAAAACGCCAACAGATTCATGAGCTAACATAACATAAAACTCGTCCTCACGAAACCTTTCATGCTTGCCAAAAGACACAGTTACATTCAATGTCCTAAGTCACGCAACTTATCACGATTTGCCTTCACATAAAACCCTATGAATTGAGCTTCATGTAAAAAGCTTAGCCAATCATCTAAACTGACAACATTGACGCAATGATAACCCATGATCAGCTTTCCAAGGCGAATACCTACCCAGAGCAATTTCACTATAGGGGTGAAAATATGATAATGTGCCATTTTGCTTAATTTTTTGTTTGAAAATATATAGATATTTTTAAAAATTTTTGACAAAAAAGTTGTTTTTAACTTACTTAAATATGTAAAAGGTGTGTCCGCGAACAATATCGATTATCTAAAAATTTACAAGAATTCATGGCGACTGTAGTTATGTTTAAAGGGACCGACGTTACCCGATACGGGACCGTCGTCACTAGCCAGGGAGCAGGCGTTACAAAAATTTAAGTATTTACTTTTAGTTATTTATTTATTTAGAAAAAGTTGTCTCATAAATATTTTGAATATAGGCTTGTTCTTTAACTAAATAATTTCTTGTCGACTACTGATATAGAGTGCATTTGCACATCACATCATTTTCATTTATAACTTGTGACGTTTTATTCACCCGTCACACTCTGACACTCGAGCTTTGTGCTGTCGGTGAACGGTAAGCTCGGGCGCCACCTTTACAGTTTTTTTTACGTGGTGTAAAGGTCCCACACTAGCCTCCTAACGCAGCCTGTTGCAGTAGGGCTGGGATAGCTACAGTGAAGAAACGGTATGTCCAGAGGGTCTAGGGATAGTAGACTTCACACACACACAGTAAAAAACATGGTTTAGGTTAGATATAAAATGTATTTATTGTCCTTTAAACCTAATATTTACAATACTATTATTTATACCTTCAACTATACAAAGCACCAAAAGGTTAAAATTGGAAGCTAGGCTACGGTGATATGGTTCTACCTACAGTGACACATGCGGTTAAACGGTTACAGTAATGAGGCAATGAGCAAGAGGGGGGGCAGAAGTGCAGGGGTTACAATACAGTCGGTACGGTACGGTTACCAGGCGGGAGGAAGCAATATTCAACAGTTCATGCGATACAATTTATACAAGAATACTTTATTCGTAACTTGGCTAGTGTTCAGTGCCCCAACACTAAAAGTACTAATATAATACTACACTGGTCGGGAGTACGGACGGTATTTTGGGTGTCCAGAGGGCCAGCGTGACTGACTGGGCGAATAACTATCCCAGAGGGGAGATCACGGGACCCCACTTTCTACCAAAAATCCCCCAGTAATAACAACAAGTGCCAATATAACAAAATACACTGGTCGGCAGTACGGACGGTATTTTGGGTGTCCAGAGGGCCAGCGTGACTGACTGGGCGAATAACTATCCCAGAGGGGAGATCACGGGACCCACTTTCTACCAAAAATCCCCCAGTAATAACAACAAGTGCTAAATAATAACCCCCAGAAAATAAAATTGCAAAATACGCAGGTCGGCAGTACGGACAGTATTTTGGGTGTCCAGAGGGCCAGCGTGACTGACTGGGCGAATAACTATCCCAGAGGGAAAATCACGGGACCCACCTTTTACCCAAAAACTCCCAGTAATAACGACTGGTACACAGGGAATGCTTCCCTTCACAAAATACCCCTCTAGACGTCTCCAGCTACCTCCCGAGTCCTATGACTCGGTGACACCGGTCCACTTTAGTTGTGGCCGGCAAATATTTGCCACATTCAACGTTCCCTCAACTAACTGAATAACTACGAAAGTTTAGGAACGTTGCAGAGCGGCGGACGCTTTTTATCTGAAAAATAAAACAAAATATAATTTATAATTATGGCACTTTGCACCAGCCAAGTTGCTTACCAAAATTTCAGCTACTTACTTCCTTGCCGGTGGTTTCCTTGGATCGGCGGGTCGGTATCGGTTTAATTTCGAATTTCCTCCTTACTTCTCGTTGCGTCTGCCCAATAGACACAACTAAACGAAGTGACTACAGGAGGCCAATGCCGTTGGCTGGTCTCGGTGGAATCAAATATTGTCAATAGTGCGTAACTAGCGCTACCTAGCGGATTAACTCCTACTTACTAATTAAATATTTCTAAGTAAATAATCAAATTACAACAATTATTTATGATTTGTACCTACAGTATAAAATCTTAATATTCTAAATATAAAAATAAACGGCGGTTTGTGTTGCAATTTCCATGTAAAAAAATGCTTCGTTACAAACTTGACGATCTTCCTTTGCAGAACAAAAACTTGATGCTCAAGTTTCCCATATCTTTTTCTTCAACTAGCCGTATAACAAGAACAGTTTTGTTACATCCTTATCAAAAAGAAGTTGCTACCTTTTTTACCAGGGTACCAATTATCCTCCCAAGCGACAATAACAAAATGTTCAATTCCGATATTATGTGAACGCTGCTAGAAAGTGAAGCCAGTGTTGCAGTGTTGTGAGAATAGCTATAAATTAGTTAAGTATAAAACAGAAATGCACATTTAACAATACAAACACTGAAAAAATATTGTTCATAATACGAGTGAACGGCGATTATTAACTGTTGTTTCATTGGGACAATGAACTTTTTCATTATTGTAATGATCAATACTCTCATTTATTAATAATATGAATCAACGTTCATCAACATAATAAATATCTGGTTATCAAGTTAATATAATGTTTTCATTAACCTGAAGAACGCGTTCTTCGTTTTAATGGTGAAACTTTAATGAATACATATTCATGATATTAATGTACTAAACCATCGATTAATGAATTGTACATTGCGAAAACAAACAATGTTATTAACTCAATGAATACATTCATTAATATCAGGAACATAATAATAGGACAGAAATAATGGTCGCCATGAAGCTGGTCGTCTATAGTTTGGCACACACACAGCACGACAGCACAGTAAGATTGCTGTATTGTACCTAGTTTTGCGTTATAAGGCAGACAAGTTAGTTCCTGCAAACAGAAGTCATATAACTGTGGTGTTTTTCGGTTGACGGCTCTCAGTTTGACGGTAAGTGTCAACAAGGCTTTTATATATACTGTTTTAAATAAAATTTCCATTTTATTGTAGTTAATCCGTTGTTAAATCAAATTATATACTGTACAGGTTCATTAAAGTAATTTAGAAAAGCTTGTTAAGCATTTTAAACATTGCCATAACCTAAACACTAACTCGACATTTAGATGCTGTGACTGCGACAATGCTTTCAAAATTTATCATCTTTCAAAAGGCATATGAAACGCAAACATCCTGTAGATGAAGTTCTTGCTGATGATTGTACAAATGAATGCAACAATGCTTTTATATTATGAACTTGGACATTCCGATAACATCGAAACACAGTCTTCCGTCAGGTACTATTTGTCCAGCACGCATTACTGATGAGGAAATTCAAAATTAGCCTGAGCAGTTTGATTTTGATTCTCTACATAAAAGAGTTGAAAACTCTGCGTTGGACTTCTTACTTTCTTAATTTCAATTTAAAGCATTTTTCGAACAAAATAAACTACTAAAACCTACTTTAGATTATATAAATAATCTGGAAGTAAATAATAAGATAACAAATTTTGTGCAATGTGAATTATGGAAAAATAAAACTAAATTATACCCAGGAAAAATTACAATTCACTTTTTCTTATACATCGACGATTTTGAGATAAATAATCCCCTTGGTTCCCAGCTCTAAACATATACATGATGCGTATATGCTTTTAGTAAGAATGTGCCTGTAGTAGGTATATACCTCGAAACATGTAGGAGTAAAAGCCTGGTATAAATTTGTGAAACAATGTATTTACCAACAGAATTTTTTATTAATAACTTTGTGAAAGAATATAATTAGTGTTTTTTATTAATACATTTTATCCAATAATAAGTGTATGAATAACTTTCCTAAAATGATTTGAGCGGAATACGATAAATATTTTATTGAATTAAAACTTTTTGAGTATTATCGAAATAGTAAACGAGGAAAAATCTACACTAAATATTGTAACATGACGACATCGGTTTCAAAACATGTTTCAGAAGGTAAAAATCAAGAAAGAGAAGGAAGAAAGAGAAAGTCAAGGCACGAAGGTGATTTGGGTAAAATCAATGTTTTTTAATATTAGGTATTTTAATTATTTTATTACCTTGATTGTAGAACCAGAAAAAGATGTCGAAAGCTGCCTTCGAGCTCTGAAGTTCGACAATTTAACATCCGAAGAATTTGATACCATTTGGAAGGCCTGTTGCCAATTCCGTCTAGAGTTCATCAAGTTTAACGATACAGCCAATATAATAATAATAATATCGACTTTATTGTGATAAATGCATAATATACAATTTATATACATTATGTATTAAATATACTATGTAGTTTAGCCAGATGGCTGGCTACTCTTATACTTAACCTATTGTACAAGTAGTCCAACAAGATTTTTGGAAGTACTAATAACCTAATAACTAATAATTAACAAATGAGTATAGTATTGCACGTGAACTAAAAACATATATATGTGAAACTATATAACAGGATTATGAATATCCTATAGAGGTAATTCTAATTGACGGGATAATAGCATTTGCTTCATTTGGTTATGAAAAACATAAAGACTTACGCACATATTGGGTTTTACGGAATTGTATAATGTAGTCGCCGAATAGGTGAAACACCGTTGATAGAGAGCAGATGAATGATGAGGCATGGTGAGGGTATGTTGGTGCCTTATATTACGATTGTGTGCAGCGCTTCTAAAAACGAGTTTCTCTCGAAGGTATAGTGGGATCGAGGAACGAAATAAGCGGTAAGAATACAAGGTAATGAAATACAATACAAGGTAATGAAATTTCACAGTAGTTTGGTCAAGACATGGGTAGTATAGTATATTACACATTTTCTTTCTCATTTTGAAATTCAATATGTCTGTTTGAGTACAAAAATTTCATTTTTGCATAAGTTTTTTGCAACAATAATTTAATATGTTGTTGAAACCGTAGGTCGTGATCTAGATAGACACCGAGATTTTTTGCGAAATCTGAAAACTTAATAGGTTCACCATCTACAACTATGCTGAGCCTCGTTTTTAGAATTTCTCGTCGATTTTTTGAGCTGAACAGTAAGGCTACCGATTTGTTGGAGTTAATTTTCAAGTTATGTTCCTTAGAATATCTGCAGATAGAATTTAAAGTCATCGTTTAACAATGTGTTAGCTAGGTCGATGTCAGCTGGATTGAATTCGTAGAGAATCATCAGCATATGATTGCAGATGAGATTTATTAACCTGGTTAAAAATGTCGGCTGTATAGATTACGAACAAAAGTGGAGCAAGTATGAATCCTTGCGGGACACCTGATAGTAGAGTATATTTAGCGGTCCTCGGGCTCCCCCCACCACTTTTGTCTAGACGTCTAGACATGACGTCACATGTGTAGGTGGCTGGGTTAAAATAATATACCGCTATGCATTTGTCATTGACTTTCGAGGTCATTTACCCCGACAATGCAAGTAATTTTTTAAACCCTTACAATGCATTATTACAAGATATTTTTAAAACCCTTATTTAGTTATATTCATTTGTTTGAAAATCTCGAATTTTAATGATATATTCTACAGTCAATTTTCTATTTTGTGGTAACTCATCCCACATTTTAATGAATATTATTTTTAACATATACATCATAATTAGAATCCTTTGTATCAATGTTTTCAAGGACATATTCAATGCGTTATATCACAGTAGGGGGAGGATGTGTATTCACTATAAAAGACCTGCAACTACGTTAAAAAACATAACTTAAGCATTGACAGTTGCAAGCACAGTGAGAATTCTGAGCACGGTGATAAAATATAGTGCAATCAAGATCTAAATTATATGTAAGTAATATTTATAGTGTTTTTACTATTTATTCTTTTAATATATGTATATAACCATGACAGCAATAAAAGTTAATTTAACAAATATTAATAACAGCATCATGCAGAATGATGAAATTTTAGAGAAGAGATCGATATCCTTATTAACTTTAAATAAGGCATATGTTATAAAAAAATTAACATTATGTAACACTCGGTTTGGGAAAACGAGTTTAGCAACATTATTTGATGTCAGTGCAGATACAACATTTAAATCATTTCTACCGAAACGAGTAACAGATCAACTAACGGAGGAAATCGTTAATGAGATAAATATATCTAATGGTAAATACACACTCACATATATAGGACAGAGTCAGCCCGCATATGTTGGTGCAAAGACGAGATCATTAATAAAACTTGATGTTGTTGAATGATTTAAATTTAAAGTAGTTGTATAAGTTAGTTATATATGTATACAGTATATTTTATAAAAGAATATTGGTAAACACATTGTAAAAATATTACACATATTTTAGACTATCTCGATTTAACATATTGTTCTATACAAATTCTATCACTATACATGTGAGTATATATATTTTTTTATATTGAATTTCTTTTAATAGTGACTATTTATTTTAGTGTATAAATGGATCATCTAAAAACCTCAAACATGTGGAACCAATACGTCTCACAGCATTGGGTAAAAGTCAATGATATTGAATCATCTATCGAGAGATTATCTAACACATTATATGTATTATATCAAGATTGTGTAAAGTATGAAGTTTGTTCCAGTTCAGAGGAGAATGAGTGTCAACAAATATGTGTGAGGGACGTTGAAACTTTTGGAAGCGGTCTGGAATTATGCAACAAGTATTTTTACAGAATATTCAATTTAGAAGAATTCTGTGAAGAAATGCTTAAAGCAAATTTAAAATTTTGTTTATATAATATCTATGAATTTATACCTAAAGATATTGTTGGAAAACTTCAATTAAATAATAATAATTACTAAAACATATTCTTTAACCCAAAATATATTAGTGTAAACATTGCATCAAAAATTAAAAAATATACTGTATCTAGCTATATATTTCATTTTCAACCACCCTATATTTCAACATTAAATTTTTAAAATTTATAAAATATTCAACCAAAAAGTTATTAATTTTGCTTGTTTTCATTACTTATTTCTAACCTGAAACTATGTATAAATTAATATTTTAAATTTACCGTTACTACCTTAAAATATGGTCGTCTGAAAATATAATATAATATAGGGATATATTAACTGCTAACAAACCCTCATTTACATTGCAGACAATGCTAATATATCTTCCATTCACATTATCCGGGTTAGGTATAATAAGTGGCTAGACATTACTTACAAATCTTTAACCAACCCTTTCGAAATCAAATTCCAGTAAAGCTTTAATCTTAGAGATTTACTACATTCAAAAACCCAAAAGATTTGTATACGGATAAGGGCCTTATTACTTCGAAATAGTCAGACAAGGTTTTAACTAAATAAAAGTTTTGGGTATTATTTATAATAGGGATGATCTGCTGAAATGGATAGAAGTATGCAAATTAGCCACAATAAAGCTTAGAACTTTTAACCCAAAAGATTTGTATATGAATAAGGGCCTTATTACTTCGAAATAGTCAGACAAGGTTTTAACAATAAAAGTTTTAGGTATTATTTATAATAGGGTCATAAGGATGGTCTGCTGAAATGGATAGTATGCAGATTAGCCACAATAAAGCTTAGAACTTTAGTGATTCCTTAGAAATTGAAATTACCTTTTATCTTAACGAGTTTCTTGACGTGTATAAGTTTTATATTTGACTTTTATCTCAAAAATAAAACTTTTCACTTAATGAGATTCATGATATATAAAAATATTAAATAATACGCTACTTTGTATTTGAGTTTTTATTAAACAAGAAATATTTAAACAGATATACTTATTATTTAGAAACTGAAATTTGTAACATATATTATCTCAACTATTTCAGATGTAAAGTCTAACCTTCAAATGGATTTAATTTATTATGGAGGTGGATTATAATTTTTCATATTTAAATAATTTTAATTTACTACATATTTCAAACCTAAAACTATGTATATATTACAACGATATTAAATTAATTTATTTCCCATCATCTAGGTCAGGGGTGTATGTTTTACTCCCATTGCATTGGGGGCACACATCTGTTGGATAATGCTGAAACAATCGTGCTCGACACCCATCACAATATTCTCTGTATTCAACATTTACACATGCATGAAAAACCACATGTGTATGTCCACCAATACGTTGTATGTTTAAATATCTGTGATAACAAAAAGTACACAATTTATCCCATTTATTCGGATCCGTTGGATGATGTCTCACAACAACATACGATTTTATTACACAAAAAATGTTGTTAGCATAGTTAAATAAATCTAATGCCTTCGCACGGTAATTAATTTCGTTATTAATATCAGGAGCATCTGCTACTATACCCTCATCATCCTCTTCGACATCGTCATAAATTTCTTGATTATCAGGAATAATCAAATTATCAACCGATTCTTCATCGCGAAAATTACCATTGTTAATTACACCCCGATTTGCCATTTTCAATTTTAATTTAAACAATTTTAAAACAATTTGTGGTTCGGCAACTAAGAAATAACTAACTTTATCTTCCCACATATGGAGTTTATATACTGATTTAGGTGGTTGCGTATATGTCAACTTGAAAATGTTGACAAAGAAAAAAATCTTGAAATTAGTATGTTACTTTATTTAAATGGAGTTTTAATTTGCTTTCGGAATGCATAAAGCTTATATCCCTCTATGAATATTATTTTTATTTGTTAAATAATACATAGCCCCGAGATTGATTTTGATTTTAAACATGTTTTCAGCATTTTATTAAAGATATATGATAGTACATATATTTTTTCTTATTCACCAATTTTATTTTCATCTCAAATAGTTTCATAATTAACAGAAAATAGGTTAAGCTCTCGGAATGCATACAGCTTAAAGTTATCCCTCTAAAACCTTAACCCCGCTTAGTTTCACTGTGTATTGGGTGTGGTCCAAATCCAGGTAGTAAATACACTTGATAGTTGGAGTTGGTGTATCAGTTCTTAGTTAACTTTTAAACTTTACTTGAGCCTTACTTCTGTGTCATCATGTATCCAAAAAGTTGGGATAGCAAGTCAATGGTTGTTGGCAGACCTTTTCGTGTAAATAATAATGTATCGTGTCAAAATTGTTTAGTGTTGTGGGATATCAAATTTTTCAACAATTCAACAGGATTGTGCCCCAGGTGTGTTTCGACAAATAGTCGAAACTCACCCAGCCCAACCCCACGACTTCTCTCAGGAGATAAAACAAGATGTGATAGGTGCTCCCACACGGAAATAAAAAATACTAACTTTGGAATTGTAAGAAAAACGTGTAGAAGATGTGTACGGGTAAGACCAGAAAAGTATAGTAAATGTATGGGGTGTCGAAATTTTCGACCCAATTGTTGGAATCATTTATGTGTAGTATGCCGGCATCGTGCCGAATATCTGTGTGAAGTAACGGGTTATTTTTTTGATGATAGGGGTGATCATTTTCGTGATTGCTGGTGTCTACCCTTTGAGAAGAGAGTGCTTAGGGAGCAACTAAAAAATAGACAAACCCCACCATTACATGGATAATTAAAAAAATTGAAGTATTATGTAAGAACATAGTTTTAATATATAATAGTGTTTAATTTACATTCTAATTTTATTGAAAATAAACATTTTTGTCAAAATCAGTAAGTTAAACACTAAAGAGCATAGGAGGGAGTACAAAGCCATGCAACGTCATTCATTTATCACCCCCCACCCCATTATTTTAACTCCACCCACTCAATGTCAAATAACAAAAGAACGCAGGAGTGTAACTTAAACCATACTAGTGTATACGCTGTAGAGTAAAGAGGTGAAATGTATTCGTGCAATAACTGTAGTAAAAGCTTTACCAGAAACGATAATTTGAGACGTCATATCAGAGAGTCATGTCGGCGGGTGAGTGATACCGGTGAGCCCGCTGCAAAAAGGTGTAGAATGGAAGAACCATCAACATCGTCGGTGAAAAGATGTAGATTAACTACGGATGCTATAGGTGAATCATCAACAAAAAGGTGTAGATTGGATCTATTATCAACCCCGTCACCCTCAACAACTCCAACATCGAGTTTATTTACGTGTAATTGTTGCAATATACCGCTGAGAGCAAATGAGATTGCCTCTCATAGAAGAACATTGCAACATAGGACTAATTCATGTGTTGCCCTGTCTGACGGTGTGCAGGTTATTCGGCAAGCTTTCCAGTGTAGGATTGTGAGCTATCGAGTAAGGAGTGAGAACAGGCACACAGAATATTTGATATTTTTCAACGAAATTAAACAGAAAGTAATTAATTTATTACAAGAAGTGTTAAGAATACATAAAATAGTTAAAGTAAATATGGAGTTGTTTGGGAGATATATAATTCAAACTCAAGAAGTGTGGGATGTGAAGAGTTTCAACACATCTAATAAAATTATAGATGAATCCACGGACTTGGGGGCTGCAGTTGATATATTCACAGATCTAATGGTTTCCCAATCATCAGAATTTCAAGAAAGCGGGTCAGGTATGTAAATGTATATTGTTTCTATCTAAAAATTTTATGAATTTAATTTACATCAATTTAATTTATAAATTATCTTTCAGGTTGGGCTCTCCAGGAAATTATGTATGTGGAAGTGAATATTAATAAATATAGAGCTCTGGGTGGTTCATCATACATAAAACTCCCCAAATTCATCGAGGATAAACACGCAGTTATAAACATCAATAATCCAGACCAGTGCTGTTTTGTGTGGGCTGTGACTTCTGCATTGTTTCCTGCAAAAGGTAAGACATCTGAAATTTCTTCATATCCTCACTATTCAACAGTATTAAATATAACGAATATGGAGTTCCCTGTAAAATTACGCGATATATCCAAGTTTGAAGATATGAATAATATATCGATTAATGTTTATGGGTTGGAAAGTAGGTTTGAGGAAAATAAGGTGTTATTGGAAGTTGTTGGTCCTTTACGGTACTCACAACGAAAACTTGCGATACATGTAAATTTATTATTAATTACTGATAATTGTGGTAATAGTCACTACTGTTGGATAAAGAATTTATCCAGATTAACATCTAGTCAAGTTTCGGGGTATGAACACAAAAAATTTTTTTGTGATGGCTGTTTATTATATTTTAACACAGAACAACTACTCATATATCATCAACGAAATGATTGCAATCATGTGTGTACTGTCACGCCTAGTAAAAATACTCGTATCGATAAATATGGGAAAAGAGTGCCGGAAAATATACTAAAATTTGAAAATTTTGAAAAACAAATGAAAGTGCCTTTTGTCGTTTATGCTGATTTCGAGTCAATTTTAACACCTATAAATACATGTGAGCCGAATCCGAAAAGTTCATACACAAACAAATTTTTAGTCATGAACCTTATTCATTTGCTTATTTCATTAAATGTTCATACAACGACTCCTTTTCTAAATTTAATTTATATCGAGGAAAAGACGCCGCAAAAATGTTCACAACTCTGCTAGAAAAGGATTTAAAGGAAGTATATAAAAACCATTTGAATCCAATAGTTCCAATGCATCCTTTAACAGCAGAGGAGGAAGAAGATTTTTTAAAGGCTGTTGATTGTGGTATTTGCGGTAAACCATTTAAAGAGGATGATAAAAAAGTAAAGGATCATTGTCACCTAACCGGTAAAAAAAGATATGGTGCCGCGCATTCTATTTGTAATCTAAATTATAAAATACCGAACTTTATACCTGTTGTATTGCACAATAATGCCAATTATGATACACATCTTTTTATAAAAGAGCTATGCTCTGAAAAGGAAAAAGTGGATGTAATTGCACAAAGTAAAGAAAAATATATTTCATTTACCAAATATGTACATGTAGACGATTATGTTGATAAAAAGGGGGTTCCAAAGAAAAAATTTTTAAAGCTACGATTCATCGATAGTTTTAAATTTATGGCTACATCTTTGCAAACATTGGGGGAAAACCTAAACATTGATGAGTTTATAGTAACAAAAAAATGTTTTCCGGATGATGAGAAGTTTAATTTTATAAGAAAAAAAGGTGTTTTTCCATACACGTTTGTTGATAGCTTTGAGAAACTAAATTATGCATGTATACCTTCAAAAAATGAATTCTATGATTTTCTAAAGGAAGAAGATATATCCGATGCGGACTATGAAAGAGCTTGTACTGTGTGGGATTTGTTTAAATGTCAAAGTCTAGGGGAGTATTCGGACATATATTTGAAATCAGATGTACTTATTTTATGCGATGTATTTGAAAATTTTAGAAAAATTTGTTTGAATACATATCAACTAGATCCTGCTCAATATATAACTGCACCGGGGTTATCATGGGATGCTATGCTAAAGCTTACAAAAATAGAGTTGGAATTGTTAACTGATATCGATATGATTCATTTTTTGAAGAAAGGTATTCGGGGTGGGATAAGTATGTGTTCTGAAAGAAAACATATTGCAAACAATGTGTTTCTCCCCAATTATAACAGCGATGAACCATCATCCTTCATCGCATATCTTGACGCTACAAATCTATATGGCCACAGTATGAGTCAGTCATTACCAACAGATGAATTTTCTTGGTTATCTCAAGACGAAATAATAAATCTTGATATTATGAATATTTCCGATGATAACTACCAAGGATATATTCTGGAGGTAGATATGCAATACCCACAAAGCTTACATGATTTACACACCGATATACCCTTTTTAGCAGAAAATATTATACCGCCAACATCAAAATCAAAAATTAAAAAATTGATACCAAACTTGAATAATAAGGTTAACTATGTACTTCATTACAGAAACCTAAAGCAAGCGTTATCAAATGGTTTAATCTTAACAAAAATACATCGGGTGTTAAAATTTAATCAATCACCGTGCTTAAAAAAATATATAGATCTGAATACCGATATGAGAAATAAATCATCAAATAAGTTTGAAAAGGATTTTTATAAATTAATGAATAATGCTGTTTTTGGCAAAACTATGGAAAATGTGGATAAGAGGAAAGATATTAAATTGGTAAGTCATTGGGGGAAAAAGGGTAAAACTTTAGGAGCATGTGCGTTAATAGCTCGTCCTAATTTTAAAGCTTGTTCTATTTTCTCAGAAGATCTTGTAGCGATCCATATGGAAAAATTAAAAGTTATATATAACAAACCAATCTATCTAGGGTTTTGCATTTTAGATTTGTCAAAAACTGTATTGTATAACTTTTATTACAATGTAATTAAAAAGAAATATGCTCAAAATGCTTCGCTACTCTATACAGACACAGATTCTTTAGTGATTAAAATATACACGGATAATTTTTACAACTTTATGAAGGAAGATATTGATCAATTCGATACTTCAAATTATGAACACGGGAACAAGTTTGGTATCCCTGTTAATAACTCCCAGCTTGGTAGAATGAAAGATGAATTTCCTGGTGATCCAATTGTTAGTTTTTACGGTGTTGGCGCTAAATCGTATTATCTGCAATCTCTTAATAGTGAGTTAAAAAAAGCCAAAGGTGTTGTAAAAAATGTTATTAAGAAGCACTTAAATGTTGATGATTATAAAGGGCTTGTTGAACAAGGTGGTTGTATATTGAGGAAAATGAGTACCTTTAGATCAAAACTGCATAACATGTATACCGAACTACAAAATAAAGTTGCATTATCCCACCATGATGACAAGCGATTTATAATACCCAACACAGCTAAAACTTTGGCTTGGGGGCATAGCGATATACCTTTTTATCAACATAGTCCGGAAGAAAATATAAACTGTTTAATGTTGGCTTTAAGAGACATGGAAAATAACGATGTTGAAACGTTTAATGATTTAAGCAATTTAAATAATTTTACTAATAACGGCACTCCTAAAGAAAATATTGATATATTATTAGCAGCAATAGAGGAAGTAAACAGCGAGTTCGAAAGATAACTTATTAATGATATTGTAAACACATCACCACAATTATCGAATTTGTAATAGATCTGTTTCAAAACAACTTTGTGTGATTTATAGAATAATAAACTTGTAACTTACAACTTAATCTGTAAATAGAGAAATAATATTAATAATGATTATATGTTGTATATATATATATATACAACAACAATATGTCTTTAATTAGGTATAAATCTTTCGGCTGGATTTTTTTTCAATCAAAACCAAGTGTTTTGTGGTAAAATGTGATTTTTATCCTTAACGCGGCCAGACTAGCAATTCGTTGCAGTTTGGTTTACTATCCTTATGAAAATAAGGATTCATAGAGGTGATAGACAGAAATATTTTGTTTTAATATATATATATATTTGTGGATTCTGTTTCAAAACAAGTTTGTGTGATTTATAGAATAATAAACTTGTAACTCACAACTTAATTTGTAAATAGAGAAATAATGTTAATAATGATTATATGTTGTATATATATATATATATATATATATATTTGTGGATTCTGTTTCAAAACAAGTTTGTGTGATTTATAGAATAATAAGCTTGTAACTTACAACTTAATATGTAAATAGAGAAATAATATTAATAATGATTATATGTTGTATATATACATATATATTTGTGGATTATATAGTTATATGCTGAAAATGTTTATAAACATATGAAATTAAATGTGTTTTTACATGAAATTTTTCTTAATATAAACCCACATGATAAATCAAACCTATTCTGAAGAGACACATTTGAAGGTAATGGAAAGCAATACAAATTTCTACATAATATAGTTTATTTGATATACAGGAGAATGATCACATGTTATATAATAAATAAATCGTACAATGAAGAATTTTAGAATTTAAACAATATCACTACTACATATCCATGAATTGTCTGTGGTGGGTAAACCCAACCATTTTACGTAAAATCTATCACCTTTAGCATGTTTTACACGTCGCAAAATTTTTTCCACTAGAAATATATCAGGATGTTTGGTTTTTTGCAATTCATTTGTATAAAAACCACCTTTAATTGGTTGGCCGTTCATATCTTCGATGAGGTAGGTAGATGGATTTGTAATATTTACTTTAACTATTTTAAAAAGTTCGGTGCTCCAGTTAGGAGTGTATCCTTTTTCAAATACACCTTTATGTCTGCTTATTCGAACTATATCACCTACATGAAATTTAGATTTAGGTGCAATAGCGGGATGTTTGTAAACCATCAACTTTGTACGTGGTGTAACATCTACAGGTTTCATTCCAATGGTTCGGTGAAATGAGTTGTTATATTTTTGAGTTATTTGTGATAGAATATTTAACCACCTGTATTTTCCGCTAGCAGAAAATTCTTTATACAACCAATTTTTTAATGTTCGAATAACACGCTCCACAATTGCCGCTTTTTTCGTACTATACGTCGAATAGTGGTTGATGTGGTACTTTTTCATTAATTTTGAAAAAAATTTATTGTAAAATTCGGTTCCTTGATCTGTTTGTATGTTCTTTGGTGTATATTTTACACTCTCGAGAACGATTTTCATAGCTTTCAAAATTTCTTGAGCCGTTTTATTTTTAAGAGGATGTGTCCATACATACTTGGAATAACAATCTATTACTACAAAAATGTATCGATAGTTTCTATTTTCATTAGCATATGGCTGCATTTCAGCTAAATCGATTTGCCATAAATCACCATAACCTTTAATTATTGTCCTTCTTCTGCGAAAATTTCGCCGAGCAGAGCTATGCAATTCATTGACAACTTGTAATTTCACGCTACTAACCATATATTTTTCTTTCCTGAATCCTCCCCCAAAGTACTGGAAACAACTGTTATTTCAGGTATCTTATCCGCATGAGGTTCTGCAACACTCTGCTCTAGTTTAGCCACCCTAGCAACTAAAATATCTTGCTCCCTCTTAACTGCTTCAACTTTATCATCAATATTTCGACGCATCATTTCAATCATCTCGCTAACTCTTTCATGTACAAATTTGCTATATTCATTAAATTGTTTGTCCACATACTTGCACGTTACACCGTCTGCTGGATCTATGGGGTCACCAATATTTTGCAAACGCTTATGCTGGATGTCAAATTGTTTATCTGCGGTTAGTTCAAAACCCACACCTGGGGGGCCGCGTATGACTACACCACAGCTATCACTTCTTCTCCGTCCAAATTTATCGATGGTGTTCCTCATGATGCTTAGTTTCAACTGTGACTGAATGTTTTAGTAAGGGATACAATATATAACTTGTGGCTACAAAATTGTAGGAGTTTTATAGACTGTTCGTTAATAGATTATCTTTTCCTCCCTCAACTCTGAAATTATGCTTAATATTTCATTATCGTGCCCAGAATGTCCTGCCTGTTTTGAACTCAATAGTAGACGCAAACGCTCAACCAACTCCTTCGGTTTATTCCAATACACATAATCCACTGATTTGTTTCTATATATTTTACTAGTAGGTAGGCCCAAACCCTCTTTTTTGGAACGTGTCACTATTTTATAAGAAATTAAAGGCTTAATAATTTCACGATATTTTCGCGATTGTGATGTGTTTATACCTTTTCTATTATCATAATTCTTATATGGCGAATTTGTTAATTTCAATATCTCTCCATATGTGTGCCTGTTTGCTTCTTTAACCCCAGACTCATCTAGGACTGGTGGTAACCTTAGAAATATTAAATCGTATAACTCTTTGTTACCATCAAATGTTGCAAGTTTTGTTTTACCTCGCCAGAAAGTAATATTTTTACCAGAGAACCGTATTTCGGCATGTCCCATTTGCAACTTCCCCGAATTTGGGTCAATATATACTCCGTATATAGTGTCATATAAGGAGTTACCATCTTTTAAATTTTTAATATGTTTCATAACTGTGGTATGAATTTTCTCAGATTTGTCAGTGAATGAACTCGACGAGCTTGGAGTGGTTGTTAATGATGGTGGTGTATACATTGAGGATATTTCTAGAGGTGGTAAATTACTGTCAGAGCTTGATAAATCACTATCAGGGGTTGATTTAGTGCTACTGCTAACACGACTCACCGATGGACTTCTTGTAGTCATCACACGTGATAAATGTTGTGCAGGCATTGAATGAATTTGTGATTTAACCTCTTTTGTTGCAGATATTGCTTTTAATGGTTTCGTTATGGGCTCATAGATTTTCTCAAGCTCCAACCGACTCTCAACATTTCTATTTTTAATAGAGTTGAATTTCTTTCGAACAGCATCGGTCGCTTCCACTAATTTACGTTTTAAATCATTTTTATCGTCAAAGTTTTCACCACAACTATTAACTAATATCTTCATTTTCTTGCGATGTATACTCAACGTTATCTGTCAAACAATTAAACTAACAACATTATGAGCTACATATATATGTAACTATCAAACCCCTTTCGGTAACGTCCTCCCTGTAATTCTCTATCTTTATCAATAACTAAAAAACCATATTTCTCCTTCCAACATTCGGCACACATTTCTTGAAATTTTGGGAGGGTTACATCTGGTGCTACATGGTCATGAAATATATGTTGAAGATTTGTATCATCCTGTTTGAAGACCACTATAAAGTTAGCATTATCTCTCACCAATTGTTTGCTAACACGTGAATATGTTTGAGCGAGGTAAAAACAATCAATATTTTTATGGCGTCCATAACTAAAATATGATCTGATAACATCTTGTTTTTCACATATAACATCATCGAATATAAAAATTGAGTTTGGTTTAGCATCGGATGGATCCAGTATCTCAGCATTATTATTAAATGTGTAAAACCCCAAACCTTTAATCGGCATTAGTACATTGCGTAGATATTCATATTTGGGTTGATATAGTGACTTGGAGTACAAGTAAACGTTTTCAAAGCGGAGACCGTGTTGATGTGTGAGTAAAGAAATCATCACGTTTGTCTTACCGCAATTTGATGGTCCTATTATGAGCCCGCGAATAGTTGATGGAAGAAGCGATCCATGGCGGTGTTTATTACTACCAATTCCACACCCGACCCGTTCATCTAAATTATCAATTTGAAATATTTCTTTCTGTTTTACTATCCGCATTGTATGATGGTTCAAAACTATATAAAGACATGTGTTCAATGCACAAAGTCTTATTTAAATGTCGATCAGCGGACGAAACAGACATCAAACGTATAAATATTCAAAAACCGGTAGTGGTGTTATTAATTCATTGATAAATAAACTCCCTTTTGAATTACATTTACCAGGCGGTTATCAGTATTGTGGACCAGGTACTAAGTTACAAAAAAGACTAGCAAGAGGTGATAAAGGAATAAACGTTCTTGATTCCTTTTGCAAACTTCACGATATTGAATACGAAAAGAAAGATTTAAATACAAGGCATAAGGCAGATTACGAACTTGAACAGCGCGCTTGGGAACGCGTTAGGGCTAAGGATGCAAGTTTAAAAGAAAAAGCAGATGCCTGGTTGGTTACCACCATGATGAAAACAAAGCGTCGTCTTGGTATGGGGTACAAGTCACCATTAACCTCAAAAATCAAAAAGAGGAACAAGAGTATTAAGAAGAAGAATCGAATGGTTGCATTCAGAGGTGGTATTGTGCACCATGCACGTGCAGCATTACAGAAAGCTGGTGGTGAACACTTTATTACAAAAAATGTGAAAAAAGCAACTAATGTTGCACTTCGTGCAGCTCGGAAATCTTTGAAAACTGCAGGTGGTAAAAAGAAAATTCGCACGCCACGTATAATACCTATACCCAAAGTAGGTGGTGTTTTACCTCTATTACCTATTTTCGCGGGATTATCAGCTTTAGGGACTCTGGCTGGAGGTGCCGCCGGTATTGCAAAAGTTGTTCATGACGTAAAAAGTGGTAGACAACAATTGATTGAAGCACAACGGCATAATAAAAAAATGGAAGCTATTGCATTAGGCAAGAGTGGAAGCGGTATGTATGTAAAACCATATCGTAGCGGCTTAGGACTCTACCTCAAACCATATCATAAATCAAAAAACTAATGAGTACCCTCCCCCAAAGAGCTCTCACCAATATAGATCTTAAGAAATATGCTCTCAATATTTTCAATATACCATATTTTCGAGGGGTATTCATGCGTGATACTTTACCTAATTCCGGTCCACGTTACAACGAATCTGCCATTATTAATCTGGACAGTATTAGTGGTATTGGAACACATTGGGTAGCATATAAAAAGTATGGTGATGTGGTTAACTACTACGATAGTTTTGGTGACTTACCTCCACCTACAGAGCTTGTGCAATATTTGTATAGGGGGTTGAGGGGGTGTCGCAGAATCTTATATAATTGCGATCGTCAACAAAATTTCAACACAGTTTGGTGTGGTCATTTGTGTTTGAAGTTTCTTTCCTCAAAACAAAGTTTCTAAAATGAGTATGAGTCGTGAAAACATTAAGAAAATGGCAGATTCCTTGAAGGCATTCTCGAGATTACACAGTTTAGTAAAAATGAGTAAGGAAGAGCTTGCAAATATGCCGAAGGAGGTTATGATTGCCTGTGCAGCGGATGAAATTGTCAGAGTGTGGGACAAGTTGCCGGAACATCTGCAAAATGATGTTGACATATTAAAGTATCAATATTGCGTAGATCATTATAATAATGATAGCAAGGCATCATGTAATGATGTAAACGATGGACCAACACCGCGAAAAATATTCTGTTGTTACTGCAAAGTAGGAGACGTCAGTGTGGTGTCTGATAATAAGGTTGATATACCCACATCAACAACAAAAAGAATAATTCCAAGTTGTTGCCTTCAACAATAAAATATCATGTAAACAGATTTACGGTGTTAGTCATGTCACGAACATTCACCATATCGGGTCATTTGAGTGTATTGAGTGCAAACTTTTACCCACCCATCGAATTAGAAATTAATAGTTTTTATGGTTTGGGGCTACACGGTTTCTATTCTTACAACTCTATTTTAAATGTGGATGAAAGTAACAATATAATTGGTTACAAAGTTAAAAGTGAATCCCCCACAATATTTATAAAAATACCACCGGGAACCTATGAAATTGATGAGATTAATAAAGCGATTCAGAAAACCATAACTTTGAATATGATTGGTGACAGTAATAAATCAAATGTTGACCAGATATTCTATTTACGTGCAAACAATAATACATTAAAGTGTGAGATTCTTTCAAAATACGGCATAGACTTTACACATAAAAACTCTATAGCTAATCTTTTAGGGTTTCAAAACATATACTTAATGGAGAATGTTACACATGAATCAACTTCACCGGTTAACATCATGCGAGTCCGTATTGTACGTGTAGATTGCAACATTATATCAGGTGCCTACGTGAATGGTGAAGAAGCACACACTCTTTTTGAGTTTGATATAGATGTGGAACCCGGCTATAAGCTTTCAAAAGAACCTCAAAATATTATTTATATGCCTGTTACACCTGAAGGGCGACAGTTCATTGATAACATTACTCTTAACATTTTGGATGATAACGGTGCACTTGTAGATTTTCGTGGGGAAAAGATTATTGTAAAATTGGAATTAAAAAAATTGCAGTAGGATTATAAACAATGGGTTTTCGTTATAACCATCAACGACAGCTAAAATTACATCATCCTCCATATTGCAAATATGATATCGAAGATGTTAATAAAACATGTGGAAATAGTGATAACCGATTCATTTCACGTGTAAGTGTGAGGCCATCAAGACATAGATTGTCAGCTAAAGATCGAGCTTTTCTACAATCCATTGGGTTAAAATTGCAAAGAAATTAATAATGACTGTTATAAGTTCTAGTGAAATGTTGGAGGTATTTGATGAACCTGTGTTTGATCATTCCCTAGTTAGTTTACATGAACACACTTATAAACCATACGGTTCACCATATTATAAAAATTCGGATGAAATAAGAATACCTATTCATTTTCAAGATCTCATACTGGACATTACTGATAGTTATATCTACATAGAAGGTAAATTTATACCTAGTGCTGCCAACAAAACATGTCATCTCTCCAATAATGCTTTAGCATTTCTTTTCGATGAAATTCGCTATGAAATGGGTGGTGAACAAGTAGCGGTTGTTCGAAAACCTGGTGTAACAACCACAATGAAAACGATGGTTTCTTTTGGAGAGACACAATTGCGATCGCTATTAACATGTGGTTGGGGTCTTGAAGATGGTAAACAGGATATTTTTGATACTGCAAGTAACATATTTAGCGGCAGACTGCCGCTTAAATACTTGATAGGTTTTGCAGAGGATTATACAAAAGGAATTTTGAATGTAAAGCAAGAGTTAATTTTAATAATAGCTCGTTCATATAAAAATTGTTATATTGGTGAAGTAGATGCAGAGTTAGAAATCAACAAAATTGAGTGGAAGATTAGACATATTATACCTGAGGATAGGTATAAACTTAAACTTCTGAAAAGAATTGAGAAAGGTGGTGATAGTGCAAACGTTAAAATTGCATATCGTATGTGGGATCTTTATGAATTACCTACCTTGCGTGAAACATCGTCAGATGTATGTGCGATAAAAACCACAACCAGTCTGGAGAGACCTCGCTATGTTATTATCTGTTTTCAAAACACCACCAATTCCGACAATAGGGAAAACGATGTTACACAGTTTATACATGCTGGTGTTAATAATATTCGACTCTACCTAAACTCGGAAGTATTTCCATATGAGCGTTGGAATTTGGATTTTGATAAGAAATTATGTTTTCCAGCTTATCACGCTTATGAAAATTTCCAGCGAAGTTACTATGGTAAAGACATGAGTGAACCAATGATGCATTTTGGAGAATTTCTGAAAAATCCGATGTTTGTAATCGATTGCTCCCACCAAGCTGATGCCTTGAAATCATCCACTATAGACATTAAACTTGAGTTTGAAACGCGTAAAAATAAGTTCCCCAAAAATACTCGCGTATACGCACTTATATTACATGATACTTATCTAAGTTATAATGCATTAGACGGCTCTGTACGTAGCGGCATTACACATTTGTAACACAAATTATCATTATATTTTATTGTTTTAATTTTTCGATAATGGTGTAAAAATATTTTATATGTATATGAATGTATAATAAATCCACATGCAATTACTGAATAAATTATAAATTTTGTCAACCCTCACCTCCCACACCTTCTCTGCACAATTAAAGAAAATAAGTCATGAAATAAATACGATTTAATTAAAGAAATAAACAGAGTTACATAAAATAAGAGGTAGATTAGTATATAAAGAATTGAAGATTATAATTTAATTAACAGAATTAAATGCATAATATGTATTTACAACTACAAAAGTTTTTCTTTTTTCTTTTTTAGTCTCTCCAATATTTTTTTATTTTCTTCACATACATTTCGGGCACTATTAATCTCATCCGTTAACCTCTCCATCCTTTCCTTTAACATCTCCAGTTCAAATAGTTTTGTTTCATATTCCAGGTTTGATGATAAAACTCGTCTCTCCCACTCCTCACAATCATTAACAATGCTCGCACGCATATTCATAAATTTTTTATACACTTCTTGTTGGGAGTGTTGTGAAAAAATGTCTCCCACATCTGCTTCACCACTGGTAGATGCTGCTTTACGACTGGTAGATACTGCTTCACGACTGGTAGATGCTCCTTCGTTTACACCAAACACTATATCACCCACCTCAGATTTGTTCGATTTCTTCTTACTCATATTCTTTTTAGCAGCTTTTTTGACTTTAGGGTTTATCTTTTCCGAGTCATTCAAATTTTTAACAGCCTTTTTCTTCCACGGTTGCGTAATTTCAAAATCTGAATCATCATCGTCGTCAAATGGTAATTTTCTTTTATTCTTTTGTGCGGATTTAACACATTGTCTTGCAGGTGACGAGTTGACGATTGTGTTATCCTGAATCATTAAACAATCGATCGGCTTTTTAACAGTTGTGCTCACCTCTCCATCGAAAATATCTCCTATATCTGTGATATCTGTTTCACAACTGGTAGACGCTGCTTCATTTGCACCCAACGCCACATCACCTACCCCATATTTTGTCGATCTCTTCTTACTCACATTCTTTTTACCTCTTTTGACTTTAGGGCGTATCTTTTCAGAGTCACTCAAATTTTTAACAGCGTTTTTCTTCCACGGTTGTGTAGGTTCAAAATCTGAATCATCGTCATCGAATGATGATTTTATTTTATTTTTTAGGGCGGGTTTAACACATCGTCTTGTAGGTGATAAGTTAATCATTGCACAATCGATCGGCTTTTCAACAAATGTGTCCACCTCTCCATCGCTGATAGTTTCAAACAGGATGTCAGGGTTGCATTGTTGTGTAGTAACATCAACATCCACATCACCCAACATATCTTCAAAGTTTGGCAATACTACGGTAGCATTCAATGGTACGCTGTTGCCATCGTGTGATTCGGCTAAATTCCAAAGGATGGGAAACCGTAACGAATTTTCACCTGCTTCACTTGTAGCAGGTACCACAACCTGATTATTGTGCACGATAATAGCACTGGATGTATTTGAAGTTGCCATGTTCACGAACTTATTGTTACACAAAAACTTGGACACTGACTAGAACACTTAAGAAAACTTAAGAGAAATAATTCCTTCCTCCTACAACTGCTAGTTTTATATTTTTCCTCTGCCTACTCCCACTCCCATTGCTTATTTCTCATTGGATGTGCTTTAGGTAGTAAAATAGAAATAATGTTGAAGGCAATACCTTTCACATTTTGCTTATTTCTCATTGGTTGTTATTTGGGGGGCGTTCTAATGCTTATTAAATGTGGGATGGATTAGCACAAAATGAAAAATTACCTGTAGAATACATTATCAATTTCAGAATTACCCAGCAAATAAACATTAGCTAAATTATGACGCATTGAATATATCTTTGAAAATATTGATACAAAGGATTCTAATTATGACGGTATATTGTTTAACCCAACCACCTAGACATGTGACGTCATGTCTAGACAACCAGACATAGAAAATTGACTGTAGAATATATAACCAAAACTCGAGATTACCAAACAAATGAATGTAATTAAATAAGGTTTTAAAAATTACTTGTAATAATGCATTGTAAGAGTTTTTAAAATTAGTTGTAATAATGCATTGTCGGGGTAAATGACCTCGCAAGTCAATAACAAATGCGTGGCGGTATATTGTTTTAACCCAGCCACCTACACATGTGACGTCATGTCTAGACGTCTAGACAAAAGTGGTGGGGGGAGCCCGAGGACCGCTAAATATACTCTACTCCTGATCCAATTAATTGAGGCGAGGAGGTGCGATTATTGACTGAAACTGACCGTCGACGGTTAGATAAGTATGATTTAAAAAAAGTTAGGAGTAGGTAAAGAATGAGAGAACTAGAACCGCCTACCACAAAACCCCCCACCACAATGTCATTCGATGGATAGACTGGTGTTTTACCCCCTGTTGAGCTTGCATTAGCAGGTTTTTACTATACAGGTGAAAGTGACATTGTGCGATGTTTCTGGTGTAAGGTAGAAATTCATAGATGGATAATTGGTGACATGGCCATTAAAGATCATTTGAAATATAGTAAGAATTGCTTGTATGCGAAGTTAATCAAAGAAAAATTCGATTTAAATACTGTGAAGGAGAGTTCACTTGCAACAGCTGTAAAGTCTGGTATGATGAATTCATATCCCAATAAAATGGCAGTAGTTACTTACGAATCAACACCTGCTAGATGTTCTAAGAAAATTAATGGTGTTTTATACATTCTCTTAGTTTTAAATATAATAAGTAATATTTGTAGTACTTTGTATTAATATTTGTATCAGATATGCAAACTTTGCATACAGATAGTACAGAAATTATATTCATTAATACCATCGAAATAATATGTCTCGTACTTATTTGAATATATATTTGTAATATGACTGAATAAAAAAACTGAAACTTACTGTTGTCTTTTATTATTAGCAATCATGAATTTTAGTGACTTTATTTTAGAAGCTACTATAAAATTTAGAATTGTTTGGTTTTATCTGGACTATGTTGAAAATTAACTAATTTGATAGTATATCTTGTTATATTTCCCATGAATATCTGTGAATTTTAAAAAGTACTAAGTGAAATAAACTTTTATATTATACTGTTAATATGTAGTAATAAGAATTATTACTAGAAATATGAAATGACTATTAACATTATAATTATCAAATTGTTTACAGTTTTAAATTGGGTAATTAAATTATATTATTTCAAAATTAATTACCATATTAGTATTCTCACTGACAATATGTTATTGCCGAAATATTTTCGTGCAATACTTTAAAAAGTTGTTTGCATATTTATAAAATTTGTTATCAGATTATTTATTTATTTTACCAAATCATAATTTTCAGAAAGAAGTAGTTTAAATGAAAAGAAAATAGAGATAATAAAACATTTATTAGAAATATAAAGCATAAAAACATAAAAAAGGCGAAGTACAATGCACTAAAATTAATATTTACAATCTTATATCTATACTTACATGATAAAAACATATTTACAAACTTATATCTACACTTACATGTTACAAATATATTTACAGGAATAAAAAATTAATAAAAATCATGAAAATTAGAATCGCGTGGGCATTTCGCAGTCAGTAAAAGGGAAATGATCCGCGAAATACCCAATATTTGTAATTTCTTGATCTATTTTGGCTTCATCAGCGGTTAAGGAGGCTATCATTTTGTCAAACATTTTGCGCTGCTGCCTCAACTGCACAATTTTAGTAGCCACACTGTTTTTTGATATTTTTAGGAGCTTAATGTGTCTACCGCATTTCTCCTTGAGGCAGCCGCGCACATCATCTAGTAGAGCCTCCTTTTTAACTTGAAGCACTGCTATTTGCTTATTAACGTTTTCCTCCATGGTTGTGAGGTGCGCTGCCACATCAACTGAAAGCAACGCAGCGTCTTCAGCTTCCCTAATTGGCGTTGACATCGTGGTTGGTTCGAACCCTATGTATCTTGGACATGCCGATATCTCCAGCGCCCCCGTTGAAGATCCAGCCAGAACAGTTAACGCCGTTAGTCGCCGAACACGTTGCAGTCGTCGAAACCATTGCACTCACCGAAGACGTTGGAGTTGTAGCCGAGGACGCTGTAGTTGTTGTTATCGGCTTCAATTCAGAGAAACTTCCATCGAAAACCAGGATGCCGGACGCCACGGTGTCATCCAACCTAGCAGTGTTTACTTCCCTAACCACTTTTTCCTCAAAGGACATATCTTCATATAATTCACTGGCACTTTTCTTACAGCTAAGCCTACTTGGCTTCTTACTTGGGTAGCACATTTTATTGACGATTTTAGAATTCATTTTAGTTTAGTCTAGTTTAATACTTTGAAATAAACTGTGATGTTGCAGACTCGGGATTATCACTTTGAGACCTTCCAAGCGCTTCAACCTTGGTAACATCTGTTTCATAAACCAGTCTTCAAATGTAGCACTGTCGAACCAACCGCTACTAGTTCTGTTGTAATGGCAATTTTTTGGTCCATTTTCTGTCCATGTATCCCACATGTGTTCACTCTTATACACAACATAAGGAGGCATTAATTCCCCACTGGCGCTACCAGCAAACATGAGAGAAGTCGATGATTTTGTTGTGTTGCAAACGCGTTCTAAATATTTTGTCCCTCTACGACAGATTACTTGTTTCTGACCTGGGTCATCTCGCATATTAGTTTCATCGTAATTCCAAATATTCTCTGCAGGAACGTCTTTTATAACTTTTTCCAAATTCTGAAGGTATTCTTCTATAATTTCTTTGCTGACAGCAGCCCTCACTCTCTTAATGTTAGAGGAAAAACGCTTTGTCAGTTTAGGATGCCGTGCTATAAATAATTTTACCCAATCTGTCCCTGGCATATTATTTTTAAATTTAGAAACGTTTCTGCCACTCTTGAGCAAATAATTTTTAACGCAGAACCTTAAATCCAGTTCAGTAACAGGAAAACCGAACTCGGCAAGCTTTAATACATGGTTCTCGAAACCTTGTTCCTCTTGGGGAGTAAATACAGTAGGTCCTCCAATAATATTGCTGCATTTACCTTTTAATTTATTGATTATGGTGCTTCTTGGAATTCTATACTTAACTGCAGCTTGGCGCTGAGTGAGGCGCTTATTTCTGACATCGTCAAGACATTGTTCTAACGTTTCACGAGTATAGTCAACATACTGACGAGACCCGGCAATTCGTTGGTGTTTTCTAGCCATTGGGAACTGAAACAATGAATGAAAATAGGTACCAGTTTCAAATAACTTTCTTTTGGCAATTTAAACTAAACTGGGGTGTCATTGTTCCAGGACCAAAGTCACCCCATTTTAACCTTAAAAATGTACTTTTCTACTTATTTGTTAAATTCTGGCGATCTAATGCATTATTCATAAAAATAGATACTGAATCTCCAACAGCACGCCATGTGACATAAAATGTGTACTTACCGATTATTTGAGATGATTCTCTGCTGGTTTTTTCACCTAAAGTACAAAGCTATAACTTATGTCACAAAACTGCCAACTCAGAATGAATAAGTGCTGCCCCTAGTCAAACTTTTCTGAAACACTAAAAGATCTACCAGTGTGGCCAACATAGGTTATAGAACAGATGGAAACATACAGATTTAAACTGTGACGGTTAATAACGCGGGAAATAGAATATATTTAAAATTACCCAATATGGAACAATGTCAACCTATAGGACCAATTACACCCCCGGTGACGGTACTTATACACTATATTAAGGTAGGCTTACACTACACAATATATACGGAGCGGTACTCAAAGGGACATAGAAAATTAAAAATTTTGAAGATTGTATATGGTAAATTGGTATATGGAGAGTTTAGAGTGATAGACCTCAACGGTATTATTAAAATTTTTAAGGTGTAAGAAAGTGAGTGATTTGTTTGATTTATAGACTAAAATGCTTATATGTAACGTTAATGTTTATATTAACAGAGGGCAAGCTTCGACAAGTCCTCGACGGTATCATTGATAATTTTAAGGCACGACAATTTCAATGAAAAACTTTATGACACACACACAGCTATTTATAATAAGCACATGGGCGTACCTACTAATTTTTCTAGGGGGTAGGATTTGTCTTCAGATTTACGACCATCTTACATACTGAGCCATGTAAATAAAACAACAAGATATGGGTATAGTACATTTATTCAATAAATAAATATAAACATTTTTTTATCTAAATCATTTAGAACCTTAACTCTATTATAAAATAAACATTGACGAATGCAGTATGTATGAATATCACGTGGATATAAATCACTTAAATGTATTAGTACATGATAAGGAGGTAATTTATAATTAGATTCACTTAAAATATTATTAGTGACATTTAAAAAGTTATTATAAAAATTATCAAAATTTAAACTATGCAGTAAATCCATATGAGCCGATACAAGTTTATTAACATTAATGAGTTCTCGTACTGCAAATCCAGAGAAACGAAATGTGCAGGAACCATCAGCCACCATTAACGATTTATTATCAGTAAAAATTTTTTTATTAGTGTATAGTTAGAAAATTGAATTTCTTCATCTTTTTCTAATCTCACAGCAGCATCCTCAAAGTAATTCATGATAATTTGCTGAGCCGCCATGCTGAAATCAACATTTCATCCGCCACTGTGGCGCCCTCTGTTGGCGGGAAGCCTAAAAGTGGTGGGGGGAAAATTGGTCATAAATGACTAGAATGAACCTCCATAAGAAATAACATGGGATTTTGGTCCCGAATGCCTATAGTATTACTACTCGCGTGGTTGATAGTAGTAAGAATCAGTTCGGAATGGGGCGAGAAATGAGGAGCATGCATGCAAAAGTTAACGAATCCACTTCAATTAAATCTGCCCAAAACGTTATATTTTACCGTGGATTTCATTGTGAATGGAAATTAGACGTTTTTTTTTCTTAAAAAAATGGAAAAAATGTAAGAGATTATTCTCCAAATTTGAAAATTTTAATCAAAGTTATGCACGAGTTACTGGCACATTCAATATGGATTTGTTTGCCTTTGCATGAAACGCAAGGATTTGTATTGTTTTGATTGGTTAGGTTTGGGGATTTGTTCTCTTTTGACTAATACATCAAGAAAAGTAGTATTTTTAGCAAAAAATAAGTTCTTTACAATTTTTTTAACAACCAAATATTTTTTTTATTATAATATTATGAACATTAATAATATAACATGAAAGAAAATTATTTCAAATAAGAATATTAAATGTGACGTGCGGGATCTTCTTCACACAAACAGTCACATTCCTCACTTGATTCTGGTTCTGTATCTGCTTCGTTATCATTCTCGACGGGATCACCGTCATTATTATTGTCAATAATACCTTTGAACCAAGCCATCTCGGGATCTGCTCGTTAGTCATCATTAAATTCCGCCTTTAACAAAGTCTCGGCATTAGATACTTTTAGAGGAGGTAGCTGATGTACTAAAGGTAGATGTTCCAAGTTATAATTTTTTGTAGATTATTAGATTATGTAGATATTAAATTCATTACAGAATATTCTATAAAATGTCGTTGATGGCACTTTTGGACATTCAGTATCTGGTGGGCTACTTTTGTATATTTTGTACAGTTTGGATATTGATATATTGATATTCGGGTATGTTCTCTTAGACTTCATATGTCCATAATGGCTCTCTTGGCTTCCTAAACCAGTCAAAAATTTCCGTAGTTCTTTTTTACTATTTTGCAATCTGTGAGTTACTTGGTCACCCCCACGTGATTCTTTGGGAACACCTCCACGTTTCAAAATTTTTGCCACCTTTATGAGCCTACTTTTGCTTAACCGTGTAACAGACAAGAAAAACCCTTGGCACACCTTTCTGAATCCAACGACAAATGGACTTGCCATCTACAAGCATAATATTACTTATTACAAAATAAATAAAATAAAAATTATTTCACTTACGATGTATTCCACAGAAACTGTATGTTTTTTTTTTTTTTAGGATTCGAATTTGTTGGCCTTCTTCTCTTTGGAGTCACTGGAATTATGCGATGGCAAAGGACCCCGCACGGAACATATGGAAATTCGCCCCCGGTTAAAGTGTTTGATACTCGGGGATATTATCCAAATATCGATGTTGATCAAAAGTCTCTATGGGCTCAAGGTCGGAAATTGGACGGTTTTCCAGATATCGGGGGTGTAAAGGGGATGCTCATTTCTTGTGGGAAGTGGCCCCCGTTCCAGTAAAATTCGCTAGAATCAATATATGTCATTCCTCTCGACCTCCTGATCAAAAATTCTCAGGGGACAAGTATGGAAAATAAACAGTTTTCTAGATATGGGAGGTGCAAAGGGGGTGCTCATTTTGTATAGGAAGTGACCGCCAGTGAATTTCACTGGAATCGACATATGTTGTTCCTCTCGACCTCCTGATCAAAAGTTCTCATAGACACAAGGTCGGTAAATGCACAATTTTTTCGATATCGGGGGTTCAAAGTCGACTTTGCAACCCCCGATATCTGGAAAACTGTGCACGTACCGGTCTTGTGCCCATGAGAAATTTTGACCAGGAGGTCGAAAGGAACAACATATGTCGATTCCAGTGCATTTCACTGGGGGTCACTTCCTATAAAGGAAATGAACGCCCCGCTTTGCACCCCCCATATCTAGAAAACTGTCCATTTTTCAAACTTGTGCCCCTGAGAATTTTTATCAGGTCAAGATGAATAACATATGTCGATTCCAGCGAATTTTACTAGAGCGGGGGCCACTTCCCACAAGAAATGAGCATGGCCCTTTACACCCCCGATATCTGGAAAACCGTCCAATTTCCGACCTTGAGCCCATAGAGACTTTTGATCAACATCGATATTTGGATAATATCCCCGAGTATCAAACACTAACCGGGGGCGAATTTCCATATGTTCCGTGCGGGGTCCTTTAAATATCTTGTTTAATTTTGTCGGGTTCTTTATAAATTCTGTCCCTGCAGAAGTCTATTTCTGCTGCAGTCCCTTGTGTACATTTATACTGATATCGTTTCGCATTGTGCTTACATTTTTTTATGGGGAATGCCCCAAAATTGCGCTTTTTGTGTCTGTAATTCATTAAAAAAATCTCAAAAATATGATCGCACATAACCTGTAAAATAATATTACTTTTCGCAACGTTCTAAATCCCTTTTCGTAGGGTTCCGTTGTCTTTTTCGAGTTCCACTATTCTCCTCACCTACCGAGATATCATATTTATCCGTTATTTAGCAACAATTAATTATGGTCAGTAGTTACACCGAAAAACAATTAAACTACCCGAATTTCTAATACCGGAAACCTGTCAATTATTATTACCACAATAATACGGATTTACGATTCAAAAATTCACTGAACGGTTCTTTTTCTCTAAAACTATACAAATAACATAGACAGAGAACGGACGTATTTGTTATCGTATAGCAGTGTTCAGAAAAATCGTATCACAATTTTCTGCTATATACTCGCATCAGAAAGCATTCCAAAAACATTATTTATACTGCTAGATACAAGATGTCGCGATATCTAAAAGATGTAAATAGATTTGTTTTCATTTGCATGAATAAAATTCTCACGCACATATCTTGTTTGATGTCAATCAGGTGGAAGGACCAATAATATGGTTGTTGTAAATGAAAGTCAGCTGTCACTTTTAACATTTACTAATACACTAATAAATATCCATAGGTAAATACATAGAAACAACTAAATTGGAATTCTTAGAGCGTCGCTCTCTGAAATGTCTAGCAGTGGACTGTTCTTAGAGTACTTGATTACTGACTGTTTTTTAGCAGCGCCAGTTCGCAACACAAATTAGCGGGGTTGCCACGTAGGGCAATTATTCACAATTTCCAAATAGTCTACATAAATGCAAATAAATACAATTCTGTATCGTACATATCTACTACATGGATTTATTGCTTTTTGCTACAATTCACAACACTAATGATAGAGAAGAAATAATTTATGGATTTGTTACTCTTTAGTACTACAACTTGACCTTCCTGATGAATATGAATTGGTTTTCTTTTGGCTAACATTTCTAAATGTACGTTAAATAGATAACTGATTAGTACCTAATGCAATACTCAACTCATTTTAAGTTAAAAACGGATTTGTTCACGCATGCATGCTCCTGAAATATGTTTTAATGAAACAGGTAAATGCTGATCTACCTAAACGCCACTTGCGGCAAATATCGATAATTATGTTAATTGTTGCAGATTACCTTCTCACGGCTGAATTCGCTGTACATAATTTCAGATATAAAATAGAAAACTGTTTCGCGGCGTAAACTAACTAGTATTGCAGAAATCTAGCATACTCATTTTAAAGCAACTTTTCCGGTCGTAAGCGGGACACGTAATGAAGGAAACTATTATGAATTTTCATTGCATTTTGGTCATGAAAAGATCACTTCATTACACCCCTCTCTTTATATTGTCTGTAATTGTTTATTTGTGGCATATTCAGATTTTCTCTTACTTCGAAAAAAAAAAGAAAGTGCAATTATTGTTTTCTTCCTACCCCTATACCTGTCGGTGCGGCTTCTATATATACAAAAATGTCTAATCAAAATATATGTATCAAAGAATATATAAAAAAAATAAACAGTAATCGGTGGCAGTTCTTCCTTCAAATAAAAAAATTAAACGGTTGATTTGCTCCGGAATTAAACAAAAATACTGCTCCTTGGAAATCTTTCGAGTGGGATGTTCATCGGATCTCCTTCCCAAAAATAAATAACATACGGCAACGGCCTCTCCCCTGAAATATTGGATCCCTCTAGAAGTCGTATCCAGGATGGGTGCAGGGGAGAACAGCTGACACTTGCGTCCCGCGATGTCGGTGCCCCGTTGGGTGGTGGAACTGGTTGACTGCGTAGTCGGGTGCCTGCTCGCTCTCTTCTGGACTGGCTGGAACGGGTACGAGGTTGGGCCTTAGACATGGTTCCGAGGAGACCGCACCTGGAACAGAACATTCGGAGTGGTCGTTTGCAGGCGCGCCGGTCACCATGGTCGGGATAACCACGCCGCCAACATAACACCCACTGGTTTGCGGGTAAGTGGACGGGTGTTGTGGAGTTCTGCAGGGATTCCAGGGTCGGTGGCGTCATGGCAGATGGGGACGGTCGACTAGAGGCTAGACGCTTCGGCTCGGTCGGACGGGCCTCGTTTTGTGGCCCGTAAACGGCATCGGCACGTAGGGGGTCGAGGGCAAGGGCGGTCTCCCAGTCTTCTTCAAACTCCCTGCGTAACGCCTCTACGTATCCTGGAGATGCCTTTAGGTCGAGAGTAAAGTCGGTCATATCCATGTGCTAAACAGAACACAAACATCAAAACATAATAAGGCGGTGCTTACGGTTGCCGCTGCTTACTTTGGTATGGTAGTTGCGCTGCCTGTTGGGGAAATAAGAAAGAGAAGAATACGAAAAGACAGAAAATTATCGTAGATAGAAGGTTGCTGGAGGTCGATAGCTTAGCGGTATGCCTTCGTGGCCAGGTGTCGCCAAGCGGAAAATCGGTCGGTGTGGCACATGTCGACCATGCCGATTGCAGTGAATGGTCGAGACAAGTACAATCGCGGACTTCGACGGTATCGAAAAACTGGATCCGCAAATGGACGAGGGTTCTGGGGATTCCTGTCGGTTATTGTCGGAGCAGGACATCGCTGTGATAGCTGTGAATTGATGGAGTATCCGTAACAATTCTGCATCTTCCTGGTTTTCTTCTTCCTTTTTTCTTAGATTTTCTCTCCTGTGCTTTAGGGAAAGGACGTACTTGCTCTGGACTTAAAAAAGCTTTGGACTTAGATATTTGATTCACAACTTCTGAAGTCATAGGCGTTGATGAGGCACAGGGTTGATTCAGAATATCCGCATTTCCTAAAGATATAGTAGATTTATTATAAACTTCGGTAGATGCAGGTGCTGAGGATAGACTGGGTTGACCTTCAGTGTTAGTGTTCGGCCTATCAGTTACGTAGGAACTAAGAAACTCATATTCCCCAAATCTGTTCCTGTTTACGGGATAAATTCCAGATACATAGAAGCCAGACTGAGTGTTTTTGCTGTATTGTAATATTTTTTTAAAGGTCCGTATATTGACCTATTCAGAGGCTGTAGCTTATGACTCGTATGCGGCGGGAATGTTAACATAACCACTCCTGATGATTTTGCTAAATTTAACGCTTCGACCGAGATGTGACTCTTGTGGTTGCCTAGGATAAGGAGAGTCTTATTTTCAATACTTGAATGAGTGTGTTTTATAAAATGATGCAAATATTTTATAAAAATGGCACTGTTGGACCACCCACTTAAATTCGCACTGCCAATGCTTCCTATTGGAGCTCCTTTCAACATGTGTTCTTTAAAGAAAACACGCGGAAATAGGGGGTACGCAATTACCAATAGCGCTAATGCAACAGATCATTTTAATATTAAGACCCCGTTCTACTGATCTTACACTACCTGCTTGCTTTATGTTTTTAGTTGCAATAACTCGAACTGGGGTATGGACAGTGGATAGTCCAGTTTCGTCTACATTGTACATTCTTTCCGGAGTGAATTTGTACCTCTTCATTCGCTCATCCAGTTTGTCAAAAAATGTGTTTACATTTGTTTTGTTAAACGCAGTGGATCTTGCCAAACTAGTAGCTTGCGGCTTTCTTAGGGAAATAGTCTGATGTCTACGTAGGAAATACCTATACCACTCTTTGCCTGCTCTTTTGTTAGCATCCCACGACGAAGGGCACTTTATGTTATTGGCCATTGCATAATTATATGCTAGTTTTTTTAGTTCAACAGTTGAAAGTCCGTAGTGCATTTTTGAACATTCACTTAAATAACTAACCAATTCTGTTTCCCGATCTTTGGTAAATACTAACTTGACATCTTTCTGAGCACTATATACAAAAGCTTCATTTTTAGATGCTCTGTGTTTTTTGAGATGTCTACAAAGAGTTGATCTTGAAATTTTAAAATCGGCACTGGCTTGCCGCAAAGTGAGCCTTCTTGTAAAACAGCATTGGCTGCTTCTACTACATCATCAGGTACAGGTTTAGGCCTTTTTACATTTAGGTTGCTACGTGGCATCTGCAAAAATAAATAAAATTTTAAAATAAATAATATTCTTGTACTTTGGGACATGTCCCAAAGTATAATACAAGTGATGTTCCAAAGTACAAGCACAGCATTTCTACTATTGTTTTGTGTTTTCGTTTTGTAATTGAAAGCGAATAGTTAAAGTAATAGCCTTAATATATAGCGTAAAGTATGTACTAACATATGTAAATTTGAAAAATACAAAATAATTCCATTAGTTACAGTTATTGAGATGGATGTTTGAAGATGTATAAATTCTTTGGTATTCACAAACAACACAATGATGTCTGAGGAACAAACTAATGAACTTTTTAGGTTAATATTGCATGTGCAGCCATCTATAGTCGTTTCAAATGCTGGAGATTATATCTGATCACACAGTTCAGTTCAATTTTGCAGTGGAAAGGCATTACAGTTCCTGCAGATGTGGTTAGGATGAATTTTTTAAACCACTACTGGTTTATTCCTTATGAACGAACGTACCGAACATCTGCCAAGAAACGGAATTATCTGCTTATCAATTGAAAAAGATGTTTTTGGCTTCCTCTCAATCGGGCTACACTTATTTCTAACTAGATCTATCACTGGCTGAATTTTCCACAGTCTGATCTTCTTAGTGTCAGTATCTACGGCCAAATTATCCGCGATATGAAAGTTTCTGCATAACAAGTAAAATTTATAAAATAATTTTAGAAACACGAGGAAATTGGAATTTACTGCTCTAGTACTTATATATGAATTCGTGAAAGTTTTACACAACCCATAATAGCGTGTAAAACTTTTTTATTTCTTCTGAAGTAACATTCAAAGGTTTACCTATGTTTTATAAATAGTAAGCAGCTGCAATTGCGACTCTTATCTTAAAAATATCATCATTTAGATATCTTCGAAAATATTGCCAAGGAGTTGGTATTTCATTCCCATCTACATACATTTCCTCCTCTGGATCGTCTTTGCTGGCGAAAGTTTCATGTTTCCAACGAGGTTTTACATACCTAGCCAAAGGTACATTATCGTCAGTACTGTCGAAATTTCCAGCTTCACTGTCATCCAAAACACATCAGAATCTTCAGAATCACTGTTATTTTCTGGATTTTCCTCCTGATCTTCGTATGACAAGATATCTTCATCCAGATCATCAAACTCAGACCCAATTTTATCTAATGATTCAGACAGTTCATCAGGATTATTCTGTGCTCTTTTCAAATCAATAGTATTTCCTGTAAAAGAGAAAGAAAATTATTTAAAATTGGCAGTAATAATAATCAAGAGTTAGCTCCCAGCGTATCTGCTTCCAACGTCTCCAATAGTCTGCGGGCCTCGGAAGGCATTTCAGCATCAATGCACTTGGCCGTTCGACAATTTCAACTTCGTCTTCCAAGAAAGCATCATCAGGAGCTCACCCAGTGGCTTCCAGCACTTCGGAACGAGCACGGCCGACCTAGTTGTTTCCTCGACATTGACGACGTCCATCAGTCAACTAGGCCACTTGCCTCGTCGTGGTTACATGTGGCGGGATAAGGGTCGCAATCCGACTCACCAAGTGGACAGGATTTAGACCCCTGCCCCCCGTTCAGATACGCGAATCTTCGACTTGACACTGCGTAAATTCAGACTGATAAGTTTCTAAATTTTAGCTAGAGACTGGCACGTGGAGGGTTAGATTGCACGTCGACCTGTGTTCGACCTAACCTCCGCGAAGGACTGAGCTAGGGTGAATTTCGTGTACACTGCTTTTGGTACTGCAGTGTTCACACCAACATAGCAATCGCTGCTGTGGTAACAACATATTATATATGAACTCCACCTCGACGACGGAGTCGTCTCAGTTGGGCAAACGGGTATCTGCGGGTGCGATACAACCATTAACTATTTCGTGCCAACCCTATCGGGGATACAGCCGCACAGAGGGGCCAAATTACAATTTAGCTGGCCAAAAATATGTTTTCAGTTTATCTGGTAATTCCAGGTATACATTAGCTCATACTTGATTTAAATACAAAGTTACAAAGATAAGTTACAAGTATTATACTGGGCGAATCATAAGAATTTCCTAAATATTTAATATTTCCATTATTTTTTATCCTCATTTATTCATTTGAATATTAACCCTTTCAGGACGGATTTTTTAAATATTTAATAAAAGAACTTTTGCTTTGAAAATATTTAATTAAAACTGTTCTAAAGTACAAATAAGGTTATAAAAATACAAAAGGTAACTCTATAAGGGTAGGGGGTGGTGGTCACCGGAAGTCACCAGTAGTCAAATGGTCAGCACTATTTTCTGTGAAAAAGGCTGAAACAATTTCTTTTCTCATTCAGACATAAACCGACGTTGCATGTTGTACATTTCCATATTGTTCTATGGGGTTCCTTGGATGTGCTACATTGAGCACATCTAAGTGATGTTCCTCTGAGTGGCATATGTGAATTTTTATCATATCTTATTTCTAGCGGTACAACAGTTTTAAATTTGTTGATGGGTTTTTCATTACTTCTTCGACCACGTTTTGCTACTTCAGGATCTGCCCCAATTAACCCAGTTACAACAGCCAGTCGAAATTGTTTCAAAATCACGTGTTTGGGGTTTGGTGATCTCAGTTTGTATATTATATAACTATTTACTACAGTAGCGTCTAAAAAATACCAGAAAATTCGGTGCCACCATTTATGTGACTTTCGATTTATTTCGTAAATGGATTTCAACATGTCAAATTTGTCAACAGAGCCCATGTGTCTGTTGTAGTCATTTACCAAAGCCAGGCACGAAACATTTTCTCTTGAACCATCTTTTTTCTTTCTTGATGCTGTTTCTAAATCATTAGGGTTGTGAAAATTAGAGGCGAATAAAATGGCTTTCCTATCCTTCCACTTGAGAGCTACAATTCCATCTCTAGAAACTCTCCAATCTGATTCTCCACGCTTTAGTGATTTATCATCTCGAAAATCCGTGGGTAAATTTTTCCGTTTTTTCCTTGCTGTTCCACATGCATAAATTTTATCAGAAAGGAGATTTTTTAGCAGTTGCACAGAATTAAAATAATTATCAAAATATACTTTATGTGCTTTTCCTACTAGTGGCCTTGTAAGGTCTTTTATCACCCTCTCTCCTAAAGCCTGCTCAGCACCATCGGTTGTTTTTCCTGTGTATATTTGAAATTGACACATATAACCCGTTTGGTCACACCGTACCCACACCTTGTATCCCCTTTTGATAGGTTTCATGGGCATATATTGACGTAAACTCGATCTTCCATTGAACCTGATCATAGATTCGTCCCCGGATTGATGTTCATTTGGTTGAAATGAATTTTTGAAGCTTTCAGACAATTTGTTTAGAAGCGGTCTGACCTTGTAAAGTTTATCAAAATTCTGATGTCCTCGTTGAGGCTGGGTGGAATTGTCGCTCAGGTGCAGATTACTAAGTAGCCAACTAAAACGGTCCCGTGACATTGCCGAACTGATATAAGTATCCCTTAGTTCTATCCTTGAAGACCAATAGTCTCTGTAGCTGGGCAATGGCTTTATTCCCATTAGAAGATTTATTCCAAGAAAAACTTTTATTTCTAAAGCGGTGGTTGGAACAAATGATTTGTTAGGATTTTGTTGAACGTAATACAGGTTTGTGTGAAAAACAATCGTGTCAATCAAATCCTCTGTAAAGAGGTAAAGGAATACATCTGTAGGTGTTTCCAAGTCATCCGGCAAAACAGGACCTGTTTCTTGTACGAATGCATCGGGTACGGTGCAATATTTTGTATCATTTGTCCATACAGTGAAAAGTTTTGTCAATGGAATTTCATCTTCTGAAACCCAAGCATCCTCGATTATGTCCTTTTCATCTTCAGCCTTTTCCACTACTTCCTTGTCTTCATCTTGAGCCATTTCCTCTGCTTCCTCGTCTTCTAAAATTTCTATTTCCATTGCATTTATATCGAAAAGATTTTCCATTTCACTATCGCTTTCATCACCCTCATCAGATACTACGGATTCACAATCAGAGGGAATATCCGCAAATAACACATCAAAATCTTCTACTTGCAGGTTTTCCAAATCTCTATATGACCATTTGGATCGACCTAAAATATTAATTTACTTACTATATGCATATGCCTTGTGGTTATCTACGGAAACCACCAATTTAATCATGAATTATATGAGTGTTGTAAGTAAAATTGTGAAAAATATTTTATTGACTCTTTTTATAGTATTTTAGCAATATATTAAAGTATATACTTACGTGCCATTTCAAAATTTAATCACAGAAATCACAGAAAATGTACAGATCCGAACATAACCTAACTACGAGATATCTTGTACTGAGTTTATAGCGGATGCGCGTATTTTATTACATATGCAGAGTACAAAGGAATTCTTTGCAATGTAGGCAACACAATTTACAGTGCGGTTGCACTGCCTCACCAGTAGGAATTTAAAAGACGAATATAGTAAGTGTGGTTTCGGGGGGTAACCAGTTGTCCTGAAAGGGTTAAATGAAGTGGATGATAAATATAAGGAAATATTTATTTACAATTATGTTTATTTCTTTTAGAAAAACAGGCATTTTGTATGGGTATATATATTTATTCCACTAATAAGCTTATTTAAAATAATGTGATATTTGCAAAATACTACCAATTTTCATCTGAATCTTCAGTGTCAGACGTACTGTCACCTTCGGTATCTGTTTCTTCTTCATCCTCTGGAACCGATTCTTGCGTTATATGAGGTTCTTCTTAAAGGTTTAAAACTGATGTGCTTTACGCTGATCTCCTTTTGGTCAGTTTCCGTGATATGTTATTAGTGGATCCAATGATACCAGTAGATGATTGAAAATGTCCTGCATCGATTTTTGACGCGAAAATTTCCTTGAATGACCTTCCCTGTATTTTCGAATGTCCTTATTTCGTACTTCCTGCGCTTCTTCGCCAAGCTGTCCAATAGGAAGGATAGCTGACCTTATGACCAGAGCCATGTATTAATATTTTATGCACTGTTGTGGGCATCGGGCAAACATATAATTGTGCGGCTTCTCGGCAGTAGACTTGGAATTTGTCAACGTTAATTTTATAACCACTAGCAATTGCGTGTAAAATTAAATTTAAACTTATTTATTAATTGCACATCAATGCCTGTTATGCTTGATGATAGTTCAGCGTTTTTAAAAAAATTCGAGCTGTGTTGCCATCATTGCTGCTGCCAAATCCTGGTTTTGGCTTGTCTACTATCAAACACATTTTACTTTTAAATTCTGTTGAAATTTTCTTTTTAGTTTCAAGAACCACATTTTTGTCTTGTTCGCTTCTACTTTGCCATTTTATTAATGGTAACTTATATGCCAAGTGCAATAAACACTCAAATAAGCGGATCCAATCATGGTTTCCGAGAAATTTTGCGTTTTAAAAAGATGGTCCCTTAAACAGTCACATTTGTCGGAAATGCGTTTAGCACCAAACCCCAGTAATAAATTTACGAGGTCCATATTCGAAAATATAACGGATTGATCGCCAGACCCTGAAAAGAAAAAATACCACATAAGCAAAACGAAGAAAAAGCTACATTTTTATATTCTTACTATGCGTCTTGTTTCATCTCAGTCAAATATAATATATTTCGATACGTTGCGAAAACCATATTGACAATAATCACAGGTTTACAAAAAGAAAGTCTGGATCTGTGGTCAGACCATACGTTTCTTATGTAATTTTCGACGCTGAATTCGAAAGTTAGACATATTTGAGGTTATGTAGCTTTTAGATTTTTTTTCTCTCAAGAAACCATGTATGGGATCTTAAAGTACAAATCTTCCTCTTTAAGATGCCGTAGAGTTTGCTCAAATATCTTCTTTTTTTTCGCCGAGATGTCGAATTTTTAAAATGTCTGTTCATGTCGTATCTTTCCCAATAGACCATTTTAGGATGACGTCACGATAAGTCGGTTATTATACCTGAGGGGCAACCAAACTTTTTATTCCATTATAAGCAATAGAAGTAATCAAAGTTTTGCACGTGAAAGAAAAATAAAATGCCATCGTTTTGTGCGGTAGTAAAGTGTTCAAACAGGACAGAAAGAGACCAAGTGCGATTTTTTAGAATTCCTGCTGTTTTAAAAGGTCGAGGTGAAAAATTTGAGGCGTTATCAAAAGAACGGCGAGAATGTTGGGTTAGGTCTTTGAAACGAGGTGATTTAAGTGAAACCTTTCTTAAAAACGCTCGAATTTGTTCAAATCACTTTCTGACAGGTGAGTTATTTTGTAAACTATATATTACATGCTAAAATGTGTGCCACAAAACCATTAAATATACTTGAATCGTAGTGTGATCTTTAGCAAGTTACCTACAATTTAACGTGACATTTCTGATCTATGATTTAATGTTTTTTTTAGGGGAGCCCGCACAACTTGATGATAAAGATAATCCTGACTGGATTCCTACTCAAAATATGGGGTATGTGTCAATTAATACAAAAGATCAAGAAGCTGTATATTTAAAATTTGTCTTTATTGGTAGGTGAATGAAATATTTTATCTTACATATATCTTTTTAGGATGAACCATACACATCACAGGAAAATATAAAACCTTCTGCGACGGGGCCCTCAACGTCGATGGAGCATATCGAAGAAGAAAGTGACAATTGTGTAGCAGTGCAAAGTGATTTGGATATGGAACATATAAACAAAATTTTTAGTGATTTACATTTTGCTAATGAAAAAATCCATGGTTTACAGCAAAAATTAAGGGCAATGGATTTATCAGAAGAATCATTTTTGAATAACGATTCAAAAGCACTGTATTTTACTGGATTCCCAAAAGCTGATATGATGTTTTTGGTATTTAATAATGTAGCTTCCTCCTTTTCAACCAAAAGTATTTTGTCACCATTTAAACAATTCCTTTTAACGTTAATGAAGTTACGTCTTAATTTACCATTTAAATATTTATCTTATAGATTTTCTATATCTCCAGCAACTACATCTGATATATTTTATAAGTGTATAGATATACTTTATGCACGATATAATAGACTTATTTTCTGGCCAGATAAAGAAGTATTGCAAAAAAATATGCCAGAATGTTTTAAAGAAAACTTTGGCAGCCGAGTTGCTGCTATTATAGATTGCTTTGAAATATTTACTGAAACCCCATCAGGCTTATTAAATACAGCTCATTGTTGGTCTAATTACAAACACCACGAAACAGTTAAATTTTTAATTGGAATCACTCCTCACGGTACAATTTCATACATTTCTGAAGCATGGGGTGGGAGAACCAGTGATAAGTATTTGACTGAAAATTGTGGATTTTTAAATTTAATTTTACCTGGAGATTTAATATTAGCTGACAGAGGCTTTTTAATAAAAGATTCAGTAGAAACTTTAGGAGGTCGTCTAGAAATTCCAGCATTCACAAAGGGCAAGAGTCAGCTCCATCCTACTGACTTAGAGAGTACACGGAATATTGCTAATGTAAGAATTCACGTTGAGAGAATTATTGGTCTTCTTAGAAGGAAATATAAAATTTGTCAAGGACCCATTCCAATCAGCATGCTCTCTGTATCTAGAGATGGTTTAAGTGCCGTAGATAAGATTGTGATGGTATGTAGTGCCTTTATAAACCTATGTTCCTCCCAAGTTCCCATGGAATAGATATATTTTTTATGTAACTTTTCAGTCGCATAATGCTTAAGTATTAGGCTTGTATCGCAACGTCATTGTCTATATGCGATCGTGATGGGTTACCTGTTAAAGTTCATTTTCTGAGATTAGACAGTGCAGGTAAACAAACTTGAACATGTAACAGTCACATAGACAGTTGCTTTCCAGTTTACTGTTGGCTACGACCAAGACTGTACCGATGCAGCCTTGATCATAGCGAATAGTAAACCAGAAAGCAGCTGTCTATGTGATTGTCACACGTTCAGGTTTGTTAACCCGCACTCTCCAGTCTTAGTAAATGAACTGTGTATAAAGAAATAAAAGGCAAATGTACATTTAAATGTCAAATTTTGTGTATAAATACATCATATTTAATTTTCTATTACTTTATTATTATTGTAAATAAAGAATCAGATAGTTTAAACAAAGTGTTTTATTAATTTTTATTTCTAAGTTTTAAGACAATAATAAAATCAAACACCAATAGTTTTTTATTATTAGTTTATTATTTGTTTAATTTATTTATATAGAGTATACATTGAAATAAAGTAAATTTTTGTAAATAAATGTATCACCCAGTAAACACTTTTTGATACTTACATACTTAATAGTAAAATAAACTAATTACGTAATATTTATGTAATAAATATATAAAATAAAATACTCTTTATTTTAAAGTAACATTTATGTAATTCTGCGGCAAACTGGTAAATATTTTGTGACATTTACATAGCAATTATATAATATCGAAAAAACATATAAAGTAGTTATCCCAATCTTATGTAATAAATATATATATATATATATATATATATATATATATATATATATATATATTGTTCTATATTCTAATATCTATTTTATTTTTTATACGTTCGAAATTACTTTTTGAAAGTAAATTGAAATGATTTTATTGAGCGCCAAACAGTTTCTTAAAAGCTGTTAATATTATAGACTATAGAACACCATTAGCATGACCATCTACAATCTATAGAATGACTCTTACTCAGGGTCCAACGAAGTCGGTTCAATAAATGCTCATCGATCAAGATAACAATCTAAATAAATCAAACTCAGTATTGAACGAACAAAGTATTAATTTATTAACAAATTTGAACTTGGAATGTAATTAACAAATTTAAATAACAAAATCTAACTTAACTAAAATGATAAATATGGCCTTTATTTAAAATAAATATGTACCATGGATTTCTGATATAGTAAAGCTTTACCTTGTCTTTCTTTCGACTCGAGTAATGTTATATTATAACCTCTAACTGGTTATTATGATCCTTGAAATATTATGTCACTTGACTGACTTTTTAACCTCTCAAGGCTTCTTCTTCTTCTTCTTCTTTACTGGATTGACGTTTGTTTCTAACCTCCAATTTATTTTCAAGATTTTCTTGAAGTATTTCTATCACTTGCTTGACGTTTGAAATTTCTTCACCATATAAATTTGCTAACTGGATTAACAAATACTTCCCTCTTCTAAATCTGCTTTCCGGATAATCTACTTCTTAATACTTTTAAAGTTTACTCACTTTTATATTTAATATACTTTACAAATTTTTCTTGATATCAGTATATCTGGATTGTAACCTTCAACTTATTCACCACTTTTCTTTTATTTTCAATTTAATATTTATTGGTGGATGAATATTTTTCGCAGCTCGCTGTTCAGCGGTGTATGATCAACTGATTTGTTATTTTTAGTCGTTTCAATGGGTTAATTTCCAATATTTCAATTGTTTTTTTCTATTTTGATCTAATATTTCAAAATTTATTTTTAATTTAAAATTTAAACTATTCAGTTTTGTTTGTTCTTTACCTTAAGTGAATACTGTTTTTAATTCTTTATTTTTCCTGATAAGTTTCTTATTCTACTTTTCAGGATTAAGTGAATAATTATAATTACTCGAAATATATTGACATATTACATACACTTTCTTAAAATCTACTTATAACTACAATTAACAATTCCAATCTCAAATAAATACTAATTCATACATTTAGATGAATAGCAATGATAAACACAAAATGCTAGTAGTTAAAAACGTACTGCAGTTTCCATACTGACAGAATACTTATATTATAAACTAAAACAAGAAATTGATACGCCAACAAACATTTAACATCATACTATTAGTCCTTTCTTTCTGCATGATGTGAAATATCATTTACAAAACACCTTTCTGCAATGATATTTGAAAATATCTGAAAACTTAAAATGTCATTCAGTGTTTTGTAATATATGGACTTACTATTTCTAAAATAATTACGCTGCACTGCAACTACTGTTGATAGTCTTTCATTCAATATTCATTTTGTGTAGATTTACAGTGTTTCTACACAAAATATGATTTTCAGCCCTAAGTTTTGACATGCATGTCAGATTTTATAAAATTTACCTTTTTGTTTTCCAATTTCATTCTAAATCATTTTAAATGAGATTGTGATTCTCTATGAGTTCATGTTTTATCATATATTATTTAGAATAACCTTGTTAAACTAAATTAACTTCATTTTATGTTTATTTAAATATTTTGTTCGTATTCAATATCAAGTTTCATTCTCTGCATCCTACTCGCTGAGAATAAGTGAACTTGAATCAATTATATAAACCACAGATATTCCTGCTTCTGTATGATCCGTTAAAGTAAAACTGTTATGATTATTTCCTAAAATACATACAGATTTGTGAATTTTATTTATGATTTCAAACACGATACTTAGGTAGTGTTCCACAGTGTGGATACAGCATAAACCCCCTAAACTAATAGAATTTTGACATGTGAAAATTTTGTTAGTTTTAACAACATGATGTGACATTCACACTGTCAAAGTTTATTTACACTTTAAAAGTAATCTACTCAGGATCATTTGGATAACTTAAGAGTAATCTATCCTGGATCATATGGATAATTTATCCCCATGTGACAACTTCCCGGTAATGATTCTTCCTTATTATAGTTTAAAACATTTTCGTTTTCATTTAAAATATTGCCTACTTCAAGTTGTTGCGCATAGCCCTTTGCTATTGTAGGTTCATAATCAATTGAATTTTTGTATTTTTGAGACAAATTTTTAAAAATTTTATCATATCTGGAGTAACGACTTATCAGAAATGTTTCAGGCTTTTTATCATTATTTATTTGAACACATGTGGTTCCCACTATATGCTCACCGCAAAATTCATTATCATTATTGGACTCTATGCCATTTGATACATTAATTATTTCGGCATCATTGCCATTCAATTCATTAACTATTTCGGCACCTTTGCCATTTAATTCATTAACTATTTCGGCACATTTGCCATTTAATTCATTAACTATTTCGGCACATTTGCCATTTATTTCATTTACACTATAGAAAGGTATTCTTTCACCTTCTACTTTTAGGATTCTTTCTCCTAATACAATATTTGCCTTTTTTCCTGATAAGATGTTGTCTCCCAATATAACATCATTTTCTATACAGTCGCCTATTTTTTTACAATTATTACCTACATTTAAAACAACTTTATCTAAAAATCCTGATTTCTATTTCTATCATTTCCTTGTGCTGTTTCTATTTTATTTATATTAGAGTGCGTGTTTTCATCTACTCTATTTCCCCTTTGAATATTGATATTAGCCACTTGTGCATATGACTCATTATTTTTAACATAACCCCCTCTCTCTCTGCAATCATTATCATAATGACGTTTCTCAAAACCCTGCTTTTCATTCCTATAATTGTCATATTTATATTGACCATAACCTTGCCTTTCTCTTCTATCACTTTCATTCTTATTCTGATCATAACCCCACTTGTTATAATATCTACTATTATTTTCCCTATTCCGACTAGCCTTCCTATCAAAACTCTGATGATAATCATCTAATTCTCTTAAATAATCAATCAAATCATCTAACTTTGCAATTCTTTGGGTAATAATAACATTCTGGATATCCCCTGAAAAATGCCTAGCTAAATATCTGACCATTTCACTTTCTGTGAATTTTGGTTCTAGATGTCTAATATTGTATACTTTTCTAAGTACATAATTTTCCCTAGAAATACCTTTATTTTCTACATAGTTACCATTAAATAGGTCTTGTCTTATTTTCAACTGAGTGTAATCACTCCAATATTGTTTTAAGACTAGAGCTTCAAATTCCTCTATAGTCTCAAACCTGTCCATTATAACTGAGTACCAGATTTCCGCTTCTCCCTTTAACATGTCTTGTATGTTTGCTTTTAGGTTTGCATTTACGTGTTGTGTTTCCATGTGTTGTTTCAAACGTGAAATGAAAATTTTAGGATGTATGCGGTTATCTCCGTAAAAATAAAATGGTGTTTTGTTGCATGTGTAAGTATGTGTTGGTAATTGTGTTAATTGTGTGCGTGTGGTATCCTTCAACAACTTCGTGTTCTGTTCTATCTTGCTATCCTGTTCTTTTATTTTGCTATCTACTGCAGTCATTCCATCTTCAAACATAGTTACAACTTCCTCTCTTATTTCCTTTGCTGCCTCGTTTACCTTAATACCAATTTCTTCGTTGACTGACTCTCCCATTCGCTCCCATTTACTCTCCAAATTTTCAATTTTATTTCTTACTTCTTTATTGCTTTCTTCTATTTTTTTGTTAATGTTTTCTTCTAAAGTTTGATTATTATGTACCATCTGTGTATTTATGTTACCAATTTTTTCTTCTAGTCGTTGGTTATTTTGATTCATGTTTTCTTCGAGAGTTTGATTATTCTGTACCATCTGTGTATTTATGTTTGCAATTTTTTCTTCTAGTCGTTGGTTATTTTGATTCATGTTTTCTTCGAGAGTTTGATTATTCTGTACCATCTGTGTATTTATGTTTGCTTCCAAAGTTTGGTTATTTTGTACCATTTGTTCCTTCATTCCACCCATCATTTCCATGAGTTTCTGGAACATGTTTGTGTCTGGTTGTGTGTTTGTGTCACCAACTTGTGTTTGTGGAACTGTGGATGTACCTGGTGTAGTTTCTTCTTGATTCATTGTTGTCTTACCCGACTTTAACCTCATATAAATTATATTTGTTTTTAATTTGACAATGCCTTGTTGTCAAAACTATCAAAATAAGTTATTTGTTCTATTATCTTTCAAATGTATGCTTGAACTGATAAACTATTCTCAAGTTGTATTCGTTTAATCGCTTTCCTGATCGCTCCACGTTAACAAGCCATAAATGTTCTATATTCTAATATCTATTTTATTTTTTATACGTTCGAAATTACTTTTTGAAAGTAAATTGAAATGATTTTATTGAGCGCCAAACAGTTTCTTAAAAGCTGTTAATATTATAGACTATAGAACACCATTAGCATGACCATCTACAATCTATAGAATGACTCTTACTCAGGGTCCAACGAAGTCGGTTCAATAAATGCTCATCGATCAAGATAACAATCTAAATAAATCAAACTCAGTATTGAACGAACAAAGTATTAATTTATTAACAAATTTGAACTTGGAATGTAATTAACAAATTTAAATAACAAAATCTAACTTAACTAAAATGATAAATATGGCCTTTATTTAAAATAAATATGTACCATGGATTTCTGATATAGTAAAGCTTTACCTTGTCTTTCTTTCGACTCGAGTAATGTTATATTATAACCTCTAACTGGTTATTATGATCCTTGAAATATTATGTCACTTGACTGACTTTTTAACCTCTCAAGGCTTCTTCTTCTTCTTCTTCTTTACTGGATTGACGTTTGTTTCTAACCTCCAATTTATTTTCAAGATTTTCTTGAAGTATTTCTATCACTTGCTTGACGTTTGAAATTTCTTCACCATATAAATTTGCTAACTGGATTAACAAATACTTCCCTCTTCTAAATCTGCTTTCCGGATAATCTACTTCTTAATACTTTTAAAGTTTACTCACTTTTATATTTAATATACTTTACAAATTTTTCTTGATATCAGTATATCTGGATTGTAACCTTCAACTTATTCACCACTTTTCTTTTATTTTCAATTTAATATTTATTGGTGGATGAATATTTTTCGCAGCTCGCTGTTCAGCGGTGTATGATCAACTGATTTGTTATTTTTAGTCGTTTCAATGGGTTAATTTCCAATATTTCAATTGTTTTTTTCTATTTTGATCTAATATTTCAAAATTTATTTTTAATTTAAAATTTAAACTATTCAGTTTTGTTTGTTCTTTACCTTAAGTGAATACTGTTTTTAATTCTTTATTTTTCCTGATAAGTTTCTTATTCTACTTTTCAGGATTAAGTGAATAATTATAATTACTCGAAATATATTGACATATTACATACACTTTCTTAAAATCTACTTATAACTACAATTAACAATTCCAATCTCAAATAAATACTAATTCATACATTTAGATGAATAGCAATGATAAACACAAAATGCTAGTAGTTAAAAACGTACTGCAGTTTCCATACTGACAGAATACTTATATTATAAACTAAAACAAGAAATTGATACGCCAACAAACATTTAACATCATACTATTAGTCCTTTCTTTCTGCATGATGTGAAATATCATTTACAAAACACCTTTCTGCAATGATATTTGAAAATATCTGAAAACTTAAAATGTCATTCAGTGTTTTGTAATATATGGACTTACTATTTCTAAAATAATTACGCTGCACTGCAACTACTGTTGATAGTCTTTCATTCAATATTCATTTTGTGTAGATTTACAGTGTTTCTACACAAAATATGATTTTCAGCCCTAAGTTTTGACATGCATGTCAGATTTTATAAAATTTACCTTTTTGTTTTCCAATTTCATTCTAAATCATTTTAAATGAGATTGTGATTCTCTATGAGTTCATGTTTTATCATATATTATTTAGAATAACCTTGTTAAACTAAATTAACTTCATTTTATGTTTATTTAAATATTTTGTTCGTATTCAATATCAAGTTTCATTCTCTGCATCCTACTCGCTGAGAATAAGTGAACTTGAATCAATTATATAAACCACAGATATTCCTGCTTCTGTATGATCCGTTAAAGTAAAACTGTTATGATTATTTCCTAAAATACATACAGATTTGTGAATTTTATTTATGATTTCAAACACGATACTTAGGTAGTGTTCCACAGTGTGGATACAGCATAAACCCCCTAAACTAATAGAATTTTGACATGTGAAAATTTTGTTAGTTTTAACAACATGATGTGACATTCACACTGTCAAAGTTTATTTACACTTTAAAAGTAATCTACTCAGGATCATTTGGATAACTTAAGAGTAATCTATCCTGGATCATATGGATAATTTATCCCCATGTGACAACTTCCCGGTAATGATTCTTCCTTATTATAGTTTAAAACATTTTCGTTTTCATTTAAAATATTGCCTACTTCAAGTTGTTGCGCATAGCCCTTTGCTATTGTAGGTTCATAATCAATTGAATTTTTGTATTTTTGAGACAAATTTTTAAAAATTTTATCATATCTGGAGTAACGACTTATCAGAAATGTTTCAGGCTTTTTATCATTATTTATTTGAACACATGTGGTTCCCACTATATGCTCACCGCAAAATTCATTATCATTATTGGACTCTATGCCATTTGATACATTAATTATTTCGGCATCATTGCCATTCAATTCATTAACTATTTCGGCACCTTTGCCATTTAATTCATTAACTATTTCGGCACATTTGCCATTTAATTCATTAACTATTTCGGCACATTTGCCATTTATTTCATTTACACTATAGAAAGGTATTCTTTCACCTTCTACTTTTAGGATTCTTTCTCCTAATACAATATTTGCCTTTTTTCCTGATAAGATGTTGTCTCCCAATATAACATCATTTTCTATACAGTCGCCTATTTTTTTACAATTATTACCTACATTTAAAACAACTTTATCTAAAAATCCTGATTTCTATTTCTATCATTTCCTTGTGCTGTTTCTATTTTATTTATATTAGAGTGCGTGTTTTCATCTACTCTATTTCCCCTTTGAATATTGATATTAGCCACTTGTGCATATGACTCATTATTTTTAACATAACCCCCTCTCTCTCTGCAATCATTATCATAATGACGTTTCTCAAAACCCTGCTTTTCATTCCTATAATTGTCATATTTATATTGACCATAACCTTGCCTTTCTCTTCTATCACTTTCATTCTTATTCTGATCATAACCCCACTTGTTATAATATCTACTATTATTTTCCCTATTCCGACTAGCCTTCCTATCAAAACTCTGATGATAATCATCTAATTCTCTTAAATAATCAATCAAATCATCTAACTTTGCAATTCTTTGGGTAATAATAACATTCTGGATATCCCCTGAAAAATGCCTAGCTAAATATCTGACCATTTCACTTTCTGTGAATTTTGGTTCTAGATGTCTAATATTGTATACTTTTCTAAGTACATAATTTTCCCTAGAAATACCTTTATTTTCTACATAGTTACCATTAAATAGGTCTTGTCTTATTTTCAACTGAGTGTAATCACTCCAATATTGTTTTAAGACTAGAGCTTCAAATTCCTCTATAGTCTCAAACCTGTCCATTATAACTGAGTACCAGATTTCCGCTTCTCCCTTTAACATGTCTTGTATGTTTGCTTTTAGGTTTGCATTTACGTGTTGTGTTTCCATGTGTTGTTTCAAACGTGAAATGAAAATTTTAGGATGTATGCGGTTATCTCCGTAAAAATAAAATGGTGTTTTGTTGCATGTGTAAGTATGTGTTGGTAATTGTGTTAATTGTGTGCGTGTGGTATCCTTCAACAACTTCGTGTTCTGTTCTATCTTGCTATCCTGTTCTTTTATTTTGCTATCTACTGCAGTCATTCCATCTTCAAACATAGTTACAACTTCCTCTCTTATTTCCTTTGCTGCCTCGTTTACCTTAATACCAATTTCTTCGTTGACTGACTCTCCCATTCGCTCCCATTTACTCTCCAAATTTTCAATTTTATTTCTTACTTCTTTATTGCTTTCTTCTATTTTTTTGTTAATGTTTTCTTCTAAAGTTTGATTATTATGTACCATCTGTGTATTTATGTTACCAATTTTTTCTTCTAGTCGTTGGTTATTTTGATTCATGTTTTCTTCGAGAGTTTGATTATTCTGTACCATCTGTGTATTTATGTTTGCAATTTTTTCTTCTAGTCGTTGGTTATTTTGATTCATGTTTTCTTCGAGAGTTTGATTATTCTGTACCATCTGTGTATTTATGTTTGCTTCCAAAGTTTGGTTATTTTGTACCATTTGTTCCTTCATTCCACCCATCATTTCCATGAGTTTCTGGAACATGTTTGTGTCTGGTTGTGTGTTTGTGTCACCAACTTGTGTTTGTGGAACTGTGGATGTACCTGGTGTAGTTTCTTCTTGATTCATTGTTGTCTTACCCGACTTTAACCTCATATAAATTATATTTGTTTTTAATTTGACAATGCCTTGTTGTCAAAACTATCAAAATAAGTTATTTGTTCTATTATCTTTCAAATGTATGCTTGAACTGATAAACTATTCTCAAGTTGTATTCGTTTAATCGCTTTCCTGATCGCTCCACGTTAACAAGCCATAAATGTTCTATATTCTAATATCTATTTTATTTTTTATACGTTCGAAATTACTTTTTGAAAGTAAATTGAAATGATTTTATTGAGCGCCAAACAGTTTCTTAAAAGCTGTTAATATTATAGACTATAGAACACCATTAGCATGACCATCTACAATCTATAGAATGACTCTTACTCAGGGTCCAACGAAGTCGGTTCAATAAATGCTCATCGATCAAGATAACAATCTAAATAAATCAAACTCAGTATTGAACGAACAAAGTATTAATTTATTAACAAATTTGAACTTGGAATGTAATTAACAAATTTAAATAACAAAATCTAACTTAACTAAAATGATAAATATGGCCTTTATTTAAAATAAATATGTACCATGGATTTCTGATATAGTAAAGCTTTACCTTGTCTTTCTTTCGACTCGAGTAATGTTATATTATAACCTCTAACTGGTTATTATGATCCTTGAAATATTATGTCACTTGACTGACTTTTTAACCTCTCAAGGCTTCTTCTTCTTCTTCTTCTTTACTGGATTGACGTTTGTTTCTAACCTCCAATTTATTTTCAAGATTTTCTTGAAGTATTTCTATCACTTGCTTGACGTTTGAAATTTCTTCACCATATAAATTTGCTAACTGGATTAACAAATACTTCCCTCTTCTAAATCTGCTTTCCGGATAATCTACTTCTTAATACTTTTAAAGTTTACTCACTTTTATATTTAATATACTTTACAAATTTTTCTTGATATCAGTATATCTGGATTGTAACCTTCAACTTATTCACCACTTTTCTTTTATTTTCAATTTAATATTTATTGGTGGATGAATATTTTTCGCAGCTCGCTGTTCAGCGGTGTATGATCAACTGATTTGTTATTTTTAGTCGTTTCAATGGGTTAATTTCCAATATTTCAATTGTTTTTTTCTATTTTGATCTAATATTTCAAAATTTATTTTTAATTTAAAATTTAAACTATTCAGTTTTGTTTGTTCTTTACCTTAAGTGAATACTGTTTTTAATTCTTTATTTTTCCTGATAAGTTTCTTATTCTACTTTTCAGGATTAAGTGAATAATTATAATTACTCGAAATATATTGACATATTACATACACTTTCTTAAAATCTACTTATAACTACAATTAACAATTCCAATCTCAAATAAATACTAATTCATACATTTAGATGAATAGCAATGATAAACACAAAATGCTAGTAGTTAAAAACGTACTGCAGTTTCCATACTGACAGAATACTTATATTATAAACTAAAACAAGAAATTGATACGCCAACAAACATTTAACATCATACTATTAGTCCTTTCTTTCTGCATGATGTGAAATATCATTTACAAAACACCTTTCTGCAATGATATTTGAAAATATCTGAAAACTTAAAATGTCATTCAGTGTTTTGTAATATATGGACTTACTATTTCTAAAATAATTACGCTGCACTGCAACTACTGTTGATAGTCTTTCATTCAATATTCATTTTGTGTAGATTTACAGTGTTTCTACACAAAATATGATTTTCAGCCCTAAGTTTTGACATGCATGTCAGATTTTATAAAATTTACCTTTTTGTTTTCCAATTTCATTCTAAATCATTTTAAATGAGATTGTGATTCTCTATGAGTTCATGTTTTATCATATATTATTTAGAATAACCTTGTTAAACTAAATTAACTTCATTTTATGTTTATTTAAATATTTTGTTCGTATTCAATATCAAGTTTCATTCTCTGCATCCTACTCGCTGAGAATAAGTGAACTTGAATCAATTATATAAACCACAGATATTCCTGCTTCTGTATGATCCGTTAAAGTAAAACTGTTATGATTATTTCCTAAAATACATACAGATTTGTGAATTTTATTTATGATTTCAAACACGATACTTAGGTAGTGTTCCACAGTGTAGATACAGCAATATATATATATATATATTGACATGATATTTGCCACACGAACAGACAGACACTGTATAAATAATATCAACAAAAATAAATTAAAATTAAAAATTTTAAACATAATGCTATACGCGAATTAATTTATTATACTAGACACGAGTACTCGAGGCATGATGTATCGAGCAGACTCCAGAATGTAATTACAACTAAGCCTGAACTGTAAATGGGAACAGAGTAACAGGATTCAAGTATTTAGAATTATATGTGTATAATTGTAAGTTGTGAAAACATGATTTTAAACATTAATTGTATTTTACCTTATCATAATGGACTTTTAAATAAAGAAACGTGATTGTAAAAACGCCCATATACAGCCAGAACAGTACTGAAGCATCCATGGTGTCCAAAAACATTTTCTAGTTTCATCCTCTTGAAGACCCATGCAAAAGCTTAGCGACTGGGCTATAATAAAAATAAATTTTGTTAAAATATTTTGAATTAAGAACTTAAAGGCTACCTAGCTAGTGTAAACATGAACTTTTAATCATTTAAAAAGTAATTACATAATTAGAATACAAACACAATAGGTGTAATCCACTTTAAAAACAGTATTACCTAGATGTCAAAATAGAGACTCGTCTATTGAAAATATTACTACGAAAGCACATCGTAATAGCTTCAAATGGTATAAAATATGTAAAGACTCATGTAAACTATACTTACATTGTGTGTGCCCATAATTTAAAGGACTATTGTAAGGCCCACGATGCTATTTGAGAATGACCATAGCGTAGCTCAACGATTATTATAAAAACCATTATATAAATGAACTTTACCAATGAAATATATGGTTGCAGTGAAACAGGACTCACTATACTTCATTTACATTGCATTATGTTCCATTAAATTGTTCATCTAGGAGGTATGAGATGGTGTTGAAAAGTACCCGCTACCCCTAGAACACAAAATGTTATCTATATGAATTTAAAATGTTTGTAACAATGTTTATTGTGTGTATAATTAGTAATACAAAGCTCGTTTACAACCTGGAAACCAAACTTTGTATGTAAAATAGAATTTAAGAAAAATATTGTATAAATTTCAGCAATTTTGAAATTTCATTGATACTAAATAAAACATAGAGTGTGGCATATGGAAATGTTCAGAATTTAATGCAGATTAATAATTTAATAGTAAAATCCAGCTTTAGAACTCATACACAAAAATATGTGTAAATACAGAATTCAATAAAATAATTTTAATAATCAAGCAATCCAATCATGTCAAAAACGTCAAATTAGGCCAATTAAAAAGCTTGAATTTTTAAAACAGTCACCCATTAGAGTTCGTAGAGACAACATCTAGAATTGTTGATCCAGAAAATTATAACCTTAAAAAAAAAAATTTAAATAAACAAATAATAACCAAAAGTGCCAAGAAAGTTTAAGTAGAGCCGTTTGTACTCAAGTTTAAGAGTAGACAAATAATTTAAATGCATATTTAGCAAGAAGTGATAATTAATAATATACAATTTACAAAGTTCCTGAAATTTAAATTTTTAAATGTTTTGAGAAGGTAAACAAAATTATAATTGAAAGTATTTCATATGTTGTAAACATCCTAAGAGAAAAATTAAGTGCTACGAAAGGTAACAGTACCTACCTTTTAAAATAAAGTGTTTTCGGTATTAAAAATAAGTGTTTCGTCCAGTAAATTAATCAAGAAAGCAAAATTCATATCACAGGCCACTAAAGTGAAGCTCCAAACGTCAACGATTCGCCAGGGATCGCAGATAAGAAGTAAGACTGCCGGCAGCGCCACGAGTGCGAGTGAAATGTCGAACTAATCGAGCAGCGACAATAAACCCATGGTAAATATTTTCTTAAAAATTGCAATTTTCATAAATAAAAGGCCATATTAATTTTATTTTAGTAATTAGGTCATACAACGTGTGTATTTGTGTATTTTTTCAGTATAGGTTTCCAGGAAGGAGTTTTATAAATAAATATTTGTTTCTTGTTATTTTGAACTCTGGCTTTCATTTACCTTTACAGACTGTATGCACTAATGCTAATTTGAGCAAATTTGAACCGACTTGAGCCCTGGAGAGTCTGTCTGTCCAAATTAAGGGACTAGACATCATGCTACAAAGTTACTGTTTTGTGTAGTATAGTAAATTTGACATATTGCTGTGCAAGCGATTTGTCTGGCGCCCAAGAATATAATTATTTTCAAAACATTCACATGTATAACAAACACAAAATATCGTAACAAATGGCGCCCAACGCGGTGCCAGTTTTGTAATCTAGCATTATCAAAATCACAAATAAATAATTTGTCAGAATTATAAAATTTATAATATTTCAGGAAACAGAAAAGCCAGAGTTTGTGTTGATATAAGGTATACAGTGTGTCAGTCAAATAATAAGGGAATATTTGTTTATTTTTGGTATAAAATTTTTATTAGTACCACAACTGGTAATTGTCCATCGTAACATATGAAACTTAGGAAAGGTAAAGAAATAAGCATGGACCAAGAACAAGCATCGGCTGGTACATCAAACACACAATCAGAGGGGGATGCAAATACACAACCTGACATGTTCCGGAAACTAATGGACATGATGGCGGGCATGAATAAAACATTGGAAAATAATAGCCAGAAATTGGAAGAGAAACTAGAAGAAAACAATCAAAAACTAGAAGAAAATTTAAATAGAAGAATAGAAGAAAACAACAAAAATTTAGAAGAAAATTTAAATAAAAAGGCAGAAGAAAACATAAGAAGAATAGAAGAAAACAACAAAAATTTAGAAGAAAATTTAAATAAAAAGGCAGAAGAAAACAACAGAAATTTGGAAGAAAATTTAAATATAAAAGCAGAAGAAAACATGCGAAGAATGGAAGAAAATATTAGCAGGAAAATAGAAGAGAAAATGCGAAGAATGGAAGGAAGTCAAACCGAACTGCGAGATAAATTTGAAAGTCTTGAGAACAAATGGGAAAGAATTGGAGAATTGATGAGTGAAGAAATTAGAACAAAAACGAATGAAGTTACCCAGGAAATTAGACAAGAAGTCAGGGTAGAAGTAGAAAGTTTGATAGATGATGGTATAACAGAGATGGATAAGAGGATTAAGAAACATGGAGAGGAATATAATTCCAAATTAAAAGAACAGGAAAGTAAGATTGAAAAGAATACGCGGCTATTACAAGAAAGGAATCAAGGTCAAACATCAACACATACGTACACATGCTCGAAAACACCTTTCTATTTCTTTGGGGACAATAGAACACATCCCAAAATATTCATCACACGCTTACGACAACACATGGACACACTACCCAGCCATGTGAGTTTAAAGTCAAATATCCAAAACATGCTTAAGGGGGAAGCAGAATTGTGGTACCAGACGGTCGAGGACAAATTTTCGAATATTGACGAATTTGAAACCTTGGTACTCAAACAATATTGGGGCCAGTACACACAACAAAAAATAAGACAAAACCTTTTCAATGGTAAATTCAATGAAAAATTAGGAATAACTAGGGAGACTTACGTGTTGAGAAAAGTCTATAACATAAAGCACTTAGAACCTAAATTCACAGAGGGGGAAATAGTTAAATATCTTGCGAGACATTTCTCCAACGATATACAGAATGTTATAATCACCCAAAGGATTGTATTGTTGGATGATCTCATTGAATATTTGAGGGAGATCGATGATTATCGCCAAAATACTTATAATTATGATCAATCAAATCGCGACCAATTTAATCAGAATTTTAGATATAGGGGGAATAGTTCTAACTACTTTGATAAGAGAAACAATAATTATGAAACGAACAAAAATATGAGAAATAACGACAAAGGTACAGATGGGGCAAACGACAGGTTTAACAATTATTCTAATTATAATAATCGTAGGGAACAAAGGTCTCCAAATGCGACAAATTTTAACAGATATCGGGAATATGATAATTGCAGGGAAAATACAAACAATCAGGGAATAGATCGTAAACATGTAAGATGGGAAGGTGATAAACGAGATACGAGATCGTATGCTCAAGTGACAAATACAAGTATTAATAGGAATACGAGGGAAAAACAAAACTCTCAATCCGATTTTGATAAAATAGAAACGACTGCGCAAGTCAATGCTAGGGATAGACAGGATTTTTGAATAACCAAATTTTAAACGTAGCTCATAAGTATATGCATATAAAAGAGTTCATTGGACACGAGAATGGTAAAGAAATACAAAACGCAAAGATAAGCCAACTGCCAATAGTTCAAATTAAAATAAACAATCATGTTTTGCATGCTTTAGTTGATACAGGATCGCAAATTAGTCTGCTTGATAAGGATATTTATGACAAATACTTAAATCAAATTAAATGCATAAGGGTATCAAAGATAAAGTTGGTAAATGCCAACGGAAAAAAGTTCGCGGAATGTGACAAGGTGTTGAATAGTAATTTTGTAATCAATAATCAAACTTTTAAAGGGGATTTCGTAATTGTAGCAAACCTGAGTTATAATGTGATAATCGGAGAAGATATCTTATCAATTATAAGGGCAAAAATAGACTTGGGTGAGAAAATGTTGTTCGTCGAAGGTGAAAGTTCACCGATATATAATTTAAATAAATTGAAGGGCAAGGGTCCCGAGGGTAATAATTATTTAAAGGGCAAGAGTCCCTATATTGTTGAAGGCAAATGTGCCAATATGGAGTATTTAAATGGCAAAAAGCCAAATAATATGTATGAATGCTGCGGTAAACATACGATGGAAAGGTCCACGTATGAAATAAATACGAGTTTTATTAAGCCCAATGAATTAATGAGTTGTTTAACTGAGAAAAACAAAAAAGATGAAAGATTGCTACAAAAACATGATACCAAAATAAATAGTGAACCCTGTATAATAAAAGGTTACATGGATAAGTTTAAAATGGAAGAAAGTAAACATATTACAAATATTATAAACCCTATGCAGTTCAAACATAAGAATAAAACACAATGCAAACTAATCTATACTAACAATATAAATAATACAATCATTGTATCCTTAAATAATAAGAATTTAAATAACAAATTAAAATTGCAGCTAAGTAATATGCAACCAATTGTAAATGTGATGTTTATAGGGGGGGGCAGCAAAAGGCTACTTGAAATTAAAAAGAAACGCTGGAAGTCAAAAGGAAAAAAGCCAAATAATATGTATGATTACGGTAAGAATACGAGGGCATTAACCACGTACGTTATGAATACTGATTACATCGAATCTGATAAGTTAACCATAAATTGTCCGAATGAACATGAGAAAGTTGCACAAACTTTATTACAAAAATATGTTACATTAGTGAACTATGTACCTAGAGTAGCGAAAGACTACGTACAAAAAGATATAACGATAAAGGGGGGAGCTTTTAGTACAATTAAAAAGATTTTCTAATTCTTAAATATTATGAAGAGTTATTAACAGAACTAAACGATAAAAGGGAATGTTAATACCTAAAATGTATACCTTTTGAACTTTAAATAAATAAAATATTACTTATAGGCTAAATAAGCAGTTACATGTGGCAAACACACGTCATGTTGTGTAACTAACAAAAATTTTCATAAATTAAAATTTTATTATAGTTAAAGGGGGAAATATGACATGATATTTGCCACACGAACAGACAGACACTGTATAAATAATATCAACAAAAATAAATTAAAATTAAAAATTTTAAACATAATGCTATACGCGAATTAATTTATTATACTAGACACGAGTACTCGAGGCATGATGTATCGAGCAGACTCCAGAATGTAATTACAACTAAGCCTGAACTGTAAATGGGAACAGAGTAACAGGATTCAAGTATTTAGAATTATATGTGTATAATTGTAAGTTGTGAAAACATGATTTTAAACATTAATTGTATTTTACCTTATCATAATGGACTTTTAAATAAAGAAACGTGATTGTAAAAACGCCCATATACAGCCAGAACAGTACTGAAGCATCCATGGTGTCCAAAAACATTTTCTAGTTTCATCCTCTTGAAGACCCATGCAAAAGCTTAGCGACTGGGCTATAATAAAAATAAATTTTGTTAAAATATTTTGAATTAAGAACTTAAAGGCTACCTAGCTAGTGTAAACATGAACTTTTAATCATTTAAAAAGTAATTACATAATTAGAATACAAACACAATAGGTGTAATCCACTTTAAAAACAGTATTACCTAGATGTCAAAATAGAGACTCGTCTATTGAAAATATTACTACGAAAGCACATCATAATAGCTTCAAATGGTATAAAATATGTAAAGACTCATGTAAACTATACTTACATTGTGTGTGCCCATAATTTAAAGGACTATTGTAAGGCCCACGATGCTATTTGAGAATGACCATAGCGTAGCTCAACGATTATTATAAAAACCATTATATAAATGAACTTTACCAATGAAATATATGGTTGCAGTGAAACAGGACTCACTATACTTCATTTACATTGCATTATGTTCCATTAAATTGTTCATCTAGGAGGTATGAGATGGTGTTGAAAAGTACCCGCTACCCCTAGAACACAAAATGTTATCTATATGAATTTAAAATGTTTGTAACAATGTTTATTGTGTGTATAATTAGTAATACAAAGCTCGTTTACAACCTGGAAACCAAACTTTGTATGTAAAATAGAATTTAAGAAAAATATTGTATAAATTTCAGCAATTTTGAAATTTCATTGATACTAAATAAAACATAGAGTGTGGCATATGGAAATGTTCAGAATTTAATGCAGATTAATAATTTAATAGTAAAATCCAGCTTTAGAACTCATACACAAAAATATGTGTAAATACAGAATTCAATAAAATAATTTTAATAATCAAGCAATCCAATCATGTCAAAAACGTCAAATTAGGCCAATTAAAAAGCTTGAATTTTTAAAACAGTCACCCATTAGAGTTCGTAGAGACAACATCTAGAATTGTTGATCCAGAAAATTATAACCTTAAAAAAAAAAATTTAAATAAACAAATAATAACCAAAAGTGCCAAGAAAGTTTAAGTAGAGCCGTTTGTACTCAAGTTTAAGAGTAGACAAATAATTTAAATGCATATTTAGCAAGAAGTGATAATTAATAATATACAATTTACAAAGTTCCTGAAATTTAAATTTTTAAATGTTTTGAGAAGGTAAACAAAATTATAATTGAAAGTATTTCATATGTTGTAAACATCCTAAGAGAAAAATTAAGTGCTACGAAAGGTAACAGTACCTACCTTTTAAAATAAAGTGTTTTCGGTATTAAAAATAAGTGTTTCGTCCAGTAAATTAATCAAGAAAGCAAAATTCATATCACAGGCCACTAAAGTGAAGCTCCAAACGTCAACGATTCGCCAGGGATCGCAGATAAGAAGTAAGACTGCCGGCAGCGCCACGAGTGCGAGTGAAATGTCGAACTAATCGAGCAGCGACAATAAACCCATGGTAAATATTTTCTTAAAAATTGCAATTTTCATAAATAAAAGGCCATATTAATTTTATTTTAGTAATTAGGTCATACAACGTGTGTATTTGTGTATTTTTTCAGTATAGGTTTCCAGGAAGGAGTTTTATAAATAAATATTTGTTTCTTGTTATTTTGAACTCTGGCTTTCATTTACCTTTACAGACTGTATGCACTAATGCTAATTTGAGCAAATTTGAACCGACTTGAGCCCTGGAGAGTCTGTCTGTCCAAATTAAGGGACTAGACATCATGCTACAAAGTTACTGTTTTGTGTAGTATAGTAAATTTGACATATTGCTGTGCAAGCGATTTGTCTGGCGCCCAAGAATATAATTATTTTCAAAACATTCACATGTATAACAAACACAAAATATCGTAACAATATATATATATATATATATATATATATATATATATATTGTTACGATATTTTGTGTTTTGTTTAAAATGAATGTTTTGAAAATAATTATATTCCTGGGCGCCAGACAAATCGCTTTCACAGCAATATGTCAAATTTATTATACTACACAAAACAGTAACTTTGTAGCATGATGTCTAGTCCCTTAATTTGGACAGACAGACTCTCCAGGGCTCAAGTCGGTTCAAATTTGCTCAGGTTAGCATTGGTGCACACAGTCTGAAAAGGTAAATGAAAGCCAGAGTTCAAAATAACAAGAAACAAATATTTATTTATAAAACTCCTTCCTGGAAACCTATACTGGAAAAAATACACAAATACATACGTTGTATGACTTAATTACTAAAATAAAATTTATTTGGCCTTTTATTTATGAAAATTGCAATTTTTAAGAAAATATTTACCATGGATTTATTGTCGCTGCTCGATTAGTTCGACATTTCACTCGCGCTTGTGGCGCTGCCGGCAGTCTTACTTCTTCCTTATCTGCGATCCCTGGCGAATCGTTGACGTTTGGAGTTTCACCTTAGTGGCCTGTGATATGAATTCTGCTTTCTTGATTAATTTACTGGACGAAACACTTATTTTTAATACCGAAAACACTTTATTTTAAAAGGTAGGTACTGTTACCTTTCGTAGCACTTAATTTTTCTCTTAGGATGTTTACAACATATGAAATACTTTCAATTATAATTTTGTTTACCTTCTCAAAACATTTAAAAATTTAAATTTCAGGAACTTTGTAAATTGTATATTATTAATTATCACTTCTTGCTAGATGTGCATTTAAATTATTTGTCTACTCTTAACCTTGAGTACAAACGGCTCTACTTTAACTATCTTGGCACTTTTGGTTATTATTTGTTTATTTAAATTTTTTTAAGGTTATAATTTTCTGGATCAACAATTCTAGATGTTGTCTCTACGAACTCTAATGGGTGACTGTTTTAAAAATTCAAGCTTTTTAATTGGCCTAATTTGACGTTTTTGACATGATTAGATTGCTTGATTATTAAAATTATTTTATTGAATTCTGTATTTACACTTATTTTTGTGTAGGAGTTCTAAAGCTGGATTTTACTATTGAATTATTAATCTGCATTAAATTCTGAACATTTCCATATGCCACACTCTATGTTTAATTGAGTATCAATAAAATTTTCAAAATTGCTGAAATTTATACAATATTTGTCTTAAATTCTATTTTACATGCAAAGTTTGGTTTCCAGGTTGTAAACGAGCTTTGTATTACTAATTATACACACAATAAACATTGTTACAAACATTTTAAATTCATATAGATAACATTTTGTATTCTAGGGGTAGCGGGTACTTTTCAACACCATCTCATACCTCCTAGATGAACAAATTAATGGAACATAATGCAATGTAAATGAAGTATAGTGAGTCCTGTTTCACTGCAACCATATATTTCATTGGTAAAGTTCATTTATATAATGGTTTTCATAATAATCGTTGAGCTACGCTATGGTCATTTTCAAATAACATCGTGGGCCTTACAATAGTCCTTTAAATTATGGGCACACACAATGTAAGTATAGTTTACATGAGTCTTTACATATTTTATACCATTTGGAGCTATTACGATGTGCTTTAGTAGTAATATTTTCAATAGACGAGTCTCCATTTTGACATTTGGGTAATACTGTTTTTAAAGTGGATTACACCTATTGTGTTTGTATTCTAATTATATAATTACTTTTTAAATGATTAAAAGTTCATGTTTACACTAGCTAGGTAGCTTTTAAGTTCTTAATTCAAAATATTTTAACAAAATTTATTTTTATTATAGCCCAGTCGCTGAGCTTTTGCATGGGTCTTCAAGAAGATGAAACTAGAACATGTTTTTGGACACCATGGATGCTTCAGTACTATTCTGGCTGTATATGGGCGTTTTTACAATCACGTTTCTTTATTTAAAAGTCCATTATGATAAGGTAAAATACAATTAATGTTAAAATCATGTTTTCACAACTTACAATTATACACATATAATTCTAAATACTTGAATCCTGCTACTCTGTTCTCATTTACAGTTCAGGCTTAGTTGTAATTACTTTCTGGAGTCTGCTCGATACATCATGCCTCGAGTGCTCGTTTCTATAGTATAATAAATTAATTCGCATATAGCATTATGTTTAAATTTTTTAATTTTAATTTATTCTTTGTTGATATTATTTATACAGTGTCTGTCTGTTCGTGTGGCAAATATCATGTCATATTTCCCCCTTTAACTATAATAAAATTTTAATTTATGAAAATTTTTTGTTAGTTACACAACATGACGTGTGTTTGACACATGTAACTGCTTATTTAGCCTATAAGTAATATTTTATTTATTTAAAGTTCAAAAGGTACAAATTTTAGGTATTAACATTCCCCTTTATCCTTTAGTTCTGTTAATAACTCTCCATAATATTTAAGAATTAGAACATCTTTTTAATTGTACTAAATGCTCCCCCCTTATCGTTATATCTTTTTAATGTTATAATCTAACCTTGTTCATATGGGTACATCATTTCTATATGAAACTTCCCTCTTATTGTATCATCTCGCTCATCCATCAACTCATACGTATTCTCGTTAATTACTTTGTTAATTACATTAATGGTAAACGAGTATTCTTGTATCAACAAAGACCACCGATATATTCTGTTGTTTGCAAATTTTGTCTTCATTAGATAGCATAGTGCAGAATGGTCAGTCTCTATAATGAAATGATTTCCGGTTAAGAAGAACGATAGCTTGGAGATCGAATATACGATACTGACCATTTCTTTCTCACAAATTGAGTATCGCGTCTCATAGGGCTTAAGAATCCTAGAAATAAAACATATGGGAGTCTCTGTTCCCCCCTGCCATTGTGTTAACTCGGCGGCAATAATATTTTCGGACGCATCAGTGCGTAAAATGAATGGTATTGAGAAATCAGGACTGTGAAGCAGTAGATTGTCATGGAAGTTTTTCTTGATGGTTTGGAAAGCTTCTTCTCTCCTCTCATTCCATTCCCATTTTTCATTCTTTCTTAGTAACTCAATGAGCGGAACTTCCAATTCTGATAATCTAGGAATAAACTTTTTGTAGTAATTTAACATTCCTAACAAACCGCGCAACATTTTTAAATTGATAGGTCGAGGATAGTCTTTTATCTCTCGAACCCTCTCTTCACCTATGCTGATACCCTCCTGTTTTATTTTGTACCCCAAATATTTAACGTATGTGCGGAAAAATTCACACTTTTCTATGTTTAATTTCAACCCGGCTTTGTTTAATTCATCAAGAATTATGTCCAAATGTTCACAGTGTTTTTTATCTGTTTCAGAAAAAATTAGGATATCGTCGATGTAGTGGACACAGAAACTGTCATACTTATCTAGTATGTTCTGCATTGCCCTAACCAGTGCGGATGAAGCTGATTGCAATCCAAAAGGTACTACTTTGAATTGAAAGATATGGCCATCCACGCTGAAACCGGTGTATTTACAAGAGTCTGGACTTAATGGAATCAACCAGAACGAGTTTTTTAGATCTAACTTAGAAAATATGCTATTTTTACCAATTTTTGATAATAAAACGTCAATGGTCTGTGGCGCATCGAATTGAGATTTTGTAATACTGTTTAAATTCCTAGCATCTAAACACAGTCTAATAGTATCGTCTTTCTTTTTGACCACAACGATAGGATTAATAAAATTAGTTTTAGCAGGTTCAATGATGTTCGCATCTAACATATTATTCAGTTCTTTTTGTACCTTTTCCTTGTATTTGTAAGGAATAGGGTACGTTTTGCATTTGAAAGGTTTTTCTTCATCTACCTCTAACTTGTGCACGTAGCCTTTAGCTACTCTAGGTTCATAGTTCACTAATGTAATATATTTTTGTAATAAAGTTTGTGTAAATTTCTCATGTTCATTCGGACAATTTATGGTTAACTTATCAGATTCTATGTAATCAGTATTCATAACGTACGTGGTTAATGCCCCCGTATCCTTACCGTAATCATACATATTATTTGGCCTTTTGCCTTTTGATTTCCAGCGTTTCTTTTTAATTTCAAGTAGCCTTTTGCTGCCCCCCCCTATAAACATCACATTTACAATTGGTTGCATATTACTTAGCTGCAATTTTAATTTGTTATTTAAATTCTTATTATTTAAGGATACAATGATTGTATTATTTATATTGTTAGTATAGATTAGTTTGTATTGTGTTTTATTTTTTTGTTTGAACTGCATAGGGTTTATAATATTTGCAATATGTTTACTTTCTTCCATTTTAAACTTATCCATGTAACCTTTTATTATACAGGGTTCACTATTTATTCTGGTATCATGTTTTTGTAGCAATCTTTCATCTTTTTTGTTTTTCTCAGTTAAACAACTCATTAATTCATTGGGCTTAATAAAACTCGTATTTATTTCATACGTGGACCTTTCCATCGTATGTTTACCGCAGCATTTATACATATTATTTGGCTTTTTGCCATTTAAATACTCCATATTGGCACATTTGCCTTCAACAATATAGGGACTCTTGCCCTTTAAATAATTATTACCCTCGGGACCCTTGCCCTTCAATTTATTTAAATTATATATCGGTGAACTTTCACCTTCGACGAACAACATTTTCTCACCCAAGTCTATTTTTGCCCTTATAATTGATAAGATATCTTCCCCGATTATCACATCATAATTCAGGTTTGCTACAATTACGAAATCCCCTTTAAAAGTTTGATTATTGATTACAAAATTACTATTCAACACCTTGTCACATTCCGCGAACTTTTTTCCGTTGGCATTAACCAACTTTATCTTTGATACCCTTATGCATTTAATTTGATTTAAGTATTTGTTATAAATATCCTTATCAAGCAGACTAATTTGCGATCCTGTATCGACTAAAGCATGCAAAACATGATTGTTTATTTTAATTTGAACTATTGGCAGTTGGCTTATCTTTGCGTTTTGTATTTCGTTACCATTCTCGTGTCCAATGAACTCTTTTATATGCATATACTTATGAGCTACGTTTAAAATTTGGTTATTCAAAAATCCTGTCTATCCCTAGCATTGACTTGCGCAGTCGTTTCTATTTTATCAAAATCGGATTGAGAGTTTTGTTTTTCCCTTGTATTCCTATTAATATTTGTATTTGTCACTTGAGCATACGATCTCGTATCTCGTTTATCACCTTCCCATCTTACATGTTTACGATCTATCCCCTGATTGTTTATATTTTCCCTGGAATTATCATACTCCCGATATCTGTTGAAATTTGTCGCATTTGGAGACCTTTGTTCCCTACGATTATTATTATTAGAATAATTGTTAAACCTGTCGTTTGCCCCATCTGTACCTTTGTCATTATTTCTCATATTTTTGTTCGTTTCATAATTATTGTTTCTCTTATCAAAATAGTTAGAACTATTCCCCCTATATCTAAAATTCTGATTAAATTGGTCGCGATTTGATTGATCATAATTATAAGTATTTTGTCGATAATCATCGATCTCCCTCAAATATTCAATGAGATCATCTAACAATACAATCCTTTGGGTGATTATAACGTTCTGTATATCGTTGGAGAAATGTCTTGCAAGATATTTAACTATTTCCCCCTCTGTGAATTTAGGTTCTAAGTGCTTTATGTTATAGACTTTTCTCAACACGTAAGTCTCCCTAGTTATTCCTAATTTTTCATTGAATTTACCATTGAAAAGGTTTTGTCTTATTTTTTGTTGTGTGTACTGGCTCCAATATTGTTTGAGTACCAAGGTTTCAAATTCGTCAATATTCGAAAATTTGTCCTCGACCGTCTGGTACCACAATTCTGCTTTCCCCTTAAGCATGTTTTGGATATTTGACTTTAAACTTACATGGCTGGGTAGTGTATCCATGTGTTGTCGTAAGCGTGTGATGAATATTTTGGGATGTGTTCTATTGTCCCCAAAGAAATAGAAAGGTGTTTTCGAGCATGTGTACGTATGTGTTGATGTTTGACCTTGATTCCTTTCTTGTAATAGCCGCGTATTCTTTTCAATCTTACTTTCCTGTTCTTTTAATTTGGAATTGTATTCCTCTCCATGTTTCTTAATCCTCTTATCCATCTCTGTCATACCATCATCTATCAAACTTTCTACCTCTACCCTCACTTCTTGTCTAATTTCCTGGGTGACTTCATTCGTTTTTGTTCTAATTTCTTCACTCATCATTTCTCCAATTCTTTCCCATTTGTTCTCAAGACTTTCAATCTTATCTCGTAGTTCAGTTTGACTTTCTTCCATTCTTCGCATTTTGTCCTCTATTTTCCTGCTAATATTTTCTTCTAATTTTTGATGGTTTTCTTCCATTCTTTGTATGTTTTCTTCTGCCTTTTTATTTAAATTTTCTTCCAAATTTCTGTTGTTTTCTTCTGCCTTTTTGTTTAAATTTTCTTCTAAATTTTTGTTGTTTTCTTCTATTCTTCTATTTAAATTTTCTTCTAGTTTTTGATTGTTTTCTTCTGCCTTTTTATTGTTTTCTTCCAGTTTCTCTTCCAATTTCTGGCTATTATTTTCCAATGTTTTATTCATGCCTGCCATCATGTCCATTAGTTTCCGGAACATATCAGGTTGTGTATTTGCATCCCCCTCTGATTGTGTGTTTGATGTACCAGCCGATGCTTGTTCTTGGTCCATGCTTATTTCTTTACCTTTCCTAAGTTTCATATATTGCAATAGACAATTACCAGTTGTGGTACTAATAAAAATTTTATACCAAAAATAAACAAATATTCCCTTATTATTTGACTGACACACTGTATACCTTATATCAACACAAACTCTGGCTTTTCTGTTTCCTGAAATATTATAAATTTTATAATTCTGACAAATTATTTATTTGTGATTTTGATAATGCTAGATTACAAAACTGGCACCGCGTTGGGCGACATTTGTTACGATATTTTGTGTTTTGTTTAAAATGAATGTTTTGAAAATAATTATATTCCTGGGCGCCAGACAAATCGCTTTCACAGCAATATGTCAAATTTATTATACTACACAAAACAGTAACTTTGTAGCATGATGTCTAGTCCCTTAATTTGGACAGACAGACTCTCCAGGGCTCAAGTCGGTTCAAATTTGCTCAGGTTAGCATTGGTGCACACAGTCTGAAAAGGTAAATGAAAGCCAGAGTTCAAAATAACAAGAAACAAATATTTATTTATAAAACTCCTTCCTGGAAACCTATACTGGAAAAAATACACAAATACATACGTTGTATGACTTAATTACTAAAATAAAATTTATTTGGCCTTTTATTTATGAAAATTGCAATTTTTAAGAAAATATTTACCATGGATTTATTGTCGCTGCTCGATTAGTTCGACATTTCACTCGCGCTTGTGGCGCTGCCGGCAGTCTTACTTCTTCCTTATCTGCGATCCCTGGCGAATCGTTGACGTTTGGAGTTTCACCTTAGTGGCCTGTGATATGAATTCTGCTTTCTTGATTAATTTACTGGACGAAACACTTATTTTTAATACCGAAAACACTTTATTTTAAAAGGTAGGTACTGTTACCTTTCGTAGCACTTAATTTTTCTCTTAGGATGTTTACAACATATGAAATACTTTCAATTATAATTTTGTTTACCTTCTCAAAACATTTAAAAATTTAAATTTCAGGAACTTTGTAAATTGTATATTATTAATTATCACTTCTTGCTAGATGTGCATTTAAATTATTTGTCTACTCTTAACCTTGAGTACAAACGGCTCTACTTTAACTATCTTGGCACTTTTGGTTATTATTTGTTTATTTAAATTTTTTTAAGGTTATAATTTTCTGGATCAACAATTCTAGATGTTGTCTCTACGAACTCTAATGGGTGACTGTTTTAAAAATTCAAGCTTTTTAATTGGCCTAATTTGACGTTTTTGACATGATTAGATTGCTTGATTATTAAAATTATTTTATTGAATTCTGTATTTACACTTATTTTTGTGTAGGAGTTCTAAAGCTGGATTTTACTATTGAATTATTAATCTGCATTAAATTCTGAACATTTCCATATGCCACACTCTATGTTTAATTGAGTATCAATAAAATTTTCAAAATTGCTGAAATTTATACAATATTTGTCTTAAATTCTATTTTACATGCAAAGTTTGGTTTCCAGGTTGTAAACGAGCTTTGTATTACTAATTATACACACAATAAACATTGTTACAAACATTTTAAATTCATATAGATAACATTTTGTATTCTAGGGGTAGCGGGTACTTTTCAACACCATCTCATACCTCCTAGATGAACAAATTAATGGAACATAATGCAATGTAAATGAAGTATAGTGAGTCCTGTTTCACTGCAACCATATATTTCATTGGTAAAGTTCATTTATATAATGGTTTTCATAATAATCGTTGAGCTACGCTATGGTCATTTTCAAATAACATCGTGGGCCTTACAATAGTCCTTTAAATTATGGGCACACACAATGTAAGTATAGTTTACATGAGTCTTTACATATTTTATACCATTTGGAGCTATTACGATGTGCTTTAGTAGTAATATTTTCAATAGACGAGTCTCCATTTTGACATTTGGGTAATACTGTTTTTAAAGTGGATTACACCTATTGTGTTTGTATTCTAATTATATAATTACTTTTTAAATGATTAAAAGTTCATGTTTACACTAGCTAGGTAGCTTTTAAGTTCTTAATTCAAAATATTTTAACAAAATTTATTTTTATTATAGCCCAGTCGCTGAGCTTTTGCATGGGTCTTCAAGAAGATGAAACTAGAACATGTTTTTGGACACCATGGATGCTTCAGTACTATTCTGGCTGTATATGGGCGTTTTTACAATCACGTTTCTTTATTTAAAAGTCCATTATGATAAGGTAAAATACAATTAATGTTAAAATCATGTTTTCACAACTTACAATTATACACATATAATTCTAAATACTTGAATCCTGCTACTCTGTTCTCATTTACAGTTCAGGCTTAGTTGTAATTACTTTCTGGAGTCTGCTCGATACATCATGCCTCGAGTGCTCGTTTCTATAGTATAATAAATTAATTCGCATATAGCATTATGTTTAAATTTTTTAATTTTAATTTATTCTTTGTTGATATTATTTATACAGTGTCTGTCTGTTCGTGTGGCAAATATCATGTCAATATATATATATATATATATATATATATATATATAACAAAGCACTTCATGTTATGTGTTATACAATGTTTTTATTGACATAGATTCGATATACGATATTTCTGTAGCAAAAATACATGTATCAATTCTACAATAATTTATTACATGAAATTTCAAATAATTTAATAAACAGTAAAACTCAGCTTTGGATATACAAATAAAAAATATTAAAACTAACACAAATTCAAATGATAAAAGAGTACAATAGCTCTAATAAATTAAAACTTTTATGTTTTAAATAAACTATAATTGTTCCCTAAAAGTTGTAAATCATTATCATTAAATAATTTCAAGACCAAGTACTACTACTCATGTCATCTTTAAACCAAAAAAGAGCTGGCCAAGTGAGTAATAACTAAATTATATTTTTTTAGTTATTTAAAAAAAGAAAGAAATCGTACAAATAACATCAAATCCACATTTATAAGCAGTTTGCACAAAACCAGACGTTTTCTGGGGTAGTAATAATTCCTACACATTCAAAATGATACCACTCAATTTGACACTCGTCGTTGTCACATTTTATCATTTGTCGGCCATCATCTGGTTTTTTGCAAATGCACCAAGTTTCAACACAACCTAAACCAAGTTTACTTGTAAAAAATCTTGACAATAATTCAGGCTTTACGACATATTTAAAAAATTCAAAGGCTTTTTTCATATTATCATTAACAAATTTCTCATTATACTCGATCCTTTCAATCATTAATATATCTTTGGACCAAATAACAAAATCACAAAATTTTAATTTAGTGACAAACATTTGTAGTTGCACCTGGAAAAAATATGTATGATTTTTATCAAGGTAATATGTTCCATTATTATTGCTTTTTAAGCATGAATATTTTCCTTGGACATAGTTTTCCAAGGTTAAACCTTGCAACACATATGGACATTTAATCTCCACACATCCCGAACCACAACATTGACAAATAACGATAGCATCAGGTGAAGCGCCAAACTCTGGATGTTCGAACGAAATATAAAATCCCACATTTTTTATTGATAGGTATTCGTGATGTTTTTCTACCACACTCCTATATTCTTCCAATGCTTTCTTCTCATTCACTAACCCATATGTGGTTTGTTTAGAAGAAAACATCATTTTTTTTGGATAACAAATACCCTTTAATAGAGAAAGAGGTGGATTATTTATCCGGGCTCTACATGCAGCCTTAAACTTTGAGGCAGTAATTCTACCAGCTCTATATTTAAACCATACATTGCTTTTTGCTTGCTCTCTGGTTATTATTTCTACTTGTTGAATTTCTTCCTCACTACAGGAGATTAAAAGTGAATTAGAAATTTTAAGGACCTCGTCATATGGTTTTTCCACCAAGTCCTCATTGAAAAGGGCTTCCAGAGTATTCGGCAAAGGTCTTGCAGACTTCATCATCTGCGATGCAAATGGCTCATAAACCCTTGCGATGGCTGGGGTGATTCCCATGTTCATAATATCTTGTATGAGTCCTTGTAGTTCATCGTCCCCTAGTGGCGGTGGTAATGTAGCAGGTGGTGGTACTACTTGCCTCCCTTTTTTGGCCCATTCCATGTCACGTATACGAAGCATTTCGGCACCTTTTGCTGAAGGAATTGGCCAACGAGCAAGACTTTCAGTGCATGACAATTCTGCACTACCCGTGGGGCTGCTAGTTGGACGTGCTTCCAAATAAAAAAGTATTGCCGCCACATGACTGCAAACCTCGCCCAAACCTGCCATGCAAGTACAATGTGCACTAGATACTGCTCCATCTGGTAATAAAATAAGCCACAATTGAAGCGACTTCTCTCTCATTTTTTGAGAATGCTTAACCTGAAATAGAAAACTATTATTTCTATTATTAATAGTTAGCAACTAACAATAGGTGCTTTCTTTCTACCGATAATCTTAGCTAATCTAAGTAGTTTTACGTGCAAGCTGTGTCACACAAATATTTCACTCACCATCCAGGCGTGACTATACTTAGCTTAGCTCAGATTGTCAGTAGAAAGAAAGCACCTAATTATATAATAATTTAGTATGAGAGATAAGGTCTATTTTGAGTGTAAAAAAAGCTTAGGAGAAAGGTAAAGAAATCACTTTCTGGCAGAGCCTATTTTGACTACCTATACAGTACCTACATAAACATAATTAACATTTTATCACTGAAACCTAGCATTTTATTATTTAAATGTAAAACTTACCTTGCCCATAACAATGAATGCATTTGAGTTTATCTTTCTTGCACAAACCCCTTGTACAAATCCAGCCTCATAATATTTATATGCTTGCAAGGATTTGTAAGCTTTTAACTGCTGGCCTGTGTAGAAGCTGTGAGTCAACACTAAATAATTTACCATATCAATTACAGATACACGAGGTAAAATAGACAAATCTGCAGAAATGTCTCCAGTTTCCATTCTAAGGGTGTATGGGTCAATATTGTCTATTATTTCTATTTTCTTATCATACCGACACTTTACATCACCCATAAGGGTTAAATAATATTCACTGCGTAACATTATTACAAAAACACACAAAGTTTCTCAAGAAAAACTAGAAAAAAATATATAAAACCACGCAAACTGCTTCAATCCTAATGATAAACAATGAAAGAATGAAGGTTTGGTTGCCCCTCAGGCAATATGGCCGACCTGTCAAAACCACGTGACCTAAAATGGTCTATACATTTAATTAGTACAGAAACCTTATGGTCATAATGTAAATTGCAATATCTCGGCAAAAAAAAATAAGGATATTTGAGCAAACTCTACGGTATTTTAAAGGTGAAGACTTGTACTTTAAGATCCCACACATGGTTTCTCGAGAAACAAAATTCTCAAAGCTACATAACCTCAAATATGTCCAACTATTAGGTTAGAATATCTCAAAATCCTGACGTGATAGAGCAAAACTAAAAACAGATTCGAATTCAGCGTCGAAAAATACATAAGAAACGTATGGTCTGTCCCCAGATCCAGAAAACTTTTTTCTTTTGGTAAATCTGTGTAATTTATATTTTGAGCTTAAGCCTCATGTGTCAAAATAAAAATAAAGGTGTATAATAAAATTGCATTTTAGTTTTTACTAGAAGCCAATTCAATAGTTTCTATCAACAACTTGATGCGTAGATGCACATCGGAGTAGTCCATTTGTCGCTCAGTATTTTCTAATGTCTATAATATTGACTATTTGAACATTTGAACAATTTTTTTTACGTAGGTCCTAAATTGAACACCATATATATTGCTGCATTTTCGTATATTGCTAGTATAATTCTAATCCACTTTAATATAAAACACTACGTATTTAAAATAAACAGCTTAGAAGATATGAGCACTTATCCAAAAACTCGTATGTAGGATGTTCCGTTAAAAAAAAATATAAGTTTCTATCATCCTATATAAATGTCGCTTATTTAAAAATATATTTTCTATAGCCCTATAATCTATATGAGACCAAGTCAATATCTAATTTAAATATTCAATATTTTGAGCGCTAAAAATTATTACGTTGAGAGTAGGCCACCCTGTATAATAAATTTTGAGAACACACTGCCATAATCTTGGCAGAAAGTGCAATCTTCCAATTACATTCTTAATTAACTGAAGATTTGCAGTTCTCCCTCGCCTAATAAAAGTTTGAATTATTATTCACGAATTTAAATGCATTTTCAAAAATAAAATTACGCAAATAAGCGCAAATTTTTATCGTTTCGCCAGCAAATCCTAGTCACATACAATATGTTAAAAAATATATGGCCATTTAATTTAGCTTAATACCGAACTAAAATTTAATACTAAAGTCTGCTTTTTCCTCGAAAGAATCTAAGTTTCAACAGAATTTTTTAACAAAAATACTGAATTATTCTAAAATGTATTAAGTGATCTTAAGAGTACTTACCACCAGGTATAGAATCCATGTTAAGTTCACTCGTAAATAACAAAAAATCGTTTCCATATGAATTATTTAAAACAAGCACAAAATTAAACACCTCTTGCACTTGCATCCAAGTTTAAACTGATGCTCTAGGAGTATGTTTTGCGTTTTAAACCTTAGGAAGGGTCATTCCAGGTAGGTACATGCTTTACAGATAAGCATAATTGAAATCATATTACAGGCAAGATCGTAAAATCATGTTTGGCCAGCTAAATTGTAATTTGGCCCCTCTGTGCGCTGCTTAGACTCGCCGATGGGGCTAGTTTTGGGCTCTCCGGGGCCCAGAGCCGTGGACATAGCGGCCGGTTGTTTTTATGCACGCGAACGGCAAGTAAAACGGTGCATCAGTGCAAGCGGTCCATTTGTTCCCTGTGATTTACAAAACGCGACCGCCATTCTTCTGGTGGTCGTTATTGGGCACCTCTCTTTCCAATCCATTTCCCAGAAAATATTTCATCCTGCCATTGCCTCACGAGAGCGTAATGAGGAGAAGCTCCATCTTGTTGGAAATGCAAATTGTGCTGCATAACGTTTCGGCCTTCATCAGTCTGGTTTTCTAGCGACTGAGTGATTAGTGGATTTTCTACATTTTCTAAAAATTCTAAATAATGGTCTCTAGTCATATTTTGATCAATGTAGATATAGACCCGATTATCTCGTCCCCCAGAATACCTGCCCATATATTGATCTTCCCGGGACACTGTATGGTCCTTCCGAAACACATGTGGATTCTCATTGTAACAATACCTAACTAGAAGTTTTTAGCTGATACTAGATCTCCCCCCCACCACTTTTTGTGACGTCATGACTTCGGTCTTGAACGTGGATGCCGCCGCGTGACCTTGAACTGTAGCTGGCGCCTCCTCTTGAATTTGGGTTGCACTTAATCTTGAAGGGTACGTTTGTAAGTCAAGGGTAGAATGTTTTGAGCAGTAGCAGAAAGTTCCTATAAAATAATGAGGCGTCGTGACCTTGGTCGTTGGTGGCATAATGTGACTTTGAGCTGTAGACGCTAGCTTGAACCATTCCACTTGACCTCGAAAAGTACGTTTGTAATTCAAGGGTCGAATGTTTCGTGGCGTAGCAGAACGTTGCTATAAGAATGCGTGTGGAGTTAGGAATTTAGTCTTTGGATTGTTATTTCTTTGTTGGTATGTTCAGTAAATTTATCCAGATTTTCTCTGGTGATACATAAATGCCACGGTTCTATTCCTGATTTTATTTGCCCTGACTCATTTTTATTTCCAGGTAAATGCAAAACGAAATTTCTTTTTAGTGTACTACGAATTGAAACTCCTTTCACGTCTTACCATTTGAAACCAGTTTTTACCTTTATCTTCGTCCGCCAGCTGTATTTGTGCCGACGACACATCGTTTTCAGAATCAGAGGAATCCTGAGTGAATTGGAATAGGTTTCTGAGTGAACTGGAAATTATAGAGTCGTCTTCATTTTCAGACTCTTCGTCCTCATCAGGGTCTTCATCTCTAGAATCTGGTACAATGACATCCTCATCACTGTCGTCCTGAGAACCGTCATTCTGGGATTCAGAATCAAAGACAATACGATTTAGTTCAATTATATCATCAGGAATATCAGGATTTGTGAAGTTAAAATACTTTTTGGAGAAGCCATTATGTGTGATCAAGAAAGTAAATAAATTAAAAAACATAATAAATAAGTAAAACTAATATACTTACATGCAAAACAAATAGTCTTATTCTGCTACACTGGGGCACACCTGTACCAAAGTATCAAATACCTCCAAGATGAAAAACGCACCACTATCACGAATCTCACACATGAACTGACGCATAGTGTAGTGAAACTACTCAAGAGCCCACGACCGCAACTCCATATACTTCCAATTGGCGGTACTTTCAAATGAGGCTGGGGTACACCCGTACTCCTAGTAGCATTTCAGGGTTAAACTAATGAGACTAAGGATGGGGTGAGGAGTAGTGGGAGTTAGTGGGGTGAATTCCTCTACGTGAGCGTCAGTGACGCTACCAAGCTCTTTTCGTCTTTAGCTTTCTGGAGAGTAGACGTGTCGAAAATTTAAAAATTCCTTGTGAGTTTCAACAGTGATAATTTCAAGAAATTAAAAAAATGGAAGCAGTCAATTGCATGCCACAAGCGGTCTGCGTCTGAAGCGAAGAAGGTTAAAAATTAACAATCAGACCCTTCTAAAATTTCTTCACCTACCCTTGCTAATGATTGTTTTGTGATAGAGGCGAAACCCTTGACCTCAAAAAAATCTC